>NWBT01000045.1:4920869-5149520 GCA_003386485.1 Colletotrichum lentis
GGGGGGTCCTCTCTTCAACCCTGTCCGTCAAGGGCAGAGTTGTCTCGGTTGTTTGCTTGTTACGCGAGACTTGCTGGACGGGATGGATTCAAAAAAAGGTCGGGTCGCTCTATTTCGGTGCCGTGTGAGCACAATAGCCCCGGTTCGAGACTACCACTACGTAGTAATACTGCTCGCTCTTCAATGGTGATAGTAGTGGAGAAGAAGAAGAAGGAGAAGAAAAAGAAAAAAAAAACACAAAAGGGAGCGAGACAAGAAGAGATTGGCGGGGGCCCCCAAGTCTCATGATAGCAAACAAACATGGGCTTTTTTTGGGGGGGTTTCGAGACATGGAGGAAATGGCGCAACGGACGCTAGGTTCGTGTTGGTTTCTTTTTGAAAAAGGGGAGGAGGACATCGATCGGACGCCGAGATCGGTGAGAGAACCACATGGGGAGGTAGGTTCATGCATCTATTCATGTTCCGTTCGTCTGTCAGTCTGATGGCTTTGTTTGTCTGTTAAGCCTCTTAGTCTGTTGGACGTTCAAAAGGTTGATAAGAGGACGACGGTAAGTCTTCCTGGCCAGCGGGGGGGGGGGTGACGCCCATGTTCCAACAGCATCTCAAACTTGCCGGATCGGGAAGCAAACAAAACCAACACGTTTTCTTATTCCAGCCCCGATCAGCAATTCCGTTTGGTCATGGCATGGGGGACGAAAGGGGCACAGTACGTCCGTTAGGAAACAAACCACACATCAGCGGCAGAGGAGGGGGGGGGGGGGGCATCNTCTCGGTTAGCCGCAGGGGAGCAGTTCCCCCATCTGGTTCACCAAGGAGACTCTGGAGGATGGGGTGTAGTTGGTTCAACTTTTTGGCTGTTGGTAGCAAGCAGTAAAGATGGGAAAAGGAGACTCAAGGTGGCCTCCGGGAGAGTCAGAGACACAAAGAGAGAGAGAGAGAGAGAGAGAGAGAGAGAGAGAGAGAGAGAGAGAGAGAGAGAGAGAGAGAGAGAGAGAGAAGAAGAAGAAACAAGACGTGTCTCCAACGTAGAAAAGGGTCAGCTAGGAGCATAGATTTACTGATCGATTGACTGACTGACTGACTGACTGACTGACTGACTGACTGTACATACTGACTCCCCCCCAAAGAGTCAGCCGGTGGTCAGTCATTCTCACTTCTCTACCTTGGCGATCCTACCGACGGGAAACAAGACAAAGGAGGACAGACGCCTTGTTATCCTCTCGGCAGAATCCCTTTTCCTCTTATTCTCTCCCGAATCGCTGGTCCCTACTGCTTCACGTTACCCGGCCTGCAAACCCAGCTTAGTCCCCCCCCCACCCTCTACCCCCGTCTCGATCGATGAGTTGCCGTCGCCATCTCCCCCAGGAAGCCATCAAACGCCTCTTCCCACGCGGGCCCCGAGCTTCCATTCCCTTCCCTTTGTAAAGTGTTCACGGACCTTTCCAAGCAACCACCCACCCTTTCTACCACCACCACCACCCGTCGTCCAACCGCCGCCGCCCGCCATGTCTTTCTTCGAGGGAGACACGCGCAAGGGCGAACAGCCCGCGCCGCCACCGCGGGCCCTCACCCCCGTCGAGATCGGCGTCATCATCGGCACCATCACCGTCTTCGTCGGCGTCGTCGGGACGCTGTTCTACCACCGGACGCGCAAGGCCAAGAAGCGCCGGGGCGAGAACGGCGAGAGGGTCGACGACGGCGACGACATTGACGACGACGACGACGACGGGCGCCGGGTGCACGGTCCGGGTAACGGTAAGAACGACGACGAGGACGAGAGGAGGGTGACAAGGCCGTCGCCGCCGCCGCCGCTTCCGCCGAGGACTCTTCCGCCGAGGAAAAAGAGGATCTGGGACCCGTACGAAGGACCCAAGATGGAGGAGGAGGCTGATGGTAATCTCCCGCCCTGCTGCTGTCAGAAAGAACATGTTGAACATGCTGACCAGGTCAAAGTGGAGAGAGGCGAGAGCCACGAAATGCAGCAAGGCATCAAGTTTGAATATCGATAGGGGGTGAAACGTGAAAAGGCCGGACAGAGGGTGGGCGTTCGTCTACCCCCTTTCTCCGGGAAATCAGCAACCGTAGTAGTGATCTTGGGGAGCGAGCATTGACTTGACGGGATTCGGGAGTCGAAGTGATATCTGGCATTAACATAACATCGACACTGCTTTGAGTATCTACAGTACGACTGAGTTGGATTTCAAGCTCCATTCGTAAATAGATTGTGTGGTCAACGTCCGGGCAGGGCTCCCTCGCGAAAATTGTTCGAATGCCACAGCATTGCAAGTTGCTGCTGTCCTGCTGGCCGTGAAAAACAACTAATTGCCGCATTGACGCGGTCACCATTTGGCCCGTCAGTACATAAATAATGCTGATACTTGACCTCTTGGCCTCCCCGCATATTCAAAGAACGTGTATTAGACCCCTCAAGACCTACTAAACTGACGTTCAAATGCAACCCTAGACGACGAAAACCATTTAAAAAGGACAGTTTTCACCCGCTGCCGTGATCTTACCTAAACGCCAGAAGATGCTTCCCAACCCCGGCCGTACCATTGTCCCACCGTGGGACGAGCCCCGACAGACACACTCTCACAACGCTGCTACTGCTGACCGGGCTTGGGCATGTAGCGGCTTCTAAACGCTTGACTGATGCTGAACCTGCTCCCGATGGCGCCGTCTTGCATCTTACTCGCCAGGGCTTCCTCGAGCGCGGACTGCGTCANAAAAAAACAAAAAAAAAAAAAAAAAAAAAAAAAAACCACCCGGCCCCCTCCCAGGCCCTAATCGAGAACCTACCGTCCAGGTCACTGAAACTGCTACCCATGCTGGGGGTCCCGTCGCTGCCGTCCCTCGAGTACCCCTTCCTGCTCGGGCTTTTGCCGGCCAGCTCGGCCGGGCGCCGTGGGGAAAGGGGACCCATCGGGCGACGCTCCCCGGCCGAGGGGCCGCGAGATGCCAGGGCGGGCGAGCTCGTTGATGAATCCGACGTCTCCGAGTGGTGTATCTTGTCCTTGCCCTTGGGTGTCCGTCGGACGTTCCGAGGGTCGCCCCGCAAGGTGGAACCCAAGTCCTGCGCCGATGTGTTGCTTGACTGGGGCTGGTATTGAAGGAAGGCGGGCTCAGCGTCCTCGTCTTCGTCTTCGAGATCGCCAGCCCCGTCGCGTTGCTGGAAGCGGGGAGGGCGGCGGATGATGCGCGACTGCGCCGGGCTGGACTCGTCGTCTGAGGACGTGGGGGAGCTGAGCTCGTCGCCGCCGGGGGATGTCGGTTCGGGACTACGCGGCGTGGTCTGGATCGGCAGTGACGACAGGCGACGGCGCTGGGTCTCGTTGGATGGACGCGAGGTCGCGGGCTTGCTCTGGCGGCTTGACGAGCCGCCGCCGCCGCCGCCACCACCGCCAGCATTGTGTGTTATGGTGCCGGCAGAGCCATGGCGAGAGATGTTGGGCCGTAGGGAGCTCGTGATCGGGGTCGCGGGCGTGCTGGTATCGGTTCGCGGGAGGGGCGAGTCGCGACGGATGGAGAGGGCGGACACGGTCCGCAGGTGGCCGTGGGGCTCGGCGGTAGTGATGGGGGAGGGAACGGAGGAGCCCTTGGCGGCGGCGGTGGCTTTCCGGACCTGGGCCCGGAGCTGCGCCGTGTGTCGCTCGGTCAGGTAGGCTACTTGTTGCAAGAGAAAGTCGACAGTCACGTCGAAATGTGCAGCTCTGGGAGGCATGGGTGAGTTCGAGCAAGTACCTCTACACCTGTCAAGGGGACCTACAGTTCGTTCCCTGGGAACACAGGTTCATGAGCAACGTTGAGATACCAGCAAGGNGGGGGGGGAGGGATGGTCTGTAGCTTACAGTCAATCTCGGTCTTTGCTGCGTTGGATAGGATGTTCCACAGCACGTCGTCTTTGGTGGAATCCCAGGTGACCTGCAACGATGGGGATCACATCAGCGTCGGCGGCCCGCAGCCCCGTGAGCACCCGGACAGGGCGGCGATGGGTGGAATGGGAATCAGACGTACTGGACGGGGGTCTGTGAACTCGCCCCGGAGAATGGGTAGTCGGACAAAGACGGTATATGTGGGATCAGTCATCCTGAGAATGCGGTCGTCATTCTTGCTGGCTCAGCTCGGAAATGGTAAATCAGCCGTTTGGGAGGGGGAGGGAGGGAGGAAGCTTTCGGGACGCGCGAGAGACAAGAGCGAGTCGAGAGACGGAGGGTGACGGAAGTGGTTTGGCTTGTCATTGCGAGCCTTATCGGAGCTGGCTGGTTGCCGGACGATAAGGAAGTCAAAGTTGAGGACCCGCTTGACCTCTATGGGCCCCACTCACGGGCTGAGTCATCACCGTAAAAGTCACCCAGGAAGCAGTTGATAGAAAGGCTACATAGGTACAGTGGGCTTCAGGGGGCTTATAAGGGGCCTCTGTCCCCTCATTAGAAGTAGAGATATTAATACCTACATTGCGCATACATGCCAGAGCATACACATCGGGCATTGTCCACACCACTCCATTTCTCAGGGTAGCACAACAAGTCAAGTAACCGATAAGAACTGATGAGCTTGAGAATGGCCTAATGCCAAGGATGAGAAACCGCCGCCGGAAGCAATTCGAACACCGTCGAACGAACCCCCCAAAGTGGTGCGAGGAGCGACAGGCAGGGCATGAATATGGCCGTTCTGGCCACGAATGATGCCGAAATGGGTGCCCTCCAACTCGGCGATGCCTATCCGGCCTATGCCTTGGTACTCTAAGTTAGAATAACCAAGTCTCGGTAACGACCAGCGTTTATGGAGGACCCTCTATCGTTTCTAACACCCTCAAATGCATGCGATATGTCTCGACCCGCGCCCCGTCACCAAGGAATGATTGTGTTTAATGCCCTGTTAGATGCAATCTATTAGTTTACGCCCAATCCCAAGTATTCTTACGATATGATGGAAACGTCTAATGAGCCTACTTGAAAAACCTGACGGGCAGGGTGTAGCACAGGTGTTGCGGAGGCCTTGGAGGGGTCCATCGCAACAGTAGCTCGCCCCAAGCGTTCTGACGTTGGGCCCGCCCTGGAAGAGGCAGCCGTTGCAAGAACCGGAATTCCCTTTTCCGGTACAAGTTCTGTAACAACCGAGGTTGGAACATTGACTTGTGCCGTCGATGACGTGAAGGTCCCAGAGCTCGACCTGCTTTGGGCCGCACGCCGCGAGGACTTACGATACGAGGAAGAAAAGGACGGCGGGAAGGACTTGGAGCTTCATGATGGAGGGCCGAAGGGATGGCTGAGAAGTGAAAATGATTATTCAAACCGAGAGCGGACTGCGTGTGTAGTGTTGGAGGACGGGGGTGGGTGAGTGGGAGGTTCAGATGGACTGGTATGGTAAATGGAAAAGAGCAGAGTTTCCAGCCTTATATCGAAACTGCCAGAACTTGGGATGAAGGGATGTTCCTGTCAGATTGGCAAGGATAACTGTGATTGGTCAATTATGCGTACCTACATCGAGTAACTATTGCGTTGCCCTTGCGCCTAGCCTTACTACCTAACTGGGCCTTTAGGCTTTAGCGGCCCCCCCTTCCCTAGGCGCCTTAGGCCCCTATAAGCCTACTGCCTAGGATAAAGCTTGCAACAGGCCCTTCGTTGCCGCCAGGCGGCCGGCCAACCTGGCAGATAACTCCTATCCCCGACGTCCTTCACCTTTCGGCCTGACGGGCCGTTAGAAGGATCTAGCCGGATAGGCCGGGTCATGGCCGGATAGGCCGGGTCATGGCCAGAGCTGAAACTCCTCCCGAACTTTGACGGGGTCAGGAGGAATTTTATCGACCTGACAGAAGGATCCGGCTGGATGGGCCGGGTTATAGCTAGAGCCAAACCCCCTGGGCCCTGACTCTACCGTGGGCTGCACCTGCCTAGCTGCCTCTTAAACCTTCTGGATAGGAGACATTATCTAGAATCCAGAATCCAGAAACCCTTTCGGCATTTCAAAGGGGGTGTATCATGATAGGTATAGATAGGTATAGCGTCTGCGAGTCAATCCTGCAGGCCCGAGTCGGTCATGAAACTCAGTCTGAGACGTAGATGCCCTCAATACAGGTATAAAGTAGGATAATCCTTTTATTATTAATAATAACTAGTATTGTTATCTACCTAGGGGTTTTAGTCATCATTAGCTGCGCTAAAAACCCCCTCCTCACGGAGGGGGCGAAAAAATAGGGTTTCCATGCAGAAAATAGGGTTTTGTTAAATTAGAGGGTCCCACAGAGGGCACTTTATGCGCGCTAGAAAGGGTGCGTAGAGATAGGAGTTATCTGTCGAATTGACAGGGGTAATAGTAATAGGTCAATATTGCGTATATTATGCGTTGTGTGCATATCTGACTGTATATGTAACTATAACTATTACGTTACCCTTTTGCCTAGCCTTACTACCTAACTAGGCCCTTAGTAACCCCTTTTCTAGGTGCCTAAGGCCTCTATAAAGCCTACTGCCTAGGGTAAAGCCTGCAGCAGTCCCTCTAATAATTACTAAGTAACTAAGCTAAATTAGGCTAATAACTTCTATCTCTACACACCCTTTTAGTATACCTAAAGTGCTCTCTATAGGACCCTCTAATTTAATACACCCCCTTAGGGAAGGCCTTTCTTATAGGCCTTTATAACTTACAGCTATAAAGAGTAAAGCCCTTACTTTATAATACCTTATATAAAAAACGCTTAGAAACGGCTTTCTTATAACCCTATAGTGCTTATAAGGTACTAATATATAGGAGATTATAAGTCTTTTTAATAGCCTATATATCTTCCTTTATTATCTATACTTTTAAGTAAGCTTTATCTTTAGTAAGCTCTTACGCTTAGTTACACTTAAAAAATGCCTTCTTATTAGTTATATTTATCTATTATAAAAAGGCCTTATACTTTAATAGGTTAAGAGCCTTAGTAAGTCTATCTATTATTAGCTCTATAGATAGTATATATATAACTTTAATATACTGCTAAATAACTTCTTATTATAACTAGTAGTTATAAATATCTATATAATATAACTTTATATAAAGCTTTAAGAGCTTCTTAGTTATAAAATAAATAGTCTATTAATTATTATATTATATTTATATTCTTATAGGCTAAGGTAGTTTTAATATATATATTAAGTACTACTTACACTTTATAGGAAGCTATACTTATAAACGTAATATTAATTAGCTAGTAAAAAGGGCTTCCTTAGCTGCTTATAAGAGCGCTAGAAGCTCTACCTTAGTAGTTAATATAGTAATAGTATCTTACTTATTAGCCTACTAGGTAATAAGGCCTCTAAAAAGCTTTATTATAAAGGCTTAGAAGCTTTTATAGTTAAGTAAATTATCTATAAGGCTTATATTAGAGGTAACCTCTAAGGTATCTTTATTACTACTAGGCTTAGTGCTAAATTAAAGGTAGAGGTAATATATATAATAAAGGTATAATAGTATGTAGTTAGTAGCCTTCTAGTAGGCTTTACTTAGGTTCTAATTAAACCTTATAAGCCTACTTACTATAAAAGCAATATTAAGGCGTATTATAATAGTAGTATAAAGGATTATACTAACCTTCTGCTAGTATCTATTTATCTTATAATACGCTATATTATTAGTATATAGCAGAAGCTCTTTCTTTATTATAGAGGTAAATTTATATATATTATCTGTAATATTAATATATATAAGGAGTAGTTTTATAGCCTTCTCTATATATACTGCTTATAAGAGCTAGAGTCTCCTACTTATATAGTTATATAGGACTTTAAGGCCTAGGAACTATTAAAGCTCTTAGCCTCCTTTAAGGTAATACTTTACTTAGAGGGCGCTTAGCTTCTTAATTACTACATACTTATAGGCCTTTAGAAACACTAATATATAGTTATTAATATAAAAAAAGAATATAATCTAGCCTTTCTGCTAGTAGCAGTCTTTACTTATAACGTATTAGAAACCTTATATAATAAGTCCTACTTTAAAGTGCTATTACTATAGGAGGGGTAATTAGTATAAACTATAGAGGGCTTTCTAAAGGCGTATAATAATACCTTTCTTATAGTAACCTAGTAGTAACTTTATATACACCTCCTTATTAATATCTATATAGATAAACATATTAATAATGTTATATTAGAGTAACTTCAAGTTAAAGTAGGTAGCTAGAGCTATTAATATTTAGAAGAATATACCTACTAATATAGCTATATATATATTATATAAGTCTTTTACCTATTAGTTACTATATATAATAAGCCTTACCTTTACCTTTATAAGGTAGCTATACTTATTAAGCTTATATATATAGACCTATATATAGTTAAGAATCTAATTACTATAAGTAAAGCCTTTAGGAACTTCTCTTTATAACCTTAATATTTTATAGCTATAAAGATAGCTCCTTTTAGCCTCCTTAAAAGCGTCTTTAAAAAGGTAGTTTACTAGCTAACTATATAACGTAAGAAGGGGAGGTAGGTGTTTCTAGTAGGTGCCTATTAAAAAGGCTGCTTTACTACTTCTTATAGTAAGCCTATTAGCTACCTCCTACTTCTAGCCTATATTAGGCTATATACTAGGTATACTTAAAGGTATACCTAGTTATGCTTTTAGCTTTATTATAGGCGCACCTAGTAGACCTATACTTACTAGCAAAATAGGGTAATTAGCCCTCTCTTATAGTATATAAGTGCTATCTAGTTGTTTCTACTTAACTTTAATATATAAGTATTACTTCTAGTAGAAGTAACCTACTAGAAATACAGCCTTAAAAGATTATCTTAGCAGCTTACACTTAAAAGTTATATTATTAGTAGCTCCTTTAAGCGTTTATAATTATTATTCTTAAGATCCTTCTTCTTACCCCCTTACATTAAGTATATCTCTAAGGGTAGTTATAAATAAGGCTCTTAGAGGTAGCATTATTAGTAGTATTATTAATATAAACCTTACTTTAGTATAAGGTAATAGAGAGGCTAACCCTTTATAGCTGTAATTTAAAGGGTTTTTAGTTTTATAGCTATAAAGGGTTAGGCTGTTAGGGCTTTCTGCCCCCTTAGTGTAGTTAGTATATTCTTAGATCTTATTAGCTTCTTTATCTACTATATATATAAAACTTCTTTCTTATACCTCTTAGCGTATAAGACGCTTAATTATAGTAGCTATTTCCTATAGATTACTCTTATATACGTTATTAGTAAGCTTTATAATATTACTATTAAAATTAATCTTCTTATTAAAAATAACATCCTATATAGTAAATACTTTACTATAGGTTAGGCTCTATATCTAATATAAGTTACTTAAGCTATAGTCTATAAGATAGCTAATCTAGGCCCTTAGGGCTAGTTATTAGTATTAATTACAGTAAAGTTAGGCGTTAGCAGTAAGTATATACGCTTTATAACTATATATATATAGGTAAGAAAGGTCTAGCTAAGTGTATACTATATTAGCTTTACTTTAGAAGTGCTTATACTATAGTTAGTATAAGGTTTTCTAACTATAAGACGCTTATAGTATGCAGTTATAAAGGTAGGTAGCTGCTATATAGACCTCTAGCTAAAGGACGTTTAGTAGGTATATATTAATTACTATACTATATATCTTTTGCTTAATACCTATAGTAATACACTTTATAGCTTTATTTTAGACTTAGGTATTTAGGGTGCTTACCTTAAGGTATATACTATATACCTCTATTATATCTATAATATCTAAGTAGTGTAGAAGCTTATTATTAGTCTTAATAACCTTTATCTAATAGTTATATTATACTTCTAATAAGGTAAGGAAGTCTATAAGTATAGTAAGTAGTATCCTAGTAGTTCTTTAGCGTAGATAGAAATCCTATATATAAGTACTACTGCAGTTAGGAATTATTATATAAGATATATACCCTATATAACTAACCTTTAGATTATAGAAGTTAATTACTAAATAGTTACTAGGCTCTATATAGATTATAGATTTATATAGGCTACACCTAGCTAAGCAGTAGGCTTTACCTTTTATATAGGCGTTATAGTTAATAGTGTAAATCTTATAATTATTAAAGCCTTTAAGACGCACTCTATAAGCTATATTAATAATCCTCTTAATTACTTTAAGGCCTAGGTGACCTAGCCTGTAGTGCTAAGTAAATAGGCTGCTAAGAATTAGCTTTCTATATATCTTTATTTTGTTAGTGTAATTAGAGCGCTTTATCTAAGCCTATAGGAGGTAAGAGTATAGTAGCAGCTAAAGCAGCCTCTACCTTAAAGGGCTTATAGTTAAGGACCTATTAGTTATAAATATTATTAAGGTAGGCTATAAAGGACCTATCTGCCTTTTATAGGTAGTTATTTCTAGGGCTTATATCCTACTAAATACCTTATTACTTTAGCTTTTTAAATAACACTAGGTTAGCTATAAGACTAAGGTAAAGGGTAATATTATATAGGGTAAGCCTTATAATAGTGCCTATATACCCCCTAAGCCTAATTTACATAGTGCTATATACTTTAATAGGTAGTTACTATAAGCTAGCCTATAGGAAATTACCTACTAGTGTAGCCCTTAGCGTCTTAAACTATAAAGGCTTATTAAAAATATATACTATTAAGCCTAAGTCTAATATTACTAAGTAAGGTAGGTAATAAAGGCTTTTTATAGTGTAAAAAGAGGCTAGTGTAATCTTTTCTCTACACCTACTATATAGTTAGTTATTCTTAATAGTTACTACTCTTACCTCTTATAGGCGTTTAGTAAGCTTTAGGTTATATTATATACGCTTTTTAATTATAGCCTTAACTACTTTACTCTACTACTACCCTTTAAGGTATATATAAGGAAAGGTATACTAGTAGTTATTAATATAGTGCCTTAAGGTAAGGTAAAGCTAGCAGCTTATATATTTTAAAAGTAGTGTCTCTACTACGCTTATACTTAACCTCTCTTACTTAGGTAGTATGCTCTACTTTTATAAAGGCACTAGAGGCTCTAATAATAATAAAGATTACTTATAAAGTGCACTTAGCTTATAAAATTATATCTACTAGTAGCCTCTATAGCTATAATTCCTACTGCTATAGTTTCTATTATTTTAATTCTTATAGTTACTTTTAGGGTTCTTATAACCTATATTAGTTAGGCTAAAGGTGCTATATATAGCCTTCTGCCTAATAGGTATATTACTAAAAAGCTTTATTACCCCTTATATATTACTTATTATTATAGAGATTATAAGATTCCCTTTCTTAGCGTCCTTTTTACTCTACTGTAGGTAGGTAAATACCTATTAGGTAAGGTAACTAGTTAAAAAGGCTTTTATAACATCTTAAAACTAGTGTTTTAAGTGTTATACATTAGGAACTTTATTAGCCTTTACGTTATAAAAGGTACTTTCCTATATAAGAAGCTATTTCTTAAGCTCCTTTACGTTATTAAGGTAATTCTAGGCGCCTTTATAGAGAATTCTTTTGTATTTTATCTATACCTTATTACACCTTTCCTCTAGGCGTTTAGTAATATAATTCTTAAGCTCCTTTACCTATTAGTTAAGATACTTATTTAGTTTATAATAGTATTCTAAAAGCTTAATACTTATAGTATCTCTAAACTAGTTCTATAGTAAGGTGTATTTTTATATATATATTTTATACTCCTTTAATGTATTAGTATATTTACTTTACTACTCCTTATATAGTAGTAGGTTACTTAATAAGAGCTTATAGACCCTTTTAGCCTATAAGTTAGTTACTACTATAGGCTTAAGAAGTAATTTCTAACTAGCTATTAGGATTAGGGTTACTACTACCCCTTAAGCGTTTAAGGAGTTTAATCCTAGGTGTAGAGCTTAGTATCTTAGATAGTTATAAGGCTAAGGGTGTATTAAGCGCTTTATAAGTGCTATAATAGTCTTACTAGGTGTATAAGAATTACTTACTAATAGGTTAATTACTTCCTATAGATTATAGGCTTTAGCTTTTACTTAAAGCTGCTTAAACTAGATAGTATAGTCTAAGGAGGATTTTAAAGTAATCTTTATGTTATTAGTTATTATTATATGCTTTTTGCTTATAGGAATTACATTATTAAGCTTATTACTATTAATTTCTAAGTGTATAAGACTCTTAATTATTAAATTAATAGAGGTAATAGTAATAAGTTAATATTATATATATTATATGTTATATATATATCTAACTATATGTTTAACTATAACTATTACGTTACCTTTTTGCCCAGCCTTACTACCTAACTAGGCCCTTAGCAACCTCTTTTCTAGGTGCCTAAGGCCTCTATAAAGCCTACTGCCTAGAGCGAAGCCTACAGCAGTCCCTCTAATAATTACTAAGTAACTAGGCTAAATTAGGCTAATAACTCCTATCTCTACACACCCTTTTAGCGCGCCTAAAGTGCCCTCTGTAGGACCCTCTAATTTAACATTATTAGTCTAATTCAGCCTAGTTGCTTAGTAAATATTAGAGGGACTATTACAGGCTTTAACCTAAGCAGTAGGCTTTATAGAGGCCTTAGGCACCTTGAAAAAGGGTCACTAAGAGCCTAGTTAGGTAGTAAGGCTAGGCGTAAGAGTAATTAAATAGTTATAATTATATATACAGTTAGATATATATATAATATATAATATATATAAGATTAACCTATTACTATTACCCTTATTAATTTAATAATTAAGAGTCTTATATACTTAGAAATTAATAGTAGTAAGCTTAGTAATATAATTTCTATAAGCTAAAAGTATATAATAATTACTTTTTAAGTTAGAGGGTCCTATAGAGGGCACTTTATATATACTAGAAAGAGTGTATAGAGATAGAAGTTATTAGCTTAATTTAGCCTACTTACTTAGTAAATATTAAAGGGACTGCTATAGGCTTTACTTTAGATAGTAGGCTTTATAGAGGCCTTAGGCACCTAGAAAAGAGGTTACTAAGGGCCTAGTTAGGTAGTAAGGCTAGACAAAAGGGTAATATAATAGTTATAGGTATATATATAAAAAAAATATATATATAATACATAATATATATAATTTTAACCTATTACTATTACCTCTATTAATTTAATAATTAAGAGTCTTATATACTTAGAAATTAATAGTAATAAGCTTAGTAATATAATTCTTATAAGTAAAAAGTATATAATAATAACTAATAATGTAAAGATTACTTTAAAATCCTCTTCTAACTAGACTATCTAGTTTAAATAGCTTTAGATAAAAGCTAAAGCTTATAACCTATAGGAAGTAATTAACCTATTAGTAAGTAATTCTTATACGCTTAGTAAGACTATTATAATACTTATAGAGCGCCTAATATACCTTTAGCCTTATAACTATCTAAAATACTAAGCTCTACACCTAGGATTAAACTCCTTAAACGCTTAAGGGGTAGTAGTAACCCTAATCCTAATAGCTAGTTAGAAGTTACTTCTTAAGCCTATAGTAGTAACTAACTTATAGGCTAAAGGGGTCTATAAGCTCTTACTAAGTAACCTACTATTATATAAGAGGTAGTAAAGTAAATATACTAATATATTAAAGAACTATAAAATATATTAAAGAACTATAAAATATATAAATAAAAATATATCCTACTATAGGACTAGTTTAGAGATACTATAAGTATTAAGCTTTTAGAATACTATTATAAGCTAGATAAGTATCTTAACTAATAGGTAAAAAAGCTTAAGAATTATATTACTAAGCGCCTAAAGGAAAGGTGTAATAAGGTGTAGATAAAATATAAAAGAATTCTCTATAAAGACGTCTAGAACTACCTTAATAACTTAAAGAAGCTTAAGATATAGCTTCTTATATAGGAAAGTACTCTTTATAATATAAAGACTAAGAAAGTCTCTAATGTATAGCACTTAAAGCACTAGTTCTAAAATGTTATAAAAGCCTTTTTAACTAGTTACCTTACCTAATAGGTATTTACTTACCTATAGTAAAGTAAGAAGGATACTAAAAAGAGGATCTTATAATCTCTATAATAATAAGTAATATATAAGGAGTAATAAAGCTCCTTAGTAATATACTTATTAGGTAAAAAGCTATATATAGTGCTTTTAGCCTAACTAATATAAGTTATAAGAACCCTAAAGATAACTATAGAAATTAAAATAATAGAAACTATAGTAGTAGGAATTATAGCTATAAAGGCTGCTAGTAGATATAATCTTATAAACTAAGCGCACTCTATAAGTAATCTTTATTATTATTAAGGCTTTTAGCATCTTTATAAAAGTAAAGTATACTACTTAAGTAAGAGAGATTAAGTATAAGTATAGTAGAGATACTACTTTTAAAATATATAAGCTACTAGCTTTACCTTACCTTAGGGCACTATATTAATAACTACTAGTATATCTTTCCTTATATACGCCCTAAAAAGTAGTAGGAGAGTAAAGCAGTTAAGACTATAATTAAGAAGTATATATAATATAACCTAAAGCTTACTAAACGCCTATAAGAGGTAAAAGTAGTAACTACTAAGAATAACTAACTATATAGTAGGTATAAGGGAAAGATTATATTAGCCTCCTTTTACACTATAAAAAGCCTTTATTACCTAGCTTACTTAGTAATATTAGACTTAGGCTTAATAGTATATACTTTTAATAAGCCTTTATAGTTTAAGATAATAAGAGCTACACTAGTAGGTAATTTTCTATAGGCTAGCTTATAGTAACTTCCTATTAAAGCGTATAGCACTATATAAATTAGGCTTAGAGGGTATATAGATACTATTATAAGGCTTACTCTATATAATATTACCTTTTACCTTAGCCTTATAGCTAACTTAGTATCCTTTAAGAAGCTAAAGTAATAAGGTATCTAGTAGAATATAAGCCCTAAAAATAACTACCTACAAAAGGTAGATAGGTTCTTTATAGCCTACCTTAATAATATTTATAACTAATAGGTCCTTAACTATAAGCCCTTTAAGGTAGAGGCTGCCTTAGCTGCTACTATACTCTTACCTCTTATAGGCTTAGATAAAGCCCCCTAATTATACTAATAAAATAAATACACTATAAAGACATATAGAAAGCTAATTCTTAAGAGCCTATTTACTTAGCACTATAGGCTAGGTTACTTAGGCCTTAAAGTAATTAAGAGAATTATTAATACAGCTTATAGAGTGTATCTTAAAGGCTTTAATAATTATAAGATTTATATTATTAACTATAAAGCCTATATAAAAGGTAAAGCCTACTACTTAGCTAGATACAGCCTATATAAATCTATAATCTACATAGAGCCTAGTCACTATATAGTAATTAACTTCTATAAGCTAGAGGTTAGTTACATAAGGTATATATCTTATATAATAATTTCTAACTATAGTAGTAGTTATATATAGGATTTCTACCTACGCTAAAGGACTACTAAGATACTATCTACTACGCTTATAGACTTTCTTACCCTATTAGAAGTGTAATATAACTATTAGGTAAAGGTTATTAAGACTAATAATAAGCTTCTATACTACTTAGATATTATAAACGTAATAGAGGTATATAGTATATACCTTAAGGTAAGCGCCCTAAATACCTAAGTGTAAAATAGAGCTATAAAGCGTATTACTATAGTTATTAAGTAAAGAGTATATAGTATAGTAATTAATATATACCTACTAAATATCCTTTAGCTAGAAGTCTATATAGCAGCTACCTACCTTTATAACTACATACTATAAGTATCTTATAGTTAGAAATCCCTATACTAACTATAGTATAAGCACTTCTAAAGTAAAGCTAATATAGTATATACTTAGCTAGACCTTTCTTACCTATATATATATAGTTATAAAGTATATACACTTACTGCTAATACCTAACTTTACTATAATTAACACTAATAACTAGCCCTAAGGGCTTAGAATAGCTATTTTATAAGCTATAGCTTAAGTAACGTATATTAGATAGAAAGCCCTACCTATAGTAAAGTTTTTACTATATAGGATATTATTTTTAATAAGAAGGTTACCTTTAATAGTAATATTATAAAGCTTACTAATAATATATATAAGAGTAATCTATAGGAAATAGCTACTATAATTAAGTATCTTATACGCTAAGAGGTATAAGAAAGAAGCTTTATATATACAGTAGATAAAGAAGCTAATAAGATCTAAGAACATACTAACTATACTAAGGGGGTAGAAGGCTCTAATAGCCTAACCCTTTACAGCTATAAAACTAAAAACCCTTTAAATTATAGCTATAAAAGGCTAACCTCTTTATTACCTTATACTAAAGTAAGGTTTATATTAATAATACTACTTATAATACTACCTCTAAAAGCCTTATTTATAACTACTTTTAGAGACGTACTTAACGTAAAAGAGTAGGAAGAGAGATCTTAATCTTAAGAATAATAATTATAAGCACTTAAAGAAGCTACTAATAATATAACTCTTAAGTATAAGCTACTAAGATAATCTTTTAAGGCTATATTTCTAGTAGGTTACTTCTACTAAAAGTAATACTTATATATTAAAGCTAAGTAGAAATAACTAGATAGCACTTATATACTATAGGAGAGGGCTAATTACCCTATTTTGCTAGTAAGTATAGGTCTACTAGGTGCACCTATAATAGAGCTAAAAGCATAATTAGGTACGCCTAGTGTATAGCCTAATATAGGCTAGAAGCAGGAGGTAGGTAATAGGCTTACTATAAGAAGCAGTAGAGTAGCCTTTTTAATAAGTACCTACTAGAAATACCTACATCCCCTTTCTATATTATATAGTTAGCTAGTAAACTACTTTTTTAAAAATACTTTTAAAGAGGCTAAAAAGAGCTATCTTTATAGCTATAAGACGTTAAGGTTATAAAGGGAAGTTCCTAAAGGCTTTACTTATAGTAATTAGATTCTTAACTATATTTAGGTCTATATATATAAGCTTAATAAGTATAGCTACCTTATAAAAATAAAGGTAAGGCTTATTATATTTAGTAACTACTAACTAATAGGTAAAAGATTTATATAATATATATATAGCTATATTAGTAAGTATATCCTTCTAAATATTAGTAGCCCTAGCTACCTGCTTTAACTTAGAGTTACTTTAATATAACGCTATTAATATATTTATCTATATAGATATTAATAAGGAGGTATATATAGAGTTACTACTAAGTTACTATAAGAAAGATATTATTATACGCCTTTAGAAAGCCCTCTATGGCTTATACTAATTACCTCTCCTTTAGTAATAGCACTTTAAAGTAGAACTTATTATATAAGGCTTTTAATATATTATAAGTAAAGATTACTACTAGCAGAAAGGCTAGATTATATTTTTTCTTTAAATTAATAACTATATATTAGTGTTTCTAAAGGCCTATAAGTATATATTAATTAAGAAGCTAAGAGCCCTCTAAGTAAAGTATTACCTTAAAAGAGGCTAGGAGCTCTAGTAGTTCCTAGGCCTTAAAGTCCTATATAACTACATAAGTAAGAGACTCTAGCTCTTATAAGCAGTATATATAGAGAAGGCTATAAAACTACTTCCTATATACACTAATACTATAAATAATATATATAAATTTATCTTTATAATAAAAGAAGAGCTCCTACTATATACTAATAATGTAGTATATTATAAGATAAATAGATACTAGCAGAAGGTTAGTATAATCCTTTATACTGCTATTATAATACACCCTAATATTACTTTTATAGTAAGTAGGCTTATAAGGTTTAATTAGAACCTAAGTAAAGCCTACTAGAAGGCTGCTAACTGCATATTATTATACCTTTATTATATATATTACCTCTACCTTTAATTTAGTGCTAAGCCTAGTAGTAATAAAGACGCCTTAGAGATTACCTCTAATATAAGCTTTATAGATAATTTACTTAACTATAAAAGCTTTTAGGCCTTTATAATAAAGCTTTTTAGAGGCCTTATTACCTAGCAGGCTAATAAGTAAGATACTATTACTATATTAACTACTAAGGTAGAGCTTCTAGCGCTCTTATAAGCAGCTAAGGAAGCCCTTTTTACTAGCTAATTAATATTACGTTTATAAGTATAGCTTCCTGTAGAGCGTAGGCAGTACTTAATGTATATATTAAAAGCGCCTTAGCCTATAAGAATATAAATATAATATAATAATTAATAGACTGTTAATCTTATAACTAAGAAGCTCTTAAAGCTTTATATAAAATTACATTATATAGATATTTATAACTACTAGTTATAATAAGAGGTTACTTAGCAGTATATTAATATTATATATACGTTATCTATAGAGCTTATAGCAGACAGACTTACTAAGTCTCTTAACCTACTAAAGTATAAGGCCTTCCTATAATAAATAAATATAACTAATAAGAAGGTGTTTCTTAAGTGTAACTAAGTATAAAAGCTTACTAAAGATAAGGCTTACTTAAAAGCATAGATAATAAAGAAAGATATATAGGCTATAAAGAAGACTTATAATCTCCTATATACTAATACCCTATAAGCACTATAGGGTTATAAGAAAGCCCTTTCTAAGCACCTTTTATATAGGGTATTATAAAGTATAGGCTCTACCCTTTATAGCTATAAGCTATAAAAGCCTATAAGAAGGCCTTCCCTAAGGGGGTGTATTAAATTAGAGGGTCCTATAGAGGGTACTTTAGGCGCATTAAAAGGGTGCATAGAGATAGGAGGTATTAGCCTAATTTAGCCTAGTTACTTAGTAAATATTAGAGGGACTGTTATAGGCTTTACCTTAGGCAGTAGGCTCTATAGAGGCCTTAGGCACCTAGAAAAGGGGTTGCTAAGGGCTAAGTTAGGTAGTAAGGCTAGGCGTAAGGGTAACATAATAGTTATAGCTATATATACAGAGATATATATATAACGTATAATATACGTAATATTAACCTATTACTATTACCCCTATTAATTTAATAACCTTCTTACTATTATAGAGGGCTTATTACTACTGCTACTAGGTAGTAAAAAGCATCTTAGCAGCCTTTTTAGTAGGTATTATATACTTATTAATTTAGTAAGGTATATTAATAATAAGAAATATAATAATAAATAAGGGTTATAGGTTATTATTTTTCTTATTAAGTTATAATAATTAATTAATTTTAGTGTAAATCTAATAAAAAGTAGGATAGAAAGTAGATAGGGTAGAAACCTTATTTTCTATATAGAAACCTTATTCTTTTACCCCCTCTATAAGGAGGGGGTGTTTAGCATAGCAGAATGCTTACTAACGCCCCTAAGTACTTATTATTATAAAATGTAGTATTAGGCTCCTTAAGATAAAAAGGAAAATACCCTGACTTCGTCCTATATCTCTATTCTTAAGGATAGACACTTCTAATCCTTATTTCACCTACGCCATGTTCATCACGGATTGTTTATAAATACATCTAATAGGGAGGTCCTTAAAATCACAGCTATACTGTTCTAGTATCCACCCTTAACAGCAGCATAAGACGCGCTGTTAAAGTAGCCTTTTGTGCAGGTGCTAGGTATTAGCATTAGCATCTAGGAGAAGCGTGCCCATTCAAGGCTGCAGCTAGCATTGCGTCTCCGTAGCCCCCCCGGAAGTCAATCTTTGCTCCATGGTTCAGGAGCACTCCAATGATTCACTGGAAGTTGAGGAGTGACGCCGTTCTTGGGGGAGTCCCAAGAGTCCCCGTTTGATTCCGGATATATGCCTTGCTCTAGGAAATACTTAACTATTCCCCTTTGGTTGTGGAGAGTCGCTACTGCTACAGCATCTGAAGGGACGGGCTGTAAAAGGTTGGCATTGCGGCCAAGCAACTGGCGGAGGACCCCAACTTGGCCATCTTGAATTGCTTTTCGTATCTTGCGATCCGCCCTGTTAAAATCTTTTTGTTTTGATAAAGGAAAGAGTGGAAGCTGAAACTTCCTATAAGACCCTTACAAAGCCCACAAGAGCAGCGTCACCTACTGCCTCCTCGTAGGCCTCCTCAGTCTCGATCGTAGAATTCTAGTCCACGAGGAAGAGTGCCACGTCTTCCTGCCCGCCACGGAAAGCAGTCTGTAAAGCACTCCTGAATACCGAACCGCAAGCGAGTTTTGCTCCATGTTGGAGGAGGCTCTTGACCACATCCATGTGACCCGAAAAAGAAGCAGCGTGGGGCGGGCTCCCAAATTTCCCGCTCAAAACATTTACATCAGCCCCTTGTTCAACTAGCAGCTCAACAGCAAAAACTGCGTCCACATGCCGCAGTGTGTGTACCCGGGCTCAATCTTCTGGTTCAAATCCAAAGTCCTGTTATTGGCCAACATGGTGGGTGCCAAGAACATCGTCGAAACCGAACATGCTCGGAAGGTAGAAAGCACTGGGTCCGGAGTCGGGAACAGCTTTAAAATCTCGCTTCATGAGGAATAAACTGTCGAGTGTTTTCTACCCAGGTGTCGAAAGACAGTATAGAACTCCAGTCGTCGTCGAATATGAACGAAGTGACATCCTGCATGAGGTCCTTCGACGATGTGGGGTCATTGCTCAACTTTCGTGCCAGATCTGGGTGGACCGTCCAGTAAATCTCAGCGTAGACGTAGAAATCGTCGCTTGGTACCTCGAATCCTGCACCGGAAGCCGGGTATGCAGCCGGGCAAGCTGAGCAAGCGTCGAAAAGACAAGAAGCGAGGGCAAGATGAGCCTTGAAGGCGACGAACATGGCATGCTTCATAGAAAGTCTTAGACCGACTAGTGCGCAAAACGGACAAATTGTAGTCTGCATCTAGTGGGACGAAGTTTGCACGCATAACCATAACCTGATCCAAGGATTGCTTGAAATCGTTCACTACGGTTCATTTTGCGAGAAGGGCTGCAGACCTGAGTGGCTCTTTCATATAGAGCACCCAGGATAGCACCTTGCTGGCCATTGCGCACGCCCATTCGCCGGCTTCCGTGATGAGACTGAGAGTCTCCTGGTACATTTGGTCGAATATCTTGTGGAAGGTTCTTCTGCAAGGCTGACACAACGTCGACTTCGAGTGTTTCGCGACAGATTCGTTCCATTTGCAGTTTTGCCCAAAGAAAGCTAGAAGTTGCCAGTCAAGCTATCATAGTAAACAGCAAGGAATGCAAGAGACTTGAGTCGTAACTGAAATCTCTTCAGTCCCGTCAACGAGCCCTCTTTCCAGAAGACTTTTAGTTTCGGAGCCTAAGTTGCCTTCGAGCAACTCGTCACAGCTGTCTCAACCAGCCGGTCTCCAAACGCTTCCATGTCTGTTTCGGTCTCTTGGCTGGTGATGTGTACCCGAAACTCGGCCTTTGGCAGTGCGGCAGCGCGATGCCAGCTTCTGCCTGTGACGAACACTTTGACGACATTGTCTGCTTTGCCAGTGATCTCTCTTAATGCCTGGACAAGGACGGACCGCATCCCTACTCTCAAGAGTAACAATGCCCTCTCTATATTCTACTATATAACAAGAGCGGTGTCATCTTTAAGCAGTAGGTGACAATACTAGGGTTAAGGACGTTAAGTTATTTTAATTAATTTGCTTTTACTAATGTCTCTAATGGTCTTATGATTTATGTGTAATATATTATGTAGTTATGGTAAGAAAGCGCGCTTGCGTGTCTACCTTGTTGCTTTTCATGTGTATACAGCCCTCTTAGCATTGATGTCCGCGATATATATCTGCAGATAGCTTCTTTGCAATACCATCTGTAGAATAGCAGTTAATTGAAAGCTTCGACTAGGGAGAACATTGGCCTCGATATCGATGATTACTGGGTTAAGGGTTGACCTACAAACTGTCGCCATTGGTTGGCCTGGAAACGCAATTGGGATGATGCTAGCATCAATGACACGCAAGGACGAGATGCCACCCAATACACAGCGCTTGGCATCAACAACTGCCGTCGCGTCATCCTTTCGGCCCATCTTACAGCTTCCAGTGGCGTGGTGAGCCGTCACGGTATTCGGCTTGATCCATTCCCAGATCTGTTCGTCGCTCTGTACAACGGGGCCAGGGGCTACTTCGATTATTATCACGCCCGTGGAAGCCGCCAAAGAACGGGCGCGCTTCACGCTCTCAATAGCAAGCTCTCGGTCGGTATCGTCAGAAAGCCATCTGACATCGACAACAGGCGAGCTGGCCGTGTCTGAAGAGTTAATAGTGACGGAACCGAGCGACGCATGGGTGACAAGTACAGTGCCAAGCGCAAGGTAGTCACCAGGTGTGTTTGCTGCTTGCCCGGCCGTGTTCCAGATATACTTAACATGTGGCCAATCCTCGGGGTATTGCTCAAGGCTTTCACGTAGGTGCGTACTAACGTTCGCGTCTTTGGGCAACCGATCAAACACTACAAGTCAGGGCACCAGTCGTCAGGACTCAGGCTCAGTTTGCAACCTACGATTCTAGCTTTTAAGGGCTTGTTGGATGTTGCTTACAGATATAGTTGGATGCAAAAGCCGTCAGAGGACCAGAGACAGATTTCCTGTACTTTTCTTCTGCCATGGCCTTGTATTCCGCGTTGTTCCACAGTGCTGCGAGACACCATCGACTTTGTAAACTGCAGCAAATCTTGGGTGATCCTAGGCAGATGATTTCCGTCAGCATCAAAATCTCTCAAAAAGAAGAAGAAAAGATTTTCCCTGTGACCAAAGGCTATAGAGACTAGCAGATCTTTTCCGTATCAAATCACTTACGTGTATACCTTGTCCAACCCCTGATAACCCACTAACTGTCGTCACGTTGTTCTCCTCGAGAACGTCAGCTGGTCGGACGCCAGAAGCCATAAGCAGCTGCGGCGTGCGAAAGGCCCCGGCAGCCGACACAACCTCTCTCTTGGCGTTGAGAACGTATTCACGTCCACCAGAGCTGACAACGACGCCGGACGCGGCCTTTTTAGCATCGAATACAATCCTTTGCGCCAGCGTATCAATGTATATTATCAATTTCTCCCCGGCGCAACTCGCCGCCGCCTTGAGAAAGGCCGTGTGAGAGGAATCCCGCAGCTGTGTCTTCCTATCGATGGCGGCCTGGAACTGCGCGTAGCCAAGGACCTCGCCGCTGTTCATCCCGGTTGGAGTTTCCCTCAGCCCCAAAGACTCCATGCCCTTCGCAAAGGCAGCGGACACGGGCACGAAATAATCCCATTAACCCACATTCAGAGGCCCCGCCTCGGGGTTGAAGGCAGTCACGTCCGAGGTGCCGGCCGGCTCGCCGCGGAGTTTTTCATCAGCTGGGGTGAAGGAAACGCTCTTCCTGAGGAAGGGGAGGATATTTTCCCAACCGTAGCTCGCATAATCGACGGCCGTCGCCCAGAGGTCGTAGAAGATCGCAGTGCCCCGCTGGTAGACCATGGCGTTCCGAGCCGTGCCGCCACCGAATGTCTTTCCTTGGGCGTAAGAAACAGACCGGCCGCCCAGTTGCTGTCGAAATTAATGAGACAGGAGGTTCGAGAATCCGGTTCTTGTCTTTGAGCGAGATCACTTAATACTGCTTGTGGCTTGGTCGTGAGCTTCCAGTCGATGGTGCCTGGCTCGTCCAAGTATTTGGAATTATAGGCCGGGAACTCCGTGGTATTGCCTGCGTCGTCTTGGTAAAACCCGCCAGCTTCTACGACGGCAACCGAATAGTTGCCCTCGACGAACAGGCGCATGGCTGCCACAAGCCCGGAGTTGCCACCGCCGACGATGTAAACGTGAGAATATCAGCCAGCTCGCTTATCCCAATTGAACAATATACGCTACTGAAAACACACGGAAAGGCTCTTTAACAGCCAAGTATCTGCACTAAGTCGAGATGCAGTTATTTTCTCAAAATCGAATTGGGAAACTCACTACATAGTCAAATATGTCTGACTGGTTTGGTGTGCCGAACAAGTGGCTATACGCATCCGCCACCTTCGCGGCGTAGCACAGCCAGCCGGCTTTAAAGAGCACACCCCAATAAGAGAATTGCGAATCGCATGGTGGGAATAGCTTACAATATCGCAAAGGGAGATGCAATGATCAACGAAGGAAGGTTTTGCCCGGTCCTAGAGCAAAGAGAAGGGTTATCAACCAACTAATGACTCAAAACCAGAAAGATACGCCCTGCACCCCACACTTGAACCCAAGATACGTTGAAAGTGATAGTTTCTAAAATAATCATAGCTTAACATTGATCATTATTTTTCATCCAGTGGTATAGATTGAAGTACTTACTATGGATAATAATTGTACCCTTAGGTGTAAGTAGAGTAGGGCAAAAACACATTGGCTTGACCTTGCTTGAAAACGCCTTGTGTCCGAACTTACCGTACTTTCGGGCAAATAAGCAAGGCCGAGAGCTTCTGTGAGAGCTGAAGTTTGTACACCGGCGACCGCGCGATGTGTTCCCTGTCCGTTTAGTGTTTCTCCTAAGAAAGCTTACATCCACACTAGTCAGAAGAAGAAGACGGTAATTATCCGGCTCCAGGGTCTCGGGCCAGTTGAAAGACAGCAGCTGGCTGCTTTGCCATGCTCTTGGATTCAACTGACTGGCATCATGCATGTGTTCGCTGTCTTGGATGATTAGTAAAAGTGCAGTGCTGCCTATAAAGTCACTTACCCCTGGCATTGTTCATTCCACATCCAGCAATTGTCGCGTTTCCAACACACTTCACAGACCCCATTCGCCATGGCCTTAGCAGAGAAAAAGATAATCCTCATCACCGGTTCGAGCCAACTGTTTGCCCAAAACGTAAAGAGAACTGAAACTTTGCTAATAGAAGAGTCTACAGGAGCTAATCAGGGGATTGGTTACGAAACGGCCAAAAATTTAATTCTACCCTCTTCTGAATACCACGTGATTCTCGGTAGCCGCAACTCCGCCAACGGAGAGACAGCCGCAAGACAGCTAGAATACTCTCCAGGCGTCAAAGGCAGCGTCGCGACTACGAAGATAGACGTTACGGACGAGGCCTCTGTGAACGATGCAGTCAGCCGTCTAGGGTCTGAGCACGGCAGGCTTGACGTGCTGGTCAACAATGCGGGCATCGTATCCATGGCTCACCCACCCACGACTGGGGCGCTCCGCCGCGTGCTCGAAACAAACGTTATAGGCGCGTTAGGAGTTACAGAGGCATTTCTTCCTCTACTGAAAAAGGCCGTCCACAAGCCGGCACGCATTGTCTTTGTGAGCTCCAGCATGGGCTCCATCACCCATGCCGGCGACCCGACCTCACCGTATTACACGCCGTTCGCTACCGAGTACAGAGTGAGCAAAGCCGCGCTGAACATGCTGATGACAATGTACGGAGTGCGTCTCAAGCCGGAAGGGATTCTTGTGTTTGGCGCGGATCCTGGTCTTTGCGCCACCAATTTCACAGGCGATCCCGCTTCACTCACAGCGAGGGGTGCGGCGTCGCCGACCGATGGAGGGGACCGAGTAGCCGCAGTCATCAAGACAGACAAGCTGGAGGATGCTGGCAAGGTTATCGGGATATACGGTTTCAGTCCGTGGTAGATGAGACAAACGTTAGTTGCCTAACTGTTGAAAGGGTTGTTGACAAGACTTGGGGAATTTCTGTTTTTCTGTGTGATTAGAGAGGGAGCCGCTGGAGGGCGCCATTTGGGAAATGACAGAAAAGTTTGGTGGGACGAATCTGAAGCCAATCAAGGTCCATCGTCTTGATGGCTATGGCAATACAGCCTTGCTTCGGTAGAATCTGACAGTTGAAGGGATCTTCCGGTCGACATGGCCATATGACTAAAATCACTGCAGTACATCTTGTGCTGCAGGTAATTTGACCAATAGGCCAGCAGGCGGCCGGAAGCACCTCCAATACAGGCCATAGATGAGTTAGTAGGGGGGTGAAGCATTGTTGCCATATTCGGTGATCCCCAGATAGGGGACCAGTTCATATTTAGATCTCTCCGGGCCCAACAATACCTCGTGCGCCCGTCAACTAGGGTGGTTTCGCTGCCCTGGGCAAAACCTGTGGCAGCTTTTGTGATGGCTGGCGTGCCGGCAGTAATTACCGCAATAAGTACTACGTAGGCACACGATATTCTAACTTTTAGCTAGGTTGGATGCTAAAAGGTTAGGATAGAACATGTAATCTGATCCACTGCGTCTTAGGACAAAGTAAGATTCGTCTAACAGTGTGTGGAGTGGTGTAAACCATGAGCAGCGTTAAGAGTTTCCTGACTTGGCTGAGACTTGAAGGAGACGCCCTCCTGCAGCCAGCAGCAGGGAGTAATTGTTATAAAAGCTTCAATCAGTGCTTCTCAGCCATAAACACCATCACACACACGATCCCTGAACAACCGGGTTGCACACAGTCATTGCTGACCCTTAAAACAACCAAACATTCAATTAGCTAGCTAGCTAGCTTTGCACCTTTTTCTTCTTCCTTCGTCCCTTTACAAACCATGTCGTCCCCTATCCCCTCCCCTAAGGCGTGTATCCCTTGGCAACCTTGCTTAGAGAAGACGACAAGGAGCTCGACAAGCTCTTCGATATATGTCTCTCGACCGGCTTCTTCTATCTCAACCTACAGGACTGCCCTGAAGGGGAGCAGCTCTGGAACCAGGCGGTGAAGGTCTGCGACCTGGGCCACCTTGCCTGTGCTCGACATGGAGACGAAACTTTCATACAAGTCTCGTGAGAAGGGAGTCTTTGACTTGGGGTACGTTGTGAGACGGTGGGCAGAGTCTCATTTCCGAAGAAATGCTTACCTTGCCTTGGGTTGCAGATATAAGTGTCCCAGCATCAGCAAAACCGGCGAGCCCAAGTACTGTGAAGCTTTCCACGTAAGTCAAGCTAGCTAGACCACACAAATGTGCGGGTGGGAGTGAGAGCGGACTCACGACACATAAACCCAACGGCGGCCGGGCGCCCGTCGATGACAATCCGAGACCGCATTGCCCGACCCCCTGATAGGCTGGATATGTCTAGATCTGCGAACGGTGTTTTTCTTGTCATGGCTTTTTGTTGAGAGTGCCCTTGTCTTCAAAATCGAGGACACGCCAAAAGCACAGCCTTGTTGAATTATGGTTTCGGGGGGAGAAGAAGAGGCCGATCACTGACCAAGAGACCCTTTTCCCCTTCTCCTAGGTTCCGTTCTGGCTTTCACCGCGTCATCGGCGCCCCGGGCGAACAGGCCAAGCTCGACAAATACAGCGTTCTGCTCGGGTACAAACCGGCACACGACACGCCCATGAAGCCTTTTACCAGCCCGTTGATTCCACAGCTGTCCGACCCGGTCCAGACGTGCCAGGAGTGGGGGATGAACCAAGTCGCCAAACTCTATCGCGTGATGGAAAACCGAAAGACCTGACTCCAGCGCATTTGTGTGCCAGCCACTACGATGGTACATTAATGACAACCATAGCCCGGCCTGATGTTTGCCTAATGGAAATCTAAACCTGACGCTTGAGCAAGGAAGAAAAGAATTAGTATTTCGCAAAAATAAACACACAACCTCTCAGTTTAAGTGAAAATGACCCAGATAACTACCCTATTTACACTAGACGTACGCCTTAAGTAGGAATCAAAGATGCTATAGTCTGTCCAATTCACAGCAAGAAGGCTGCAGTATCTACTTTAATTTCTACTTTTCTCTGCAGTGCATCTACACACCTTAAGCCACTAAGCTATACTGCTAAAGCTTTATAAGGCTTCTAAAGCCCTAATGGCTACTTGGAGACCTTAGCAGTGGTAAGACCTAATGGTAAGGTACCTTAGCCTGGTCTTATTGACCACTACCCTCCCTGCATTGCAGCTTTGTCGCCGTTGATGGGATAGATTCTGTACAAGGCAAGAGTCTGCAGGTGCTGTCAGCTGCAGCCCACTGTTGCCAGCGCCTACTTTTGCCAGTGCCTGCCTGCGGTGGTTAGCATCTGCCTGCCTCAGCAACTGACTGCTGCAATTGATGCTGTAATTAATGCTGTATTTAACGCTGTAATTAATGATGCCATCAACTGCTAAGTTGCCGACAGAAAATCCTAAATGCTAGGTTTGAGCTGAGAATCTAAGTTGGCCTAACATGGGGCTGGGTTTTAGTTGGGTTGGCACTATTTGCAAAATACAATTTCAGCATAAGGTGAGTCACGGCGATACTCTCATCTTGACGAGTTAAAGTTTGGGAAGAGAATGACCGCAGACAACACCACCCGATGGATGCTCCTTGTAGAGATTCCGAGAAACCCGAGCAAGTGTGAAGCAGTTCGGCAGGTTATCATATTTTGAGAGCCAAAGCCGAGTCTAGATTTGCACTGTCAACTCACATTCACCAAGACTTTATTCCAAGTTCCCCTCTTTCACATTTCACACGATGACTAGGACTGATAGACAGTCTCGGCATGCCCCAACGGTCGCCATTTGTGGCATTGGGCTGCGTCTGCCCCAAGGCGTTCGGGATACCGATGCGTTCTGGGACGTCCTTGTCAACGGAAAAGACCTCCGGAGCCAGGTGCCCGAGTCCAGATACAACCGCCAGGGATTTGCCAATACTCTCGGGAAGAAAGGTGCCATCGAGACGCAGTATGGCTACTTTGTCGATGAAGACCTGGGATCTCTCGACACGAGCCTGTTCTCGATGAGCCGGAAAGAACTCGAGAGGTGCGATCCACAGCAGCGCCAGTTCCTCGAGGTCGTTCGCGAAGCACTCGAGAATGCTGGCGAGACCGACTACCGTGGTAAAGCGGTGGGATGTTACGTGGGGACCTTTAGCGAAGATTGGCTGCAGATGGCGGCACGCGAACACCAGCACGCCGGAGGCTACCTGATGACCGGCCATGGAGATCTCATGATTGCCAACCGCGCATCGTACGAGTATGACTTGCAAGGGCCGAGGTGAGTTGACTCTGTAGGGCCCCCATATCATATGGGCGACCATTCTACACCCCCCTCTTCTTTCTATCCACGCAGCATGAGTCGGAGCAAACACTAACAGCGTGGCATGTGTTCTTTGAAGCATGGTCATCAAGACAGGCTGCTCGGCATCGCTTGTGGACCTTCACGAAGCCTGTCGCGCACTGCAGAATGGCGACTGTGTCGGCGCCATCGTCGGCGGTGTGAATCTGATCATGGGTCCAACCACGACGGCCGCCATGACGGAAGAAGGCATGCTCTCCCCGGAGGGATCATGCAAGACGTTTGACGCCGCGGCCGACGGTTACAGCCGCGGAGAAGCCATCAACGCCGTGTACATCAAGCTCCTGGACGATGCCATCCGGGACAACAACCCCATCCGAGCAGTTATCCGCGCTTCGGGAACAAACAGCGACGGCAATAGCTCGACGCTGCTGACACCCAACAGCGCTATGCATGAGGCCTTGATGAGCAAGGTTTATCTAGACGCCGGGTTGGACCCCAGCAAGACTGCCTTTGTCGAAGTAAGTAAAGTGTGCCTATATATGCTCGGAGGTCGGGGGCAGCGCAACAACCCGATTAATCAATCAATCAGACCCCCTTATATCTGATTGACTGGCTGCCTTAAGGTCTAATATTTAATTAATTAGCAGATATCTAAGATATCTTAATGCATTACCTATTTAGGAAGTTAGTAAAGTTATTACAAAGTGTAAAGATACAGTAGAGTAAGCTATATCTATAGTGTTAACATACTTATCCCTCTTCTATTTAAAGTAATACCCTCCTACTGTAATCCTACTGCTATAGAGCTAGTTCTATAGACATTACGTCTCCTCTAGCATAGAGGGTATTATTAAGAGCCTTTATAACATTAAAGTTAACTTTATAAGGCTAAATACCTTCTTATAGTCTATTACTATTATAGGTATAGTAAGAATATCTAAGGTAAGTTTACTAAAAGTAGGAAAGGTCTAGTAATATAAAATCTACTACTAAATTAGATTATTAATAGATTATAAAACAGATTAGTAGAGGTACTAGTCTAGCTTAGATACCTTATTTATAACAGCTTTAGTAGTGTAGCTATTTAGCTATTACTAATACTTAGAGTCCTCTATAGGTAGTATAAATAAAATTAAGGTAAATACTACCCTTAAAGACTGCTAAGGTAATCCTAGCTAGTGTAAAGTAAGGTTATTACTAGCGTACTATTACTACTAATAATTATAAAGTCCCTCCTTAGCATTATAAAGCTATACTTATTACGTTAGGTTAGTTTATTACTTCTTAAGCTATCTTAGGCTCTAGCTAGGATAGAGAATAATTAAGGCTGTATAAAGTACTAAATCCCCTAGCTGTATATAGTACTTATTTAGAACCTTCTATCTATTAAGTATAAATAAGTAGAAATATCTATAGGAGTTAAAAGTACCTCTATATAGTTATTAAAGTTAGTTATAACGTTACTATAGGGTATACTTATTAAGTAAGTATAGAGAAATACTATTAAGTAAGAGGGCTAGTATTATAGTTAGTTATAATAATATAGCAGCCTATAAAGATATAGCGCCTTATAATAATACAGCAGCTTATAATAGCCTTACTCTTTAATTTATAGACTAGCAGGTAGAAGAGAGTTATAAGGCTGTAAGATTAATTCCCTCTACTGTTAGCTTATTAAAAAGACTCTTTTATTCCTCTAAGCAGTCTATAAGGTATTTAATACTAACTATTACATCCTATAGTTAGCTATAACTATTACCCTTCCCCTATCCCTAGCACTATATTATCTAGTTATAAAGTAGCTTAAGCATATTATAAATCTTAATAAGAAGATACTAATCTTCCTTAGTAAGATAGTCTTTAGTAGGTATTTAATTATTAGGGTAGAAAAGAGTTATATTATTATAGATAAAACCTATAATCTAACTTTACTTAAGGAGGGTGTATTAAATTATAAGGTATATTAAGTTCTACTGTATATTGTTATTAAGTATTAACTGTAACTCTTATAGTAAGGGCTTAAAGAGTGTAAAGCTATTAGATATCTTATTACTAATCTTAAGGAATCTTTTATATTATTAGGGAGAGGATTAAATATACTTAATAATATTATAGAGCTTACTAATTAGGCTGTATATACGCTAGAGCTTAAGGTCTGCCTTTAATTAACTAGCACTAAGGACTTTATTAGCTTCCTGCTTAAAAGCCTTACTATTAGTACTATATAGAAAGGTATAACTTATAAGATTAAGGATATACCTATAGCATTATATCTGCTAATCTAGTATATCTAACTGCATAAAGTTAAAAGAGAGGTTTATAAAGAGATATATAGTATATATATTATTATTACTTACATTATTATAAATAATTATACTAATCTAATTAGTAATCCCCTACTTATTTATAATGTAAAGGAGCATCTAGGTAATATTTAAACCCTTATAGGACTTAGGCTAGCAGTAGAGGGTAATAAGATATTAGGTCTGCTTTGCTCTTACGTTAAGGAAGTAATAGAAGACAGTAATAATAGCATACTTATTAGGTAAAATCTAGAGGTTAAAGGAGAGGTAGATTTTTATTATTATATTATGTATCTTATTATATATTTATACCTTCTTTACTTTATATATAGTACTTAGATACTATTATATACTTTTAGCAGACTATAGTATTTAATATAATAAGTTAGAGTTAAATTTAAAAAGGAGGTGCTATATCTATTAGTCTAAGAAGGTTAAGAAAGGGTTACTTATATTAATAAGAAAAGTAGTAGTAAGGTTGTAGTAAATTATTACTTAGCTCTTTATAATAGTAATAGGGGCTAAGTAGGCTTGTTTTAGCAGTAGAGGTAATATATCCTCTTTATTCTTAGGCTTAGTATTTATATTTATAGTATTTATATTTATAGTATTTATATTTATAGTATTTATATTTATAGTCTTAAAGACATAATAGATATTATTAAGATATAAGGCTAATAAAGACATTAAAGTTATAAGAAATAACTTTAGGTAGCCCTTCTTATTATATTAGCAGTATATCTAGTATACCTTACCTTTAATCCTACCTAGTAGGATATAGTAGATAAAGAGACTGTAATTCTTAATCTAAGCAGTCTAACTCTTTAAGCCCTTTATTAAGAGTAGTAGGTTATTAACATACTTACACTTTTTAAATACTATATATAGTAAGGTATTAATTATATCTTAAGTATTTAAATTGCAGCTAAATATATTACTAGTATTAGATTAAGGCTAGTTAAGTTAGGGAATAAGCTAGTATAGTAGCAGTATGCTTAGGAGTTAGAAAGCTATTACAAAAGGTTAAATAGAAGTAAAGAAGTTAAATAATTATAAAAGGGTTAGATTTTATTATTATTAGTTAATTAGATACTGCTAGTAAAGTTAGTAAAGTTAGTAAAGTTAGTAAAGTTAGTAAAGTTAGTATAGTTAGTAAAGTTAGTATAGTTAGTAAAGTTAGTATAGTAAAAATAGTATTAATACTTACTATAGCGTAATATATACTACGCTATAAGGCTAAGGCTAGGCTAGCTTATATCTACTTCTAGGCCCTACCTAGGCCTAGAAGATCCTCTAGAGCTAGAAAAAACACCTAAAGTATACTTTATACCCCTTTTTTTTTTAGAAGAGAGTAACTATAGTAATATAATTAGTAATAAGGCTAAGATTAGTACTTTAAGGTAAGGTGCTTTAGGTTTAAATCCTAGCTGTAGTAGTTACCTTTAGGGGTCTTAGCTATAAGAGTTATAACCTTAGCTGCTAGCTGCCCTAAAGAAACCTTCCTTTTTGCTTTATATTTATAGAAATCCTATAATCCTATTAGTCTAGCTGTAGAGTAATATTTTTCTAAAAACCTCTAAATATCTAAGATATATTAATTAATTAACCCTCTAGATATCTAATTAACTAAAAAAACAGCTAAGGCATATCTGACTGTTTAATTAAGATAAGTGGGGCGATATCTGATCGGGTTGTTGCGCTGGTCGGGGGCGACCCAACTCACGCGTCAATGTTTTTGTGAAAACATATAGAGAAAAAGAGAGAGAGAGAGAGAGAGAGACAAAGAGAAAATATGTGCTGACTTTGATGATCTTGCCTCAACTGTAGTGCCACGGTACAGGAACCCCTACAGGTGACCCCTTGGAGACAACAGCAGTCGGTAATGTTTTTGGAGAACACGGAGTGTACATCGGATCTGTAAGTGAGAACCCGAACACTCACAGGCCTGTGCCTACAACTACAAGACATGACAAAACAGATGTTGTCGCCGTGCATAAGTCAAGCTTTTCCTTACGGATCTTACGTGGGCACTCACGCGACTCCAATTCTGATCAACTGGCTCATTCACTTCTCTTCTCTCCGATATATAGGTCAAACCGAACGTCGGCCATTCCGAGGGAGCCTCTGGCTTGACGAGCTTGATCAAGGCCGTGTTGGCTTTAGAAAACAATACGATTCCGCCCAACATCAAATTTTCCACGCCCAACCCCAAAAGTAAGTGTGTGTGTGTGTATGATTGCGCCACTCTCGTATGGCTGGAGGGGGGAGAGAGAAGAGAGGAAATTTTGCTACACGCGAGAGACATATACTCCTCATAAGAAACGCGGCTCTCTAACAAAGTGCGGCAGTACCTTTTGAAGATAAGAAGCTCGTAGTACCCACGAAACCAGTGGCCTGGCCGGCTGATCGTGATCGTCGTATCAGTGTCAACTCGTTTGGCATCGGCGGTTCCAATGCTCATGTAAGTATTACTATAGTTATGTACACCGTCACGTCGAGTCAGTCGATGACGAGGAAATGAAAACGAAGGCGAGAGATGGGGGGCTGTGGGCTGTGATATGATATGGATGCTTACTATTTTATCTTCTCTTTCCACACACCCACACACAGATCATCCTAGAAGCGCCCCCGGTTATCGGGCTTCAGACTACAGCCGATCCTTGCGTTCGTCCCAACGGGCCGCGACTCCTGCTCGCCTCTGCCAACACGGCCAAGTCGGCCAAGACGGCGGTGGAGAACATCCAAGAGTACCTGAGCCAACACCCCGCGGTGGTCGATGACGCTGCGTACACCCTCGCATTGCACCGCGATCACCTGCCGCAACGGGCGTTCATGATGGCCTCTGCCGACGGCAGCATCCTGGAGACATCGCCCGTCGTCAAGGCTCCTAACGCGAAACCCAAGCTCCTCATGATCTTCACAGGCCAGGGGGCCCAGTGGCCCAAGATGGGCAAGGAGCTGATACAAACAGACGAGGGCTTCAAGAGGGACTTGTCGGCCATGGACAGAACTTTGAAGGGTCTGCCGCACCCCCCGACCTGGAACATTGAAGGTAAGCTGCATCCTGTTTGTTGAGCGTGTATCTTTGCAGCGTGTGTGTTTTGAGTGAGTGAGTGAGTGAGTGAGTGAGAGAGAAAATGTGTGTGTGTGTGTGTGTTTGACAGAGAGAGAGGAGAGGTTGAACTTTTCTCGGGCTTTGTGACTGACGTATTCCTTCTTCTCACAGATGAACTCATGGCCCCTGAAGAGTCGAGCAAGCTTCACACGGCTGCCCTCTCGCAGCCCATCTGCACTGCCCTCCAGCTAGCCATGGTCAACTATCTGCGGCGCGCCGGCATACGCCCGGATGCCGTTGTTGGTCACTCGAGCGGCGAGATCGCAGCCGCATACGCCGCCAACCTGATATCGCTGGACGAGGCCATCGTCTCGGCCTACTACAGAGGCTACGTGACGTCGTGCACGTCGACGGGGGGAGGCATGGGCGCCGTCGGTCTCGGCGTGGACCAGGTCGCCCCGTACGTCAGCGGGCTGGAAACGAAGGTCGTCATCGCCTGCGACAACAGCCCGCAAAGCGTGACGCTGTCGGGAGACGTCGACGTCCTCGACGAGGTCCTCGGTCGGATCCAACGCGACAGGCCGGACACGCTGGCCAGGCGGCTCAAGGTCGACATGGCCTATCATTCGCAGCACATGGAACGTGTTGCCAACCTGTACCAGCAGCTTCTTCTGCAGAGCTTGCCAGCGGTAGTCGCACGGGGCAGGGGCGAGGAGAAGCCATCCGGCGTCGCGCTTCTTCCCATGTACTCCTCCGTCACCAACTCGGTCATCACCTCCCCCAGCGAACTCGGGCCGTCTTATTGGGTTTCCAACCTGGTTTCGCGGGTTCGCTTCAGCGGAGCCGTGCAGACGTTCCTCGCAGGGGAGCAGCCCGGCAACACCGTCTTCCTGGAGGTCGGCCCGCACTCGGCGCTCGCCGGCCCCCTGCGCCAGATCGCCGCCGCCNGCTTCAGCGGAGCCGTGCAGACGTTCCTCGCAGGGGAGCAGCCCGGCAACACCGTCTTCCTGGAGGTCGGCCCGCACTCGGCGCTCGCCGGCCCCCTGCGCCAGATCGCCGCCGCCGGCGCCGCCGCCGGGCCGAGCCGCGATCAAGGTTGCCGCTACGTCTCGGCTCTAATCCGCGACCGGGACGCCCGACACACCACGCTCGCCGCCCTCGGCCAGCTCTACCAGAACAACGTCAGCGCCGACTGGTCCGCGGCCGTCGTGGCCCCGGGGCCGCGGTCGGTGCTTACGAATCTGCCTCGCTATCCCTGGGACCACAGCGGCGGCTCGTTCTGGTACGAGTCCCGCCTGTCCAAGGAGTTCCGAATGCGGCAGGTCGGCCATCACCCGCTGCTGGGCTTGCGCGTCCACGAAAGCTCGCCGCTTGAGCCTCTCTGGCGCAACAAGCTGACCCTGGTCGGCGAGCCGTGGCTTGCGCATCACAAGATCCGCACCGACGCCGTCTTCCCCTTTGCCGGGTATCTCGCCATGGCCGGCGAGGCCGTCCGGCAGCATACCGGGATCGAGTCCGGGTACCAGGTGCGGGACGCCTCGGTGCACGCGGCCATGATGCTGTCGGACGACGAGGTCGAGATCGTGACATCGCTGAGGCCCCGGAGGCTAACCAAGACGACCGACTCCAGCTGGTTCGAGTTCTCCATCGTGTCCTACAACGGTGTCGGCTGGACCAAGCACTGCGACGGCCAGGTCAGGGCATGCATAGAGCAGCCCCCGGTCGCTTCACCGAGGCCGGACCCTAAGACCATGGTCCGCCGTGTCGGCAAGAGTCAGTGGTATGAGAACATGGACAACATTGGCATTGTCTACGGTCCCGATTTCCAGTTGCTGACCGACATCGCCTCGTCCGTGACGGACAACGTGGCCACCGCCGTCGTCGAAGCAGGCAAGGACCGGGCAGCCGACCCGGCTTTCCCTCTGCACCCCGTCATCATCGACGTCGCCCTGCAGCTGATCCTCGTCGCCATGGTACAGGGCGTCGGCCGTCGCTTCGGCCCCCTGAAGATGCCCACTACCATCAAGGACCTGGCCGTGTTCCGTGGCTCTCCAGTCATGGAGGCATTTTCCTGGGCACCCCCTCCGGGCGGCGAGCATGAGATCGGCGTGGAGATCAAGTCGGGTGTCAATGTTGTTCTCCGTCTCCGCGGTCTTGAGCTGAAGCAGGTCGACAATGACGGCGGCGGCGGCAGCAGCAACAACAACAACATCAACAACAACAACAGCACCACGTCTTGGTTATTACAAGAGTCCCACGCGGCAGCCCGCCTTGAATGGATTCCCCTGTTCGACACGGTCGATCATGCCACGCTCTTCACCCCACCCTTGTCCATCCGAGAGGACACAATCCTCCAGGAGAAAATGACCCTGCTCTGCATCCTCGAGAGCGGCCCCGCGGTCCGCGGGCTCAAGGCCTGCAACTGGCACTTTGACAAGTTGCGCGACTGGCTTGCCGTGGAGATCGACCGGGCCGAGAACGGCACGTATCCGGTTCTCGAAGCAGAAGACGTAAAGACGCTGGTCGCGCTTCCTTCAGCTGACCGACGTGTCATGATTGACCATCTCTGCCGGGTCCTGGCCAAAGACTCGCCCAAGGGCGCCCTGGCACTCTGCACAAAGCGTGTGTTCGACAACGTCCGGGACCTGTTCGTCGGCCGAGCAGATCCCCTCGAACTCCTCATGCAGGGCAACCTGCTGACCCGGTTATACGACTGCACCAGCTATGGCAAGGGCGACTTCTTCAGGCTCTTTGCCAATGCGCGACCCAACTGCCGAATCCTCGAGGTCGGCGGCGGCACCGGCGGCACGACGGAGATGATCCTCCGCCACATCATCCGGCCGGGCGGGCTTCCGGCATACGACACGTACACCTTCACCGACATCTCTGCAGGCTTCTTCCCGCAGGCCCGCGAGCGCTTCGCCTACGCCCCGAACATGGAGTACAAGGCCCTGGACATCAGCCGCCCACCTTTCGAGCAGGGCGGATTCGAGCCCGACTCGTACGACATCATTCTCGCGCCCAACGTCATTCACGCCACCAAGAGCATCCGGGACACGCTCGGAAACCTCTACCCACTCTTGCGGCCTGGCGGCATGCTCGTCATGACGGAGCTATGCGCGCTGGGCCGCACGCCCAACTACAGCTTCGGTACCTTAGCTGGCTGGTGGCTCGGCCAGGATGACGGCCGGCCCCTGGAGCCATACATCAGCCTCGAGAGATGGGACGACGAGCTCAAGGCATGCGGCTTCTCGGGCATCGATACGGCCGTCCTCGACGACGAGGAGCCGTACCAGTACTGCGCCGCCATCGTCAGCACCAAGCCGGTGGTTGTGGGCAGCGGCGGCGAACATGACCTTGCCGTCTCCACCTCCTCTGCTTCTCAATTTGTGGCCACAACCATTGGTATCGAGACCAAGAGTGCGGAGAGGAGTGACCGCCATCCCGAGGTAACCGTCTTGGTAGATGACCGAACCGGCTACCTTGCCAAGGGCGTGGTGGCCCAGCTCGAACGGGACGGTTTCCGGGCGTCCGTTCTCACGCTGAGCGAAGATGCCGCCATCCCTCACGACCGTGACGTCGTCTCGCTGCTCGACGTGGAATCCTTCTTCTTCCAAGACATCACGGCGGAACGATGGGCCACCTTTCAGAAGCTACTGCAGAAGCACGAGGCCGGGATCATTCTCTGGGTCACCAAACCTGCTCAGGTCAACTGCAAGGATCCAAGGTCGGCGCAGGCCCTCGGCGTGGCGCGCTCCATCCGCGCAGAGTCCAAGGTGCCTTTCTATACCCTGGAAGTCGCCGAAGCGGCCGAGGCCAAGTCGACAGAACTGCTGAGTAAGGTTCTGAGCAAGATACGAAGTGATGCTAATGCCACCAATGATGGCCTGCTCGTGCCCGACATGGAATATGTCATTGACGACGGCGTCATCAAGGTTGGCCGCTACCAGCCGTTCTCCCTCAAGGAGGAGCTCCGCCAGATCTCTGCCCAGCACACAGCCGAAGCCGGGTCTCGGGTGGTTTCGATGACGACGAGTCTGCAAACCAAGCACGCCGGCTCACTCGAGAACCTTGTTTGGGTCAGCAAGGAGGTGGCCCAGCCCCCCGACGCGTCCGGCCTTGGGGATGAAGAGGTTGCTATTGATACCCGTGCGGTGGGCCTGAACTTCAAAGATGTTCTATTCGCCTTGGGTGTTTTGAGGCCTGCCGGCGAGGAGACGACGGTCCCCTTGGGCCTCGAGATCGCAGGCGTGGTCACCGGCGTTGGAGGCAACGTCACTGGTCTGACTGTTGGGGACAGGGTGATGGCCATGCCGCCGACGCCCTGCTTCCAAACAGCCATCACCACGCCGGCCGACCTGGTCGAGAAGATTAGTGACGATATGACTTTTGCCGAAGCTGCCACGATCCCCGTCGTCTTCAGCACGGTCATCGAGAGTCTAGTTAATCTCGGCCAACTAGAAAAGGGCCAGGTATGTAAGCAAGGAAAAGCCGTGGCATGTGCCTGTGTCTGTGTCTGTGCAACAAGACACGCAACGGGCGAGTTTGTAAACGTCGTCAATATGCTAACTGATGTTCTGCCAAACCCATATAGTCCGTTCTCATCCACGCAGCTACCGGTGGCGTTGGTCACGCTGCCATTCAATTGTGCCAGTTTATTGGCGCAGAGGTAAGGAACAGGAGTCGGTTTGTTGTTGCTGAGACGTGAATCCCAAAAAAAATCGCCTTTCTCTCTCTCTCTCTCTCTCTCTCTGTGTGTGTCTTTGTCTCTTTTTCTCTCCCAGCTAAATGGCATATGCGACAACTGACACTCGACCAATACAGATCTACGCCACCGTCGGCAGCGAAGCCAAGGCCCATTATCTTGTCGAGACTTTCGGTATTGCACGAGACCGCATCTTCAACTCCCGTGACGCTTCCTTTGCCGTGGGACTGAAGAAGGCAACGAGCGGACGCGGCGTTGACGTTGTCCTCAACTCGGTCTCGGGTGAACTCCTCCACGCTTCTTGGGAATGCGTAGCTCCCTTTGGAAAGATGATTGAGCTTGGCAAGCGAGACATCATTGAGGAGGGGAGCCTCAACATGCGCCACTTCTTAGCCAACAGATCGTATTGCTGCGTTGACCTGAGTCTGATGTGCCGGGAGCGTCCGCACAGAGCTAGGAGGTAGGTGTCGTAGCCCTGTGACATGTTCTAGACCCTATAAACATATACCGTGACATGGGGATCTATGCTGACTTTCTCATCATTCTGCAGACTGCTGAAAAGATGTGCCGAGCTGCTCAAGGCTGGCGCCATCAAGCCGCTGAAACCCATGTCGACTTTCGAGGCCAGCAAGGTCCAGGACGCTTTCCGGTGGGTTCAGGAAAGCAGCCACATTGGAAAGGCCGTCGTCGTGATGCCAGAACACATCGGCTCGCAACTCGAAATCACGCCAGAATCACCACCGCTTCGTATGGACGGCAAAGCCTCGTACCTCATCACCGGCGGTTTAGGGGGTCTCGGTGTCCCTATTGCGACTTGGCTCGTCGAGCGTGGCGCAAAGTCGCTCGTTTTCCTCTCTCGGACCGCGGGCGAAAAGCCCAAAGACCGGGCGCTCATAGCCGAACTTGAGGCGGCGGGCTGCTCAGTCGCCTGCGTCGCAGGCCGCGCCGAGTCGGTCGCCGACGTGCAAAAGGCTGTATCCTTGTCGCCCTACCCCATCAGGGGCGTACTTCATCTTGCCATGGTGCTGCGCGACGCCCCCGTTGCCAGCATGGCCTACGACGACTGGCTTGCCGCCAACAACCCCAAGGTCGGCGGAGCATGGGCCCTGCATGAAGCCTTCCAGCAGACACCACTCGACTTCTTCGTCATGGCCAGCTCTTCGGTCACGGTGGTGGAGCAGCCGGGCCAGGGCAACTACAGCGCCGCCAACACGTTCCTCGAGGCCTTTACGCAGTACCGCCGCGGCCTCGGCCTTCCAGCGTCTGTACTCAACATCTGCCCGATTGACGGTGTCGGCTTTGTGGCTGAAAACCAGTTCGCGCGGAAGAACATGAAGGCCCAGGGGTTGTACTTCCTCCGCGAACCGGAGCTGCTCGACTTCTTGGAACTCGCAATCAAGCTGTCGCCGGCGTCGGCCAGAACGAGGCCGCATCGCCCCGAAACCGCTGCCGCCGCCGTCGCCCATGAGAGTCGCAGGGAGAAGGACGAATCAAGGTGGCAGAAGCCTTGGGTCAGCGCTGGCCAGGTCATCATGGGCCTTCGATCCGAGGAAGACTTGAACGACCTCAACACGCGCACAAACTGGCGCCGAGACCGTCGAATGGGATTCTACCACAACATCAGGGACAGTGCCGAATTGGGCCATGAATCTGGACTGAAAACGTCCTCGGGCGAGCTAACGAAGTTCCTAGCGGCCGCGGCAGACAGCCCGGCTTTGCTCGCCAAGGCCGAGAGCGCCGAGTTTCTAGCCAAGGAGATCGGTTCCAAGGTGTACGATTTGATGCTCAAAGACAATGCCGAGGTGGAAACGTCCTGGACGCTGCAGCAGCTCGGACTGGATTCGCTTATGGCCATTGAGTTGCGACGCTGGTGGAAGGCTGCCTTTGGGCTAGACATTAGCGTCCTGGAGATTCTTGCTGCTGGTAGCCTTGTACGTCTTGGCCAAGTGGCAGCTTTAGGATTAACAGCCAAGCTCAAGGAGGACTAGTAGTATTGGGGTCAAAATGTAGCTGTTGGCGTTTACAAATACAGAGATAGATAAGAATATAGAGATGGAATTAAAGCTTGTGAACTGACTTGTCGTGATGGCCTCACGCAAGTGGGGCGGGTGATCGGAGCCGGAACGTTGAATAATCCGAGCCAGGCCCGACCTAGCCCCGCTCCGCGACCCACGCGAACGCCGCCCGGGGACATCAGAGCCACTCCATTTTACCTTAACACAAGCCATTTTCAACTCATGAACAATGCGCCTAAGTGCACCACTCTACGACTAAACTTGACTATTCAAGACTAATTAGAAAGAAACTATTCTAGTTAATAAGCAAGCTGATTAGATAAGCAAGCATATTACCGGACTGTAACCGTAGGGTTAAAATGCCGAGTCTAATCTGACGATGGTTGCTTACTAACACGAGTCGGGTCTCAGCTATTTTGTGTTGCTCCCCAAGCCACCAAGCCGCCGTCCTCATGAGCATGTTGCACTTTCAAACACCACACTAGTGGCCGAGCAAATATGCATGCGAAGCTCAGTTTGCAACTCGGAAAGCTTTTTCTACTTCGGTCTGTTCTTACACTGGCGGTAGCACTCGGCGCTGCGGCCAAGAGGTGCACAGCAATCTGCGCAGCATGTCGCAGCCAACTCAGGCTGTGACTGGATGCATGAGACAGTTCGTCGCATTCGCCGCATTCTCTTTCTTAATGGCGGCCCATAAAGCTTGCTACGAGGCTTACAAAGGCATTGATGGAACCCCCTCTGATACCATGGCGATTGTGAGTGCCCTCGATCGGGGGTTGGAACTTGGTCATCACCGAACAGGAGCTCAATCATTGACGACGGCGATCCTTTGAAGAGCCTCGGACCTTCCTACTCCAGCGTCGGCAAAGTCCAGCATGGCGCCAGGCGAATACCTCTCTCGGCTCAGAGTGAGCTTTCTCCCTGTGCAGGCCGTTTTGTGTCCTTAACGCGATATTACAGGCTTCACCATTCTGAACACAGACGACTCATATCTTGGCAGTCCTCACTGGGACTCGAGCCTATCGAGTGCCCTCTTCAACACCAAGTGAGGCGTGCCTCCTTGAGACAAATCCTAAGTCTCATGCTGACTTCAAGAAGGTGCATGGTCTGCGAAACAGCCGAGCCCGAATATTTCATGCACGCAACAATCAAAAACCCTGGTCCGTCAAGCAGTTCAGCTGTCAACTGTAGCAAAGTTCACATCCCGCAAGATCAAGAGGCGCTACCGGATATTCTCCAAAAGCTGAGAGCCATTGCCGAGACCTGGGCACAAGACTCTATCGATTCTGCAGTCGTCGCCGTTCCGACGTATTTCAGCGACGATGATCGTAACGTCGTCAGACAAGCTGGGGTTTCCATCGGCTTGGACGTTATCCGAATGGTCAATACATCCACCGCTGCCGGGATCGCGTACGGCATAGACAAGTCGGACGAGTTTCTTCATGTTGTCTTTCTCGAACTGGGAAGAGAAAACTTTGAGGTGTCCGTTGTCGAAGTTGACATGGGAGTTTTCGACCACCAGACCACAGTCAGCGACCTTGAACTCGGTCAGACGATAGGGGCCCTGGTTGAGAACCAGAAGGCCAGAGGAAACCACCACCACTTTCGCGCGGATGAGATGAGCCTGCTTGAGCAGACGTTGGAGTTTGTCGAGAGGGCCATCCAAGAGGCCAATCTATCCAGGGCGGATATCTCTCACGTCGTGGTCACGGGCGAGTACACGCGAGCTCGCGAGTTTCGGGATGTCATGGAAAAGTACTTCAATGGGAAACGGCTTGCGGTCTTGGACGACCGAAGCGATTCTAGACTAGTGCCAGAGAACCTGGATCACGACGAAGCCGTCACCTTTGGCGCCGCCGTCCTCGCCGACGTCCTCGCCGGACACGAGAGACATCCGGACATCCTCGGGAGGTTCTCTCTGCAACCGCGCACGCTGAGCGTCGAGACCGTCGGCGGCGAGGCGTTGCGCGTCTTTCAGCGGTGGACCATGCTGCCGGCCAGCAAGACCTTGCACCTCACCACGACGGCAGACGGCCAGACGGCAGTCGTCGTTTCCGTCTTCCAAGGCGAGGTTCCCGAGGTCCGGATGAACGACGAGGTGGTCAGCCTGAGGCTGGATTGTGTTCCGCCTGCGTCCCGCGGCATTCCCAAGGTCACGCTGGTGCTTGATGTGTACGCAGATGACGTGGGGAATCTCAAGCTCAATGCTACCGCGCACCTTGTCGGAGCGAACGAGGATTGCCGAGATGGTGCCACGGCTCTTCTCCACGATTTCTCGGCGGTCGACTCCATGACCAGCGAAGAGTTCGAACTTGAGGCAGCGTATGTCTACGACGGAACTGGGAGTGAGGTACCTGGGGTTTGTCTCAATCGCCAAAGTCGGCTTGACCAGCATTACATCACAGCCGAGGGGTTTTAGAAACCGGAAGAGCTGCCTCAGAACAACTTGAATGATGGATCCTGATCGGTTTCCAAAACGGGTTTCTTCCCTTGTTGCCAATCTTGGGTGGTCCGTTTCCTAGCTGAACCTGATACGCCGGACCGTACTCTTTCGCCCATTCCCGGTAATTACTTCTGGGAGGCATTCCCTCCGAGTTGACGCAAGTTGCCGATGAAGGGAAGTCCCTGGGGACCGTGCCAACCGGACAGACGAGCCTTCGAGCGGACTACTTCTTTCGCAATGAAGTAAGCCAGAGCAGAAATGAACGAGAAACTTGAAGAGAAATGCGATAGGGTGGTGAGTTGCCTCGTGTAATATTATACCGTGAACCAGTTCGTCGACAAATATGTTGGGTTCTGAGCCCTTGATAATTATTAATGAGTAGAAGCCGAGGATGAGCATTCAACTTATATAGAGAAGGTTGTCCGACAAATGATTCGAGATGGCTGAAGGATCCAGGTCGCGAACGCACGTTGAAGCCCCGGGAAAAAACATGTTCGTGGTCCAACCAAGTGGGCAGAACGAGAGTCCAATGCGGGAGAAAGCTGGTAAACATAAACACCATGGCAGTGTTCTGCTATGAGCTCCATATCACCATCGATATCGCCCTCTTTTTAGGCCACACGAAGCTTTGAGGATTCCACGTCTGATTCCTGAAGCTGCGCCCGAAACCAAGCCTCATCGCCAACCCCCCACCATCACTTTTGTGGTTCTCGGCTCGGGTCGTGATGGTGGGAAATTCGGTCATCGGAACAAAGACAACCGAGAATCAGCTAAAAGTGCGCAATCGTTCGGTCAAAAGCACGCTCTTGTACACGTTGCCGTAAACTGCCCTTCATCAACACGCGTGGGGGGGAGGGGTTACTGAAAGCTGTTTGAACAAACAAAATCTGCGACATCGAGCCCAGCGCCACCACGGCTCCAAAACAGAATATTATTATTTACTCGACTTCAAGATGAGCGTCTCGACAGCTTTCGCGGCCGACTCCGCCTGGCCGTTATGGGACAGCGAGCCCGTCGACGGCGCCTTTGAGATCGATCTCCCGGGGGGAACCATCGATCAGGGGGTCGTCACCAAAGTGTCCCGGCCATGGCTGTTCGGCTACAAGCCGACGGCGACCCCGAACGGGCGCGCCGTGCTCGTCCTCGGCGGCGGCGGGTACGTGCAGCTCATGGTGGGCCGCGAGGGGGTCGCCGTCGCCCGCTGGCTCGCCGCCCTCGGCTTCGAGGCCTTTGTCCTCGTCCACCGCTTCCCGACCGCCGAGACGGGCCCTCGGTCCCCGGTGGACGACGCCAGGCAGGCCCTGCGCCTGATCGAGGAGAAGGGCGCCGCTCCCCGGGGCCTGGCGCTGTGCGGACTGTCCTCGGGCGGCCACCTCGCCTCGGCGCTGCTGGCCGAGTATCCTTCCTCGTGGGCGTCGACCGCCGGCGCGCCGGTCCCGAAGCCCGAGTTTGCGATCCTCGGGTACGGGCCGATCTCGACGAACGCCAAGGGCTACACCATCGTGCCCGGCAAGGCTCCGCTCGACCCGCCGGCCAAGCAGGAGCTGTACGATACCGTCATCCCCGACCAGCAGATCGCGCGGCCGGCGCCCCCGGCTTTCATCGTCTACTCTGCGACCGACCCCATCGTCCCGGTGGTGAACGCGTACCGCTTGGCGCAGGGTCTCCAGGCTGCCGACGGTTCGGTTGAGCTTCACGTCTTTGCGGACGCGCCCCATGGGTTCGCGCTGGATACCAAGGACCTGCCAGTCTCCAAGTGGCCTTCTTTGGCCGAGGCTTGGCTGGAACAGAAAGGTTACCTGAAGGATGAATGATGCTGGGAATGCATAACTAGTATAAATGCAATATCAATGAACCGTTTTTGCCAAGGAACTGGAAGGCTGAAGCAATCCTCTTACAACCACGCCGCATTTATTAATTACAGCTTCTTCCTGAAGAACGTGAGAGCAGCCACACAGAGAGCATCGATGCCCGTCTGCAATGTAGGCTGGATGACAGGCGCAAATCTGGCCGTGTGGTTTGCTGGTATCTCCTCCAGCCTCCCTTCCTTCAGTGTCCGATCCCACAGCCCTTGTTCAATGCCGCCCCAGTGCCAGAAAGCACACGGCTTGCCCTGCGACGTCGCGAGCACCGAGAAATCCTCCGAGATGGTAGTCGCCGCGATGTCCGCATCAAAGTCGCTCCCGAAATGCTCCCGGAAGCCGGCTGCCAGCGTCGTCGTCATCGACTCGTCGTTCACGGTGACCGGCAGGTGCCGCGTCATCTCGAACACGGGCGCGGCCGTCGCGCCGCTCGCCTCGCACTCGGCTTCCACGACTCGCCTGATCGAGGCAAGGAGCTTCTCGCGCGTCTCGGGCCGCACGCTGCGGATGTCGAGGCCGATCTCCGCCGAGTCCGCGATGACGTTCTCCGTCTGGCCGGCGTGCAGACTGCCGACTGTGATGACGGAGATGTCGCTCGGGTTGATTTCCCTGCTGACGATTGACTGAAGACGCACCACCACATGGGCCGCCATCACAGCAGGGTCGACCGTTCGATGGGGCTTTCAGGTGCCAGTCAGCTTTTCAAACATCATCGGAGAACGGACATGGTATGGTGCCCCAGAGTAATTACTCACTTGCGAACCGTGACCACCAAGCCCAGACAGCGTAATCTTCATGCTGTCCGCTCCGGCCATGATCGTCCCCGCCTTTGACCCTACGCTTCCCGCCCGCATCGCCATGACATGCTGGCCAAGCACAAAGTCCGGCACGGGGATCTTGTGCTTGACATAGAGTCCATCGTCCACCATGGCCTTTGCTCCCGTACCACGCTCCTCCGCAGGCTGGAACAGCACAATCAGCGTGCCGCTCCACCCCTGCTTCAGCTTGAACAGCCGCTCGGCGGCCGCAATGAGACACGCCATGTGCATATCGTGCCCACAGGCGTGCATCACGGGCCGCATGATGCCTTCGGCGTCAAGCATGGTGACTGTACTGGCATAGGGGAGGCCGGTGGCCTCCTTGATCGGGAGCGCATCTATGTCGGCGCGCAGGAGAACGGTGTTGCCAGGGCCGTTTTCGAGGACGCCGACGAGGCCGTGCCCGCCGATGTCGGTGGTGATGTCGAAAGCTTGGAGCTGCGATAGTTGCTGTGCAATAGTTTTGGCCGTCTGAGCCTCAAGATTGGAGAGTTCAGGGTGTGTGTGGAAGTGCTTGTAAAGCGTCTCATATTTGGCCGTGTCTACGGGTGCAGCAGCGAGCAGGTCGGCTATGCTGGCAGCCGTCGTAGAATGTCCGTCCATGATTGGATGCCTCGTTGCTGTCATGTATCAGTAGTAAGAAATACTTTGGTCGTTGGCGGACGGAACACGTTGAGAGAAGAAAGTCGGGAGCGTTTGGCGGCCTCGATGTGTGGATGTTTTCGGCTTTTGAACCGGCGCGGGGTGCCAGCCGAAGTCATGATGACTCACCCTCTCAACCTCTCATGCTCTTTATGAACCTGCCCGAGGCCAACCCGGTCGTATGAGATGGTGACGGGCAAGATTTAAGATGGGGACCGATAGTTATGGAAGGTTTTTTGGGCAGGAATAGTATCACTAAATACTTGGCCACGCAACGCAACATCCCAAGAGTGTGATTTGCCATGATCGACGGAAGGCCGAGTAACCATAACTGCCCTACTGATACTCGTGCATTAAAGGGATCGGCATGCATGGTTTGCTTGTCTAGCTCTCGCTTCCAGTGCTCAGAATCTCACCTCAACACCAAAGTCTACTGTCCCTTCACTTCGCTCTTCAACCAATCCCTCCAGCCATCGTCAGAAAGGATATGACGCACTCTGGCTTCAAGCCATTCCGTATTCCCCCAAAAGCCCCACGACGCCTGGAAACGACACCAGTCGACGAGAGCAGTCTCCCAGTGCCGCACGAACGTGGCCCAGTCGTAGTCTGCAGGGCCTTTTCCTAACGGCCTCTGGTCGACAAGCGTCTCCCGGTACTTCTCTAGCAAAGCTCTTTCGCCGTCTCCCATGGGAAGCTGATCGGGAATGTCCTCGTGGTGCGTCAGCATCTCAACAGGGACGGAGCAGGTGAACAGCTTTGCAATGTCGCAGCCACCGACTCCGATCCCGGCGTACTGGAAGTCGAAGAAGGCCACTTTGTCGCCCGACTGGGTCGTGAAGAGGTTCTCGGACTTGACGTCGCCGTGGATGTAGGTCTCGAATGGCCGACCCGAGGGCGTCAGGAACTCGGCCACCATTTCGGCAATCGAGTGGGGTGAGCCGTCGTCGACAGGGTTGCAAAAGGCGGACGACCACTCTGAGTACTCGTCTCTGCACAACGACCCGTACTCTTTCCTTCGTGTTGCGAGATATGTGTAACCACCGTTCAGCCACAGCTTGGCGTCGGCGGCTCCGTCGCCGGCCTCCCTCCGTGTTGCCTCCTCCAGCGGTGGTAGCACGAACCGGCCAAGGTCGTCCGGTAGAGAAGCCCAAGAGCTGCCGTGATACTTGGCCAACCAATCCAGCGCAGCGTGCACCTGACGGCGATGGAGGACTAGTCTTTTCTCTCCCGCGACTGGAAACTGCGGCCTCAGGTCGGTGATGATGGTCGCCGTGAGCCCTTGCAACTCATCCGCCCGTGGCCTTCCCTTCATGTCCAGAGTCGAGGCGAGGCACTTGGCGACCGCGACATCGTCGGCCAAGCGCGGCGCAACTTCTTGGTAGAAGTACTGCTCGACCTCATAGCTCAGCATCTTCCGCACGTGGCCCTCGTCCTTCCCCCTGGCGCGGGGTGGTGAGATGAGCTTAATGATGAGGCGGTATGTGCCGTCTGGCTCTGGCCGGATCGCGGGCAATGTTTGGGCTGATTTGACCGCCCCGTTCGCGCCGGCGACCCTCGCGACGATGGCGCATATGTGTCCGTAGCCGGCCCAGAGGGTCTGTAGCTCGGTCAGGGAGACGAGCTCAAGGCCCAGCCAAGCGAGCATGACCTCGGCGACGCGCCGGGGTTCCTTGAGAGACGTCATGGTGAGAGAGACTGCCGCTGCTGCCAATACGAACTGGCCCGAGTTGAAGTCGAGGTCCGGCGAAGATGTATGGGCGATGAGTTGGGTGAAGTTGGATGAGAGTTGCTGAGATTGAGTGAGCGCCGAGGCCATTTCGAGAATGTTTCCTGGGTGGGTCCGGTGACTTCACACTCACTCTCTCTCTCTCTCTCTCACACACACACACTCTTTCTCTCTCAACCTCTGTGACGACCCTCAGTCAAGTGCAATAGCGCAAGAAGTATTAACGAAAGATGACAAGGTTCTCATCGGAAGAATAGATCCGTTGCCCCTGAAATAGCTGGAATTGAAAAACAACCAATCATTCATCCAACGTATCATGCACGCCATGGCTTGGTCTCACTCATTCGATGATGATGGATGTCCAGGAGCGCCAGCTGTTGCCATCCGCGAGAGGCTTCCCTGGTGGAAATCGGGTGCAACTTCGTCTTCAACGAACGTCATCGGGAAATCTCCTCACGAATCGACTCACGACGTGAAAAAGGGGCCAACGAGACGAATGTCTTCAGTCAAACAGCGCACTACTGTACAGTCCGTCGTCCTCGTCTGCCCGTTGCGATTCTTTGGCCATCAGGGTACCTCGTGGCCCCACCCTGTGAGATCGCCACTTATTAAAGCAGGACAGAGACGTTCACTTTGAGACACCAGTGCACCACAACTTTAGCACCACCACCAGCAGCTGCTCTAGCTCTCTATAAAGCGTCATGTGAGGAGTCCAAAAATCATTGCAACAATGGGAAGAACTCAGCCTTCAGTCGGACAACCGCCGGCGGCATTCCGCAAGGCTGCGCGCGCCAAGAAGGCCAAGGTCACCCTCAATCAACTCATTCCCTCACTGCTTCCCACGCATCCAAGAGCTCGTCGAGGCGTCGACGGCGCCGAGCTCATTATCGAACCGAAACCCATAGCCAGAAGTCAAGGATCGGTGGCTCCAAGCAACCCGCCCAATCCAGCCTGCTCCGACAACTCGCCGCCTCGCATCCGGCTTCAAGTGGCTGATACCCTCACCGCTGCTCGCTCGCTGTTGGTAGCGGATTCGGTCCCGGATAGACCCGTGGACCTGAGCAACAAGGAAGCCAGAGTCGCCATCCTAAACATGGCATCACCACTTACACCTGGTGGCGGCTTCGTCAACGGGGCTAGCAGCCAGGAAGAATCTCTATGCATGCGCACCACGTTGTTGCCGTCACTGAAGGATGAATACTACCGGCTACCGGAGCTCGGCGCCGTCTACACGCCCGACGTTTTGGTCTTCAGAGACGACGATTCCGACGAAGTTCTCGAGAAGAAGGACCGCTGGTTCGTCGACTGCGTCAGTGCTGCGATGCTACGGAACCCCGAAACCGAACGGGACGAGGCGTCGGGTTTCAGCTACTACGTCCACGAAAAAGACCGCCAGCTCATTTTGGACAAGATGAAGGTTGTGTTGCGGGTCTGTCAGATGAAGGGAGCCAAGAAGATCGTCCTCGGCGCCTGGGGCTGCGGTGCGTACGGTAACCCGGTAGCCGAGGTCGCCAAAGCGTGGAGGAAGGCCCTCGTCCCGAGGAACGACGCGAAAGGAAGGAAGAAAGGAAACAGGGAGACATGGGAAGGAATCGAAGAGGTGGTGTTTGCCATCAAGGACTCTGGTATGGCTGATGCTTTCGAGGAAGCCTTCGGCAAGGGTATTATCGAGCGAGACGAGCCGGGCGAGACGAGCGACGTGGAAGAGGAGGAGCCGGATGCGGGCGAGAGAAACAAGGCGGAGCTTCAGGCCAGGATTGGTGAGCTGAAGCAGCGCATCGATGCGACATCTAACCCTCAGATAAAGAAAGGACTTGACGCGATCCTCGCAGGACTGGTAAGCCAGTTGGTTGTGGATAGTATTGGAGAAGTCGGTGGCAGCGACGGAGACAACAGCGAGCATATTGACGAGGACGAGGATGACGAGGATGACGAGGATGACGGGGATGACGAGGATGAGAAGCACAAAAGAGGCTCTAGGAAATAGATAGACAGAGACTTGTGGCCAGAAAGCTTCTCACAAGTCCGATATTAGCGTGCCTTCACCGAGACATTGTCATATCCAGAAGCGAAATTCATGCGCCTTCCTTGGACTTGGCTACAACGAGTCGAAAGGAAGCAAAAACGTTGTCGAATTGGTGGCGGAAGCGAAGCACATCAAGCGGCTCAGCTGATCTGGCATTCCGACCCTGTCCTAACGGACGCCCAGTTCAGGTCCACTGCATCATGGCCTGATACGCGCATGAGCACCGCTGAACCGGTCCCGAAACATGATCAGTCACCTCACGAGACAGCATGTCATCCCAGGGCCGGGATATCATGGCAGCACTCTACAGTGTCGATGGTCTAGACGTCCTGAAGCGTCACCTAAACCGACCATTCAAGTTTGGCTCGTGTCTTTTGTCATTTCTGTCATTACAAAAGACATCACTCTGAACCGGAGTTCCAGTCGTTCTATGCGTCCCCAACAACATCATGTCACAACTCACACATAAAGACNGGGGGGGGTTACCGGCTGGCTGGGTCGCAAATGAGACTATTCCGGGGGCTTTTCCTATGTTCCCCGGCCCCTACCAGAGGTTTACGAACCAGAGCCTAGAGGCGTCGAATCAACAACGGCAATGGCAGAGCCGCTCGTAAATTGGCAGCTTCTCATGGAGGTATCGTACTTTTTCCGTCATGTTGCATGGGCTCATGCTCTTTCGACCTCGCCCACCAATGGTGTTGTTTCCCCCCGTCTGGACCAACCTGGAAACGGCAGGCCATGCTGCCAAGCGCAGTTGGGCGAGCAAACAGCGACACAACCCGGTTCTCCGAATGGTTGGCTCGTTGGTGCTTCGCTTTGATTCTAGCAGGGCTCCTGGCCTGCACCTGGTTCGTTGGAAGCAAACAATGCCCCCCATATGGAAGTCTGTCATTTTCTAGATGGGGTATTTCGAATAACTACAACACATTGCAGGGCTTTTCAGCTGTGATATGTGCCTCTTATTTCTCTTCAAGCACACCTTTCTGAAATCAATCTAATGGGCTGGTTACTGACGTCAACTATGCCAAAATCTTGTCGGAGACTTAGAGACTTCAAGTTAGAGTGTGTGTGCCCGCCCCTTTGCCGCTTGAAGCTGTAACCCCTGTATATATCATGCAGCCAACCTGGAGGGAGGTGTGTGCCTTGCAGACCCGACCTTTCTTCCGTAGTACAGCCCGTGAAACGATTTCAGAAACAAAACCCAAACAACTCGTCTACTTAAGCAGAGCCGAATTCTATATTATTGAGTTCCAAAGCATGAGGTGGCCAAGAAGAGCGGTACCGAAGGGAATTACTTCCGGTTTTCGTTGATAACTAGAGTGCGGATGCGACAAGTAAGCAAAATGAACCAGTCCTGCTGCGCCGGGCTAGCATAGTTGCTTTTGTTTGCTTGCCATGCCCGTACAGGGGGTAGGTGACTGGAATAAGGAATTTCCCATCACATCTCTGTTTCCCAACTTTTTCTCACTCTTGATGCCGGGAAGAAAAGAGACGAATCCGCAGAAGTTCCCACGCTTGCCTCTTCCCATTCCCCAGGTGGCTTACTACCTCGAACCGACTGACACTATCAAGCGCCACACATCCCATCCGACTTTCCGAGGTCGCTCCCGGCACAATGCCGACAAGTAGGAAATATTTCCACCGACGAGGATCCTTTAAGGGGCGAACCACCGCGCCGCATTCCTGCTCTTGTCTGCTCAAAGTCTCTGCACCTCATTGGCGCTGCCCCATTAAACGCATGCTGAACCGGTTCTTTGGACCGAAGGAAGAGCATCATGTATATGTAGGAACGTGTTCGTGCTTTCTTTGTCTCGGCACGAAGCTCAGTCTTGTGAGACACAGATGCTATTTCATCGACCTTGGCCCGCTTCGAGTCTTTGACGACCTTTTTAATATCCACCCCCGCCCGAGGAACGTTACTCTTCACACAAGAATTTCGATGCCTCCAGATGAGACTGTAGGGCCAATTTGGCTCGGTGTATCATCAAGCCTACTGGCCGTTCTCCTCGTCACCACCGCCCTTCGCCTATGGGCTCGCGCCGGACGCGGGAATCTGGGATGGGACGACTATACCATTGCTGCCGCGGCCCTTTCGGCAACAGTGAGGTACGCTTTCGGCGTCATGCAGCTGCCTCACGGGAATGGGAGACACCGCGTGTACTTGACCAACCACGAATACATGATGATCAACATGTACGGGTGGTGGGGTCAGCTGTTCCACTTCACATCGATGGCGTTCTTGAAGGTGTCTCTGTGTCTGCTGATTCTCCGGATCAAGAGCAACAGGACCCTCAAGATCTTGTTGTATGCTGTCATTGCTGGCTCACTGATCATCAACTTTGGTGTCGTCATTATCCTACTCGCGGAGTGCCGTCCAGCGGGGTTCTGGAGGGGTAAAGATGCCGACTGCTGGCCCAACACGATCCGAATCTATGCAATCTGGGTTTCCATAGGTACGATTCGCCCCCTTTTCCCAGCCTTGACACATCTTCCCCCGTTTCAAAAAAAGACTCTGTCTTTCCTATCTCGCATTGCTAACGGACCTGGTGGCAGCGTACTCCGTTGTGTCAGACTTTCTCTGTTCTCTCCTTCCCCTCACCGTAGTCTGGAAGGTGAAAATAGCTTTACAGAGAAAGATTATGATTACCGGCTTGATGAGTCTAGGTCTTGTGTGAGAACCCCCGAGCTCGTCGACGTTTTGAGCCAGATAATCCTGGATGCGGGAAAGAAGTTTACCTCGCCTCGGAGCTAACAGTTAATCCAGCGCGACGTCCTTCGGTATTGTACGGGCCAAATCTCTAGGCGTTTCCGAAGCTGATCTTAGTTGTAAGTTGATGGCATTCATTCTCAGGCCAGTCGCTTCCTCTGGAGTAAGCACCACTAACTCAAGTCATCGCAGGGGACTTCTGTATCACTGCCATCTGGTCGAACCTCGAACTGTTTCTCGGAATATCCGCCGCCAACATAGCCCTCTCGCGCGCTGTATACACTTATTTCTTTCCGCCGAGCAGCGAGTCGAGGCCGTCGGGCCACTCCGGCCCGTCTAGCAATGGTTATTTTCACGGTGGACTACGATCAGACCGTTTCGAAATTCCAGCCACGATGGTCAGCTCAGGCCGACGGCGGGGGTCGGCGACAAGGAGTTCAAACAGCGACATCCCTCTGGAGCCCGGGATCCAGAAGAAGACGGAGTTCTGGTGGAGGGAAGACGGGAGCCCTCAGAGAACACCAGAATCACCGCAGTGATTGCGCGTTATTATCTAGCAAATTGAATATGAAGCTATAGATAAGAAATCTGGATGTCTTGAGTTTCAACACTGGGCTTGGCCACCCCCCTCGCGAGAAGAGGAAACACATTGAGCCGAAATCTTGACGCAAAAAGCCGGGCGTACTACCGCCACGAGACGTAAGACATGGTAGAAGTATCAGTTGGTCAGTTGGTTCACGTGCTTGAAGGCATACGGGTCTTACGGGAAATAACAAGAGACATTGACCTGTGAGCAGGACTTTGCTCGGGCCGGCCGTAAGCTCGATAAGCATCGGAAACCCGGGCGGAGCCCGAGTAATACATAATCACACAGTAGATCATCGGCCTATGTGACACCGATATAACTGACCGTTTGCACGTTGAGGCAACAGCCAGAGTATCTCCGGAGAAGACAGGGATCAGTGTTTCGGTCTGGCCTCGGTCGCCCAGGGGGGGGGGAGGAGGTTCGAGCCCTGACAGCGGTCATTCGGAATGGCTGCTGGCATTCTTAATTACCTTACCAATCTGCAGAGGAAGAAGATGCATATCCAGTTCTGCGTGCAGGGAATCACGGATGGGACACCCTTTTTGGGCACGCTTCATGTCGACCCCTGAACACCGTCAACATCACGCAGCCCCTCGTCTGACGAATAGTTCCACAAGTGTCTGCAAAGAATATGTGGGTATCATCGTGTTCGAATCCACCCGGCTCGGCGTGGACGGGAACTGGTTCTATCTCTTGACAGCTACAAATGCCCCCCCCCTCCTGACCACTTTCTTATCATTCCTCCTTGACTCATCTTCGACACGTAAACCGCGTCCTAAGTAACTCCGACAAGATCTCACACTAATCCAAAGAAGAGACTCAAGAAAGGCAACATGAGCGAAACTGTTATTGTGTTCGGCGCTTCTGGCAACGTTGGCGTGGCCGCCATCATCGGTGCTCTGAGCGCCAATCGGCATGTCATCGCCGTCGTACGAAACCAGTCCAGTGCGGAGAAGATGTTCAAACAAGTTGGAAGACGTGATAGTATCACTGTTTTGGAAGCAGATATAACCTCGGAAGATTCGGTAAAGGGTATCGTCGACCAAGTCCGCAGAGGGGACCTTCCATCCTTCCAGCACGTCTGGGCGTCACGTAGGTGCACACCAAGCTACTTCCAGCGAGAGGAGAACATCTACTTGGTTCGATCAACTCATGAGAACTTCAGCCGGCGGAATCTATTGGGATACTTCAATTCTCGATCTTGAAACCTCTGCTCTTCGGGAGGCCATGACGGTCAACTTTGAGACTTACATCTGCAAGTGCTTCAATGAATTGCCCATCCATGTGGTCTCATTGTTAACATTGCTTTTAGTCGCCTATCGAGCCACCGTTCCCTACCTTCTCGAGCAGGGTTTCCTGCACAGCACCTGGACGATGTGCACAGGCGGCTCAGGCGATGTTGGCTATCGTGTCGCCCCGGCTGTGACGCAAGGAGCCCTCTTCAGCTTTGCCGTCGCGGCTGCACGTGACAACGAGAAGACAAACATCCGATTCAACGAAATCTACCTCGCCTACCGTGTACAATTCGAAGTGGAAACAGGGGGCCAGGCTTTTGCAGGGATTCACGTGTCAACCTCCAAAGACTTTGCGCCTTTGTACGAAAAGCTCTTGGATAGGGCTGACATACGAAGCAGCCGCGTGAAGGCTCTTTCCCCTGAAGACGTCCTGAAGCTTTCCCATGAGAAGAAATTCAGCGACTGATAACCGGCTTCCGGGAGTCATACGGCACCACGAAAGGCAACGCAGTCATGATTAAACGATCACCAAAGCTAGTTAAGAGTTTGGGCCCTGTCTAGAGTTATCTTTGAACTTGAGAGAGTATTACTAAACAAGCTCATTAAAGGAACTTCACATGGCTTGACGTTGACTTTGTACGAGAGTATTGACCGTTCGATTCTCGATCTTGTTCACACATACCCTTGATCTGGTGTGGAATATGGAGAGTGTTTCAGCAGCCAGCTTATGATCTAGAGGAAAATACATTCGGGCTGCTCTCGACCAGCTACATAAAAAGATAGTTGTTCATTCATGACCAGTCTCCCGGTTTCTCTGCGTGGCTCACAAGCCAGAGACATGGTCCATGGATGCTCGTCGCCTTGATGACGACATGATTACGCACTGCGCTGCGCCGCCCGACTTCGGTATTCGGAAAGCAGAGCGTAATCCAGCACACCGGTGCTCTATCAGTAGGATGATGTCGTGGTGCTCGTCCTTCAACCCGTGAGCAATCGTGTTGCTGTATAGGTACGACCCAAAGTTGACCATACCCATCTGCTACCTACTCAAGGCTCACGGATGAGAAGGAGACTGGGAAGTCTCACTACAGCTGCTCCTTACCCTGCAATGGGCTGCTGTACAGCTAGCTAATGCTGCATTTCGCCGATCGCCGTGCCCGACATCAGCCAAGGGCCACGTGTAATAGAGAAGTAGAAAATCCCCCTGCGTGCAAAATTTCTTGGGACCTGGTCGCCTTGGTGAACTTCAGGTGCTCGATGCTTCACTATGAGTCACAGTAGGCATCAGCCGGTTTGGTCAAGCGGGACTCCGTTTCTCTAGAATTCTTCGTATCCCTCGAGCCTCGAAGCCACTAGACTTGGGGGCCGTTGGGGGCCGTTGGGGGCCGTTGATGTCTTCAAAGAGACGCATGCATAGGATTGTGGCGTAAGCACTCTGGCCTTCTAGGCGTCTCCATTTGTGGCCTGTCCTTCAGTCGAAGACCGGTCCGTTTCAATAGAGCTGTTTCCAGCTGGGCAGATTTCCTGTCAGAGCCGTTTCTTTAGTTTTCGACCCGTCGATTTCTCGGACAATGATTCGGGGGCGGCCCCTTCTGAGCGATATGGGCTCTTTGCTCAACGTCCATCCCGCCATTCGTGTCCAAGGCAAGTGATCTTTCTAGAGTTCCACGTCTATGACACCCTCAGGTTTCGACCCCCCTGGACCCTGATGCTCATCCTTCTAGACAGTCCTTTTTGTGTGGCTGGTCCGCAATGGGCTGCGAGGCATATTCGGGCAGCTCCCGTTTTTTCAAGCCCTTATTCTATGTTATTAGCACTAACTGGGTCGTATCATAACAGCATTTTCGTGCCGCCAGTTCAGACAGACGGGCGATGGGAATTCTAAGGCTTCCCGTTGCTTTACTATTTCAACACCTCTATCATCATAGGGCGTAAATGTGATGCTGGTTGGATTCGATCTTGCCGCCTTTTTGCCTTGAAAACAAAGATCTTACCGCTTTATTTCATGGTGCATTTGTTTCAGCACCAAATTGGTCTTGCCTTCTTTCGGAAGCCTGTTCCTAGTAGTGAGCCTATTGATCCGTCGTACGATTGCATACCGTGTCATCCTACCAAGTTAGCGGACGCTCCTAAGTGCTGTAACAAGCGTCTGCCATATGCGTCAGCACACCGCAGAATGGCATTTCTGTGCTTCTCGATCTCACTAGAGTTCGCCCCCGGCCCGTAATGGGCCGCCCATGAGGGTCTGGACTGGAGGCTAATAGATTAAGGCAACCAACCCCATGTCCAGGCAGCAGAAGGGAACAAGGCCCCCAAACCTCGGCTGACTGTGGCTGACGCGGTTAAAATGGTAGGAGGAGATGGTTTGAGCCCATCGATGTTGAGGCCTGACGAGAGAAGAGAGGCTTGGACGTTATGCCCAATGCCGATATCGAGGCTTGGCCCTCTTCTTATGCCCTCGGACATATTCAAGTCAATAGATGACTTGACAGCACAAGCCCGCTAATGTTCCAAGCACTGACGTGTCATATGTGATCGAGCGATGAGATGAGCACACGAGCATTAATAAACCACGCTCCTCCCTCGGCCTCGTTCTCAGCGCGTCGAACCCCGTTTCTCCCCAGGTGTTGTAGAGCAATTGAGTAATATGGATTCAAGACGCACCGGAAAACAGTTGGGCGGGCGCAGCGGAGGTAGCCATCGCCCGCGCCGTCGTTCGACCGCACCGCTTTCTGCCCACCGAGATTCGACACAGCAAGCCTTTGGACCCCCGCATTCTCACGGTACTTCGCTGCCGTCCGACACAGCCTCCCCACCAGGGCACCACGCATACGATCCCACGATGCCAGGTCATGAACCTGGATACGCGCCATACACTGCAGAAACTTCCCCGCAGCACGCCGCCATGTACTCCAGCAGCGCCCCAACGGCCAACGACGGGTTTCAGCAACTCGGCCACTCGGCTCAGCCACCCGACAACTACGCCGCCGGCGGCATGATGCCATTCCAAGCTCATCAGGAGTCCGGCCACCTTTCGAACCTAGATTCGGCTTACCGTATCCCTTATGGTCACCCTTACGCCGGAAGTGTAGGCGGTGCTGGCCCGTCGACAACGGCTTCGAGCGTCTCCAGCCGCTATTACCCGCCAAGCTCCTCGATGACCACGCCAGTCTCCGCAAACACCCCAATCTTGTCCCAATCTCCGGCATTTGCGGGAATAGGCGGCTGGGCCACCGAGAGCACGGGATACTTCTCCTACTCCACCACACCGCCGGAGGATTATCGCGGTCGCGAGTACACGCGGTTGAACATTAGAGACTTCCCTGGCCGGTCACCACGATCCGAGTCGACCGAGGTGCATCGACACAGCAGATCAGTATGTGCGACTAGAGCCTTCTGTGCCGATAAACTCTTTTGCTGACTGTACGTCTAGCCCTTCTAGAGAGAGGGGAGTCTTGGCAGCAAGAGAAGAGTAGGTCGACCCTCGACGTCGTGCAAAGGCTGGTCAAGGCAGTGAGTGACAAGGCTTGCCGTCAAGGGTACGATGACCACGACGAAAGGGAACTTGACGGAAGAAAACTTGGTCACGACTCTATCAAATGTTTTTATCAAACCTACTGAGTTTTCGTTTAGGTCAATTTTCTTTTTTTCCTTTTCGCAATCTATTTTTGCATGTTAGTTTTAGCTCATGTCATGTATTTCAGGCGTGGTGATACTGCCTATCTCAGTGCCCGGGTTATAAAAAGTTCTTGAGTGTTCGCTTGTTTCTATTAAACCCGATTTCTTTCATGTTTATAGCAGTCATTGCCACAGAATCTAAGGTGTTATCTAGTTAGACAGTATGACAACGGATGCCAGTGACATTTTATTGTTTCCTGCACTTCATCCTACCAAAACCTGACGGATTCATGCCCCTGTGTCATCCCAAACGACCCTGTCAGATCCTCCATTGTTTTCCAAGCTAACAGATCTGAAACCATGACCTTTGCGAGCCTTTAATCCAATGGTTTCCCCGTTCCTCCGAAACCTCCACACGCCTTTTTCATGGTGTCCAATCTGAAGGCGGCCAAAAGCTGGGGTTCCGAAAAAGTGAGGCGGTCTCGTGGAACGTTTCGCAAGCCCCGATGCTTTCACTCGCCCGGGCAATTTGCTTTTCTCGCCGAAGCCGCCCTTCTCTTCTCTTCATTGGCCAAGACTGTACATAGCCCCTGCTCGAGGTTATTCGAACGATTCTGCGGGATCCAATCAAGGGCCCTGGCTACAACATCGCCTCCTGGCTACACGCCCATGGCTTCTTCTTGGACGAGAAACTCCCATGCCAACGGATTCTCGACATCTCCAGGGTGTCATTATGGAGGTTCACACACAGCATGAACAGCTCGCTGATGGGTCCGAAAGGTGAGATTGAGGCATTCTCCGCCATCATTCTCGACGCCATGTGGCACCCCTGGAGACTACTTGGGGCCCATTCCAAGCTACCGTCAGGAACAGCCAGCCATTCCGCATGCAATCATGTGATTGATTCTGTTTCCCGTCACAGCCCCAATCACATTGTCCTTCCGACGTCGGTAGAAATGCGAGACTGACGCCTGTCCACGCTCCTTGGGCGCGCTGCCACGCTGCGGCCCAAAGCTCAGAGACTCTCTATAGTGTGTAGAAGTCAAATTAGAGTTTTAGCTTTCTGCAATAGGGGAAGGGGGCCTTTGTTATTTCGTGATTAAAGTATACCCTAGCTCCGTGCTAGCGAGATCCACCCTTTTCCCTACCCACAGTCCATCAAACTCGTAACTTGAGACTAGGGGTGGTTTGATGTAGGGATGCCCATAGGGCTTAACTGATCTTCTTAAGAGGTCGTGAAAGGTGGAAGGAAAAGCTTAGTCTCTGTAGCTTAAAGAAGAAACTAAGATAGCAGCCAGGCTATGTGTTGAATTAGAGGGTCCCATGGAGGGCACTTTGTGCGCGCCGAAAGGGTGCGCAGAGATAGGAGTTATCACTTATCAGCCTGATTCGGCCTAGTTGCTTAGCAAATCACAGAGGGACTGGTGCAGGCTTCGTCCTAGGCAGTAGGCTCTATAGAGGCCTTAGGCACCTAGAAAAGGGGTTACTAAGGGCCTAGTTAGATAGTAAGGCTAAACGTAAGGGTAATATAATAGTTATAGTTATATATATAGTTAGATATATATATAATATATAATATAACATACCTATATAGTAAGTTACCTATTAGGGTAAGTTACCTACCTTTCTAAACCCTTCTATATTTTATTTAAGTTAATTTAACTATAATATATAAAATTAATTAAAACTACTTATTACCCTCTTCCTTATTACTATCCTAAACTACTTTATAGGTTTATATATTATATCTAGACTTTCTATAATTACTATATTATTATGTATATAGTTTAATACCTTCTATATAACCCTCCTTCTAATAGTTATTTTCCTTTTTAGTATTAACTACATCCTTTTCTCCCTATAGTGCCTCTACTTTAGTAATATTAAGTAACCCTCTAAGATGTAGTTAGGTCTTTTTTGCCTTTTAGTGCTTACTTAGTACCTCTATCTTTATATAAAGCTTATAGTTCTTAGCCTTAATAATAGTAAGCCTATAAGCTAACTTACTAATACCTTTAGCCTAGAAGTTAATTACTTTATATATTAGTATTAGTAAGCTACCTTAATATACTTAGATCTTCTTTTTAAGGAAAGTAGCACTTTATATACTCTCTACTACTGTAGTTAGTATCTTTAGGTCCTAAAAGCCTTAGCTACTTAGCTATAAGTTTAATAGTATTAGTATCTTTAGCTTAAAATCTAAGTAAGAAAGAACTACTTTAGGGTTAAAAGGTATAAGGCCTACTTATTAAAAACTAGCTTATATATTATTTTTACCTATTAAAGTAAAGAATACTACTTTAAAGGCAGAAAAGAAGTTATTCTTAGTAATATATAAAATCTATATCTATATTATCTTCTTAATTTCCTTACTGTATAAGTACTTTAATAGGCTAAAGTATCTAACATTAAGAGGCTAGAGCTTATATAATAAATAGGGAGGTATATAAAGAGTAATAATACTTTATTTCTTATAGTATTTATTAAAGTTAGTTAATTTATAGCTATTATAACTATTAAGGATTAAAAGGTAATAAGAGCTTTTTATATAAGTCTTTATACACTAATTAAAGTGCTTTAGCTAATTTAGGCTAATATTATTTATTATCTATCTATTTTTACTTAGATAGATATACTATATAGCTAGGAATTAGCAGTTAGTATACTAAGAGGAGAGGTAATATTTACCTTTTATAATAATATATAAAGGCAGCACCTAGCTATCTATATATACGCCTTAAATAATAGAAACTTATTTATAATTACTAAGCTACTTTATATAAAGCCTTCCCTTATAGTTAGATATTATAATAACCTTTATATATAATAGTATTTCTATTAGGAAACTAGTCTTATTAAAGTTATAGATATTATAATCTAGTATTCTATACTTTAGAATTATATTTTATATAAGTGTAAACTAGCCTTATATAATTATAGAATCCTTAGCTAAGGCCCTCTAATAGTTAATTTAACGTTAAAATTATATTTTTAATTTAGGGATGTATTATATAAAGTTCTCTATCTATTAGGGTCCTATATGCATCCTATTATGTAAATTTAAGAGTTAGTTAGCTATTTCTCATATATCTTCTTACTACAGAGAGAACCCTTAATTAATTAGGTTAATAACTTATTTAAGAATTACCTCCTCTTTAGGTATAGTTAACTTTATTAAATTTAGTTATCTTTTGCTTTATATAATGCATCTAGTATGTTAGTTACGTAGCGTTATTTAAGGGACCTTAAAGGTAGAGGCAGTTGTTTATATAGACATTTTTAGGTTTTTTTTAAAAGCCTAAATAGTAAGGATAATATAACTTTTAATTAAGGTAGATTATATATTTATATATAGAGGGAAAGATATATAAAGGTAAAAGAGATAGAAAGTTAGAAAAGTAGGTAACTTACCTTAATAGGTGACTTACTATATAGGTACGTTATATAATATTAACTTATTACTATTACCTTTATTTAAGAATGCTAATTGAACTAGCGTAGAACTAATTAGATCCTGCAGTTAAGATTAGTCACATAATACAAAAAAAAAAAAAAAAAAAAAAAACAACAGCAGTTAGCCTAATACAAGCACTATGCCCTATTCTTATGCTGTTAACTTAGTAAGGTAGCTTGTTTAAGAACATATAGTACTATAGGGGTTAGTATAGTCTTAATACTAGATTAACTTACTAGAGATAGCTTCGCTCTTAAGGTCTATACTACTAAGGTCTACAGTAAGAACTCTTAACTATAGAGGTATTTAACCTTAAGAGGCAGGCTTATTAGGTATATATAGTTAGCTAGGATAGAATCTCCTAGGATTCTCCTATTAACTATACTTACAACCTACTAAACCTGCAGTTTAGATAAATTATCCTAAAACCTACTAAAGCAACTAAATTAAATCCTCCTTTCTAATCTTATTAAGTCTAATCTTATTAACTCCTTATCCTACTTAGTTATACCTACGCTTAACCTAGATAACCCCTTTAAACTAGGCACCCCTCTTAATTATAACCCCTTAGAGGTTATAAAACAGTTTATAACAGCTTAGATAAGCTCTATTATTAAGCAGTATAGAGGGAACTCTCTATATAACATTATTACTATTAATAGCAGAATAGATAACTATATAGTAATTAATATTACTAGCGTTAGATTAGTAATCTTACTTCTTAACAGCCTAGTAGCTAATATAGGCCTAATTATTAGGGTAAGGCAGGCCCTATAGCAGTAGCTCTACTCTTTTGTCAGCAGGATAGCCTAGAAGCAGAACGACGTATCTAAAATTACAACAATAAAGAAGCACTTAGGCTAGCTGCAGGCAGTAATCTACGCCATCTAGTAGGTGTAGTATAATTAAGGGATAGAAGTAGAGATTTTGCTAGAAGCTCTAAGGTGTTAGTTAGAAACTTAATGCAATAGTTATACTTAATATATATCACTAGACCCCTAGAAAATAAAACACGTTTACATAATACATAGCCTAAAAGGGCCTATTACCTTTATTAATTTAAGAATTAAAAGTCTTATATACTAAGAAATTAATAGTACTAAGCTTAGTAATATAATTCCTATAAGCTAAAAAGTATATAATAATAATTAATAATATAAAAGTTATCTTTAATACTACTTATAATTAGGTCTTTTAGTTTAACTAGCTAAAATTAAAGGTAAAATTAAATAACCTTTAGGAAGTAATTAACTTTATGCTTAAGGGCTTAAAAGCTACTTATAAGGCTCTCCTTATACTCCTTTAGGCTCTAAGAATGCTAAAGCTAAGTAACTACCTAAAAAGAACTAATTAAAGTAACTCTACTATTAGCCTCTTACCTAATAATAATAAGCACCTATAAGCTTTAAATATCTATAAGCTATTAAGTACTAAATTAGTAGTCTATAAAAACTACCAGAGTAATTATAATTAAAGATACTAAATATATACTTATTAGAAAAAGACTTATAATAAGCTTCTTAATTAGGTTAGAAATACTATTAGCACTAACCTTCTACTATACTATTACCTTACTAATTAGAATCTTAACTCTTAGGTAAATACCTTTTAAGAAAATATTAGCTAAACTAAGGTTAAGTAATATAATAAAGTAAAATTAGCTTATAGAAAGACCCTTCTTAAGGGTATAAGAGCTACCTTAACTAACTAAGAAGCAGTTAAAAAGTAGATTCCTAAATAGTAGGTTACTTTAAATAAAGGCGCTATAAGTAGCGTCTTAGGCACTACTAACCTAAAAGACTAGTTTAGTAACCTTATAATAAACCTTTTAAATAGCTACCTTATAGCCTAGACTTAGACCTTTATTAAAATAAGAGATAGCGCTATTAAGGATAGTAGTCTTATAGTTATATAAGCTGTAGTAGTAGTATGTAAAGCTATAACCTATATTAACACCCCTAAGAATAAGAAAGTAATATATAGCGCCTTTAGACTAACTAACGTAGGTTATTAGAACCCTAAAGGTAACTATAGTAATTAAAATAATAGAGGCTATAGTAGTAGGAATTATAGCTATAGAGGCTGCTAGTAGATATAATCTTATAAGCTAAGCGCACTTTATAAGTAATCCTTATTATTATTAGGGCTATTAGTATTCTTATAAGAGTAAAGTATACTACCTAAGTAAGAGAGATTAAGTATAAGTATAGTAGAGATACTACTTTTAAAGTATATAAGCTACTAGCTCTACCTTACCTTAAGGCACTATATAGTATATTAACTACTGCTAGTACGCCTTTTCTTATATACACCCTAAAGGGTAGTAAGAGAGTAAAGTAGTTAAAGCTATAATTAAAAAGTATATATAATATAACCTAAAGCTTACTAAACGCCTATAAGAGGTAAGGGTAGTAACTATTAAGAATAACTAACTATATAGTAAGTGTAGAGAAAAGATTATATTAGCCTCCTTCTACACTATAAAAAGCCTTTCCTTACCTAGCTTATTTAGTAATACTAGATTTAGGCTTAATAGTATATATTTTTAATAAGCCTTTATAGTTTAAGATAATAAAGGCTATACTAGTAGGTAATTTCTTATAAGCTAGCTTATAGTAATTACTAATTAAAGTATATAGCACTATGTAAATTAGGCTTAGGGGGTATACTAGTACTATTATAAGGCTTACCCTATATTAGAGCATTGACAAACTATAACTACATGAACTACATGTAGTTTTGAAAAATTTTAGTTAAGGTTTTAATTCTAAAGTTTAAAATACCTTTAAAAAGTATATTTCTACTCGTTATATATAGACTACACTAGATTTTTAGAAAGTTTAATTTTAACACTTGAACCTAATTTTAAACGAATTATTAAACATGAATAACAATAAATAACAATAAACTACATACTACAAACTACAGTTAGTGCTCTAAGAAACTAAGCCTTATAGTTTCTATAATATCTTATGCTTAACTAGTTCTATTTAGGAAGTATAAACTACTATAATATTTTAAATTTAATAGAGAATCTAATAGTATTTTTTATATATTTTTCTAACTAAGCAGTAATAAGTATATCTAAGATACCTAGATTTAGCTACTATCTATAGTTTAAAAGTGTAGTCTTTTGTTAATACTCTGCCCTATATAATGTTACCCTTTACTCTAGCCTTACAGCTAACCTAATGTCCTTTAAGAAGCTAAAGTAATAAAGTATTTAGTAGAATATAAGCCCTAAAAATAACTGCCTATAAAAGGCAGATAGGTCCTTTATAGCTTACCTTAATAATATTTATAACTAATAGGTTCTTAACTATAGGCCCTTTAAGGTAGAGGCTACTTTAGCTACTACTATTCCCTTACCTCCTATAAGCTTAGATAAAGCGCTCTAATTACGCTAGTAAAATAAATACACTATAAAGATATATAGGAAGCTAATTCTTAGTAGCCTATTTACTTAGCACTACAGGCTAGGTTACTTAGGCCCTAAAGTAATTAAAAGAATTATTAATATAGCTTATAGAGTATGTCTTAAAGGCTTTAATAATTATAAGATTTACATTATTAACTATAATACCTATATAAAAGGTAAAGCTTACTACTTAGTTAGATACAGCCTATATAAATCTATAATCTATATAAAGCTTAGTAACTAATTAGTAATTAACTTTTATAACTTAGAGGTTAGTTACATAAGGTATATATCTTATATAATAATTTCTAACTGCAGTAGTAGCTATATATAGGATTTCTACCTACGCTAAAGGACTACTAAGATACTACTTACTACACTTATAAACTTCTTTACCCTATTAGAAGTTTAATATAACTATTAGGTAAAGGTTATTAAGACTAATAATAAGCTTCTATACTACTTAGATATTATAAACGTAATAGAGGTATGTAGTATACACCTTAAGGTAAGCACTATAAATACCTAAGCGTAAAACAGAGCTATAAAGTGTATTACTATAGTTATTAAGCAAAAGTATATAGTATAGTAATTAATATATACCTACTAAACGTTCTTTAGCTAGAGGTCTATATAGCTACTACCTACCTTTATAACTATATACTATAAGCGTCTTATAGATAGAAAACCCTATACTAACTGTAGTATAAGCACTTCTAAAGTAAAGCTAATACAGTATACGCTTAGCTAGACCTTTCTTACCTATATATATATATAGTTATAAAGTATATATACTTACTACTAACGCCTAACTTTACTATAATTAATACTAATAACTAGCCTTAAGAGCCTAAATTAGTTTTATTATAGGCTATAGCTTAAGTAACTTATATTAAATATAAAGCTCTACCTATAGTAAAGTTTTTACTACCTAAGATATTATTTTAAATAAGAAGGTTACTTTTAATAATAATATTATTATAAAGGGCTAGGTACCTATATAACGTAGTAGTATACGTCTAGCAGCGTCTGTGCGCTCTGCATGCAGACAGTTAGTTTAATTCTAACTGCAGGAAGCTACTTTTGCAGAAGTCTAATTAGCTACTAAAGCCCTACAAAAGTAGAGCCCTAGGCCCTACATACATAATAAGGCTCTAACAATAGTGCATTACACCTACGTATTTTGTTTTCCCTTTATAATAATTCTATATTATGTTAGGTAAAAACAAGCTAACCTTCTAATGTTTAATAAGATAGAGTAGTTTTCCTCCTATATAAATTATAGGAGGTTTTTCTCTCTACCTATATAGATTAATAAGTACTATGTATATAGAATAGTGTAAGGGAATACCTTACTAGTTCCTACCTAGATAGTGAATAATATAAGACTCCTATTGCTGTATAAAGGGCTAGGTAAGGCCTTATTTAGGTAATTAGTAACTTAATTACTAGTTATCTAAGATAGGGAGTAAAAGGAGAGATTATATACTATACGCTTATATAGTGTGTAGAGCTTTTATACGCAGCTTACTTAAGTCTATAGTAGGTAAAGCCTAGCTATAACACCTTTATAGTGCAGCCTATAATATATACCTCTTACCTACCTGTAGGTGCCTATAAGAATTATAGTAGGTCTGTAGTACCTCTTACTGCTAGTACCCTATAGGCTGTAGCCTTATAGGCTGTAGCCCTATAATACCTATAGCCTAGGCGCTATAAGTAAGTATTATAATAATTTTATAGGCTGTTATCTTCTTCTCTTTTTCCTTCTTTATTTTTCTCTAGCCCTTATAATTATTAAAAAGTAAGTTAGATTTATACCTATTAGCGCCTCTTTTTCCCTTATTAGTATGTATAGCTTATACTAATTATTATGTAGTTAAATAGATTATATAATAGCTATATGTCTTACCCTTTTAGGTGTATACGCCCTATATATATATACTTTTTAACTATTTAGTTTTGTTTCTAATGTTACTAACAGCCTTCTGCTCTTAGTCCCTCTCTAGAGGCTTATATATCCTCTACCCCTATTAATAATACTGCTGCTACTACTACTACTGCTACCTCTACTACTGCTACTACTACTGCTACTACTACTGCTGCTACTAATACTACTACTAAACCCCTAGCTATATATTATCTTACATAAGAATTATATATTTAGAGCTAACTAACGTATAGAGATTAATTTTTAAGTATACTTAGGATAAGGAATTAGATAATTCCTTACTTCTTAAGACCCCTATAAAGCACTATAAGTATTGTAATAGGGTGCCTATTAGTGCTAGATTTCTTTAGTTCCTAATCACGTGACTAAGAGTCTTAATTAGAGATAGATATTAGACCTTAGCTACTTACTTCTAATTAGGAAGATTATAAACACATAACTAATTCTTTTCCTTTAATTTAGAGATAGATCCTTTAGATTAACCTAAAGCCTTTTATTATAATTTACCTTTAACTGTAGTTACGTAAGACATATAGGAGTTTCTCTCTTAATCATTTATAGGAGTAAGTCCTAATTAGAGCCTTTACAGCCCTAATTAAGATAGTTTACTTACGCTAATTAAGAGGTATCTTACGTTAGCTTTAGTAGGTTATAGTAATTATTCCTAGTCACCTTACTGCTCTAGCTATCCTACTTTACTACACCTTTTTAGTATATAAAGCATACTAGCTTTTAGGCTATTCTCTATTTTATATATACTAACTAGCTTATAGAGTATACTAATATAGCCTTATATACTAATAAGCTTAGTATTAGTAGTTATTATACTAACTATATATATAGCAGCTACACCTACCCTCTTTCTATACGTTTTATCTTATAAGGCACTTTTCTATAGTTAGTATTAACCTTATATTAGATCCCTATTAACTCTCTCTCTCTCTACTAGGAGATAGTTACTACTACTACTATTATTACTACAGCCCCTCTAGGCTAGCTTTAGGAGCTTATAAGTTTAGTGCTTTAATTACACTATATTATTACTAATAGGCGTATAAGACTAATATTACTGCTTTACTGCTAAGGCTTAAAAAGACTTAATTACCTTAGACTAAGCTTATATCTATATATAGTAAAATAAGCTTTATTTTATATATTTATATAAGATAAAGCAGTATGCTAGTTCTACTAGTAGTATATCTATTATATCCCTTACTACTACTACTTCTACTGCTGCTGCTATAGCTACTCTTACTGCTGCTACTACTACTACCCCTACTACCCCTATTAAGGCTATATTTAACTCTAGCTAGGTTGCTTTTACTACTACCCTACTTACTATTATACTTACTATTAGTATTATAACGCCTAGTAAGGCTACTCCCCTAGGAGGCCTTTTAGCTAACTAGGTAGAGCACCTTATTATAGCTTATAAAAGTATTACTAGTATACTAGCTTCTATATATTTATATACCTTTATATGTTTATTACGCCTACTAACTGCTTATAGTTTGTTAATATAGTGTGTTTAAGCTATGCTGCTAATACTGCTGCTGCTGCTGCTGCTGCTGCTGCTGCTACTACTGCTTCCTCTGCTTCCCTTAGTAAGGGCTATAAGCACTCCCTAAAGCTCTTAGTAGGGGCTATACTCTACACGCCTCTTAAGTTTTCTTTTACGCTACCTATTATTAGTTAAGAGAGTTAGGCTGCAGCCTAGAAATAATATTACTTCTGCCTTTATACTTCTTTTACTTAATATATATATAGGTTAGGTTAGTATTATAAATGTTAATTAGGCTATATTTTGCTTTATAGGTGTTAAGTGCTATAGTAATACTTATAAGATCTATAGGCTTCTAGGTAGCGTTAGTAAATCCCTCCTACTATACTAACGCCTAGTATAACTTACTGTATTCTTACTTCCTCTACCTAGCTATAATAATCTCTTTAATATACTATTCTTACTTACTATCTTCTATTATTAGAGAAGGTTATATATCTATAGTTTATTACCTTAGTAAGAGGTTAGTTATAGCCTTCTATAGGAGGTTAATATAGAAATAATTATAGATACTACTTAGTACGTTAAGCTAGATAATAAGGGGGCTAATAACCTTTATAACTATATACTTACTGTAAAGCTAATTAAGCTTATAGTTAGGCTAAGGGGAGTAGTAGTTATATAGGTTTAGCTAAACCTTATTACTAACGTTAAATCTCTCTGCTGCGCTATAGCGCTTATTTATAGCGTCTTTAGTGCGCTGCTAAGTTATAGCTATAGTAGCTTACGTTATATACATTATATCTATTATCCTCTATATAAGCTTTTCTGTAGCCTTTTTATGTAACCTTAGTTTTAGTCCTTTATCCTTACGTACTTTAACTAGCTCTATATAGTACCTATAGGTAAGAAAGAAGGGGTTAACTTCTATTACTAATACTATATAATTATTAATTATAAGTTATGTAACTAGGAGCTATTACGCTTAGTCCTTCTAGAGGTAGCTAATATAGGTGTGTAGTATAGCTTAAATTTCCTAGTTAAATCGTTTAGTAGCTTTATTACTCTAGGGGTAGTAAGCTATACTTAATTTCTATATAACCTCTATTAGCGTATAGAAACGCTTCTAAAACTTACTTATTTAGTTACTACCTCTATTACTAATAATACTTTTAGGTATACTATAGAAGTAGAAGTAGTATTTAAGAAAGTATGTTATATAGGCCTCTACCTCTATAGTGTCTATAGCCTTAAGGGTAATTACTTTACCTAGCTAGTTAGAGATTACCTAGAGGAAATACGTCTTTATAGCGCCTAAAGGCAGTAAATTTATAATAAAGTCTATTAAAAGGTTACTCTATAGGCGCTCTAGGATTTTAAGGGGCTATAGGTACCCTCTTTTTATATATTACTAGACTTTACTTTAGCTGTAGATATTATAGTTATATATAAAACAGTATATAGCCTACGCCTAGCCTAGCTAGTAGAAGCATTAAGAGATAATTTTAAGTATGCTATTACAGCTTAGGTAGCCTAATAAGGTTAAATTATAGCTTTACTGTATTAACCTTATATATAACTTATTTAATAGAGAGTCTAAGTTATTATCTTTAGGAACCTAGAGATAACTACGCTAGGTAAGACGCCTAGCTGCATCTAGTGCGTAGTTACTAATCTAAATATATACCTTAACTTTAATAGGGAGTATATATAAGCTATTTATAATAGCATTATAAATACGCTAAAGGTCTATATCTACATCTTATATTATCTTCTATATCTATTATAAGGACTTATTCTCTAATATATAGATCTTTAGTACTAGAGGTAGTTCCTATTATAAGCGCTAAGCCCCTAGTATGCAGTTAGTATATAATAGTAAGGCTAGTATAGAGCGTTTTAGTATAACTTAAATAATACAGCCCTACTTCTGTTTATTATTCTCGCTTACTAGCATATCTTATTCCCTATGTAACAGCATATCTAGGATGCTTACTTCCTTACTTAGGTAATAAATAATATAGAAGTTATACTCTACTAGTTTCTCTACCTAGTAGCTTTAGTGCTTTATTAGCTTCTGCTTTATTATAAAGTACTTTAGTAACTTATAGTTAGTAATAATATAAAATAGCTTATTAGCGCTCTAGAGCTCTACTTAATAGGCCTATAGGCACTCTATTATAGCTAGAAGCTCTTTATTATAAATTAGGTAGTTATACTGCATTAAGGTAAGCTTCTATAAGTAGAAAGTAACTAGGTAGGGGTTACTATCCCTATTAAGCTGCATAAGGGCGCTGCTAAGCGTAAAGTTATAATTAACTATAGCGTAGATATTACACCTAGTGTTAATTAAGGCTTATATAGAGGTTTTTTTATTAATGTAGGCCTCTACTAATGCAGCTAGCCTGCTTATTTTCTATTTACATTAGAAGTCCCCCTACCCTATACGTTCTTTACTTATAGGCTTTAGGGCTTAATTTTATCCTTAAGCTACTCTTTTTCTAATTTAGATGTTTCCTTAGTGCTACTAGAGGCAGTTATATAGTCTGTTTTGTTATTAGGGTGTAATTTCTACTTAGTAACTACTTATGTAGTTATAGGCTTCTTCTTCCTTTTATGCTCCTTAGGGTAATCCTACGTAAGGTAGCCTACTTTATTATAGTTAAAGCACTTTTATGTTTCTTTATATAGCTTATACTTAGGTTTCTTACTTATCTTTATAGCTACTAACCTTATAAAGCCTATTATTAGAGTGTCTCTATTAGTGTCTATTTTCTTTATTACAGCTAGATATATATTATATAGATAACTTTAGAGCTTTTCTACCTTCTATAAAATAACTAATAGTTAGTACTACTTTTAGAAAGGTCTAAGGTATTATAACTATAACTAATATACTCTTAAGGTAGAAGTTAAGTATATTAGTTATAAGCGTAATCTACGCTTCTGCTACCTAGGTTTCTACACTAGCTTCTACTAGTATATTACAATAGGGTGCCTATTAGTGCTAGATTTCTTTAGTTCCTAATCACGTGACTAAGAGTCTTAATTAGAGATAGATATTAGACCTTAGCTGCTTACTTCTAATTAGGAAGATTATAAACATATAACTAATTCTTTTCCTTTAATTTAGAGATAGATCCTTTAGATTAACCTAAAGCCTTTTATTATAATTTACCTTTAACTGTAGTTACATAAGACATATAGGAGTTTATCTCTTAATTAGTTATAGGAGTAAGTCCTAATTAGAGCCTTTATAGCCCTAATTAAGATAGTTTACTTATGCTAATTAAGAGGTATCTTATGTTAGCTTTAGTAAGTTATAGTAATTATTCTTAGTTACCTTACTGCTCTAGCTATCCTACTTTACTACACCTTTTTAATAGTCTTCCCTTCTAGAAATCTAAAAAAGTAATAAATACTAAGTAATTAAAGATAAGAGATAACTAATTAAGGCTAAAAGCAAGCAGCAGAAGCCTAATTACATAGTAGTATAGTAACTAAGCAGAAAAGTAATAATAAGATAAGTAATAGATCTATTTAAAAAGATAAAGGAATATAGTAGACCCTAAAAACTACTAAGATAACAGCAGATTAGAAGAAGTAAGTAATAAGGCTGCTAGATTAGGTAGAAATAACTATAAGTTAATTAATAAGGTAAATAATAAGCATTAAAATTACTAATATCTAACATTATAGGTTATAAATATAAGAACTAAGTTATTATAGAAGACTTAAGAGTCTTTAGGAGGATATATTTAATTATATAAGTAGATTATCCTCTACTAGGCTACTCTATTTAGAGGCCTAACATTAGTCTAATTAGGACTTATAGGGTTATTAGGTTAAGAATATTTATAGATTAAGTAATAATAAGTCTTTACTAATAGATCTAATAGTTTTAGCTAATATTAAAGTAGGTCTATAAGCACTTCTAGCTAGGACTATTAATATTTATAAAGTAAGAACTAGTTCTAATTATAAAGGTAACTCTAATTACTACTATAACTTTACTCTAGCTATTAGGAAGAGCTACTTCTATATTTATAAGGCTTTACCTAAAGAGCTTTAACTAATACACTATTATTAGAATCCTTTATAACCTTAATAACTAATATCTAACTACTAAAATTATTTATAGTCTTTAAGTTAATTAAAAAAAAGATAGTTCTTCTTATATCTTATCCCCTTATATCTTTTGTTAGATTAAGTAAAAAGGATAATTATAGTAAAAAAAGAACTAAATAAATAAGAAATATATCCTTATTATAAATATAAAGTAATAAAGTAAGAATTAGGTATATAAAACAAGCTATATAGGAATTAAGAAACTATATAGGAACTAAGAGATAAGAAAAAATAAAGAAATTAGAAAGGTATAGTATATTATTATAAGAATGTAACTTATAATTAAGTTACCTTATAGATTAGATTATTAGGTTTGTCTCTAGAGTTAAGGTTAAAAGCGTTAGTTAAATTATTAGAAATAGAGTCCTAATCTAGTAGTAAGTTATTATTTAGAAGTAAATCTATTAGATTAACAGCAATCTTAGAGTAGAGATTAGATTTACTAGAGGAAATAAAAAGGCCTTTAGGACTCTTTATAAACTTCTTAAGTTAATTACTAGCATAAGTAGCTTAAGTAATAAGATTGCTAGAGAGAGTTTTAAGCTAGAATAAAGTGCTAGATAGGCTAATTAAGTAAATTTAGAAAGGTTTATTATAGTAGTAGTTAAGCTTCCTAATAGTAAATATATTAATTTTTTACTAAACGTTAAAAATAAGAACTAGATTACTTATTTTTAGTTAATCCTTATAGAGAGTATTTAAATAGGTAGTATTAAACTAATTATAAGTTTACACCTAGTATTAAGTAACTATATCTATAGCCTACTATTAGTCTTTATCTAGTTATAAAAAGGCTTAGAGTTAGATCTAGGTCTCTTAGTCCTAAGTTATTAGTATGTCTTAGTTAAGAACCCTCTAAGTTACTATATAGTCCTTAATTAGAGTAATAGTATGTTGTTTATAAATAAGGTAGAAAGGTGTATAGCCTGTAGATATATAGATAGTAGTATAGTTAGTAAAGAGGGTAGTTATAAGTATAGGCTAAATATCTTTAGCGCCTTAATTAGACTAGATATAAAGAGTGTAGGTAATTAGTTAATAGCCTTTCTTAAGAAGTCTATTTATATAGGGATTATATATAGAGGTTACCTTACATTAGGAGGCGTAATATTAATTTAGTAGTATAATAGCGCCTATATTCTTATATCCTCTTTTAATAATTAAAGTGCTATAGATACTATATTAATAGATAATATCTTCCTAAATAAACATAGCTATGTTTTTTAAAGTAGCTTAATGTATAATATAGGCTTTAGGGTAAGTAGTAAACTTATAATAGGCCTTAATAACTTTCTATTTACTAATATACTAAACGTTAAGTAATACTTATATAAATAGTTATAAGATTAGGGTAGTAGAGGTATATAGATTATTAAATTACCTTAATTATGCTTTTTAATAGGCTCTACACGTTAAGATTAGTTTATAGATCTAAGTATATATACCTAGCTAGTAGAACTGTTCTATAAGGTAAAAATATATTACCTCTTATCTCTTATACCCTAATTTATTATATACTTTATTAATAAGTTTATTATAATAACACTTATTGTTAATAACTTAGGAGGGCTAGAGATAAGTAGTTATTCCTTATTTAAAAAGGAGTCTATTATAGATAATAAATTAAGTAGTAACTTATTAAAATTAATAGTAGTAAGAATGTAAAATTCCTAGTAGTTATTTAAGCGTAAAAAGGAAATATATAATCTATTTTAAATATAGTAACTAGTTCTTAGTAGGTAAGAGGAGATTAGCTAGAATATTAATTTAGCTAGACTAATTAGCAAAGTTATCTAGGTAGATATAGGCAGTAAGAAAGAAATTATTAGCTATATATATTTAAAGGACCTTAACGTTAATAAAATTCTTAATATCCTCTTCTATATCTACTTTATATAGATTAGAAGGTCTAAGAGGCTTATATAAAAGCCTATTAGCAGTAGTGTTCTTCTTCCTATTAATATACTTAATCTTAAAATTAAAAAGTCTAATCTAAGTAAGCTAATATATTATTATTACAGAAGGTAAGTTATCTATAGCTTTATTAATCTAAGTAACTAAGACTTTTATATTAGTCTTAAAAAGGAAGTTAACACTAAAAAGGTAGTTATATAGTTATTTAAGACTTATAAGAATACCTCTTATTTCTAACTTACCTAAATTATAGTTAAGTTCTATACTACGCTAAATACTACTCTTAAATTAAGTAACAGTCTATAGATTATTAAGAATCTAGCTAAGTATATATCTCTAACCTTTAATACTTATATTAGTAGTAAGAATAATCTAGCTAGTATTAGGACTATAGTTAATTAGAATAAAAACATATATAAAGATAAGTACCTACTTAAAAGTGTCTATAGCTTTAATCTAAGAAGGACCTTAAGAGAAAGGCTAATTCTTACCTAAGAGAGAGTATAATAGTAAGGCTTTCTCTAAGAAGTGTTTAACTTAAACTTTATAAAAAGTAATAATCCTAAAAAATAATTAGACGTTTAGAACACTTTTACACTTTTCCTACTTAAGTGTTATAGGCTTTACTATAGATAATAAGTATAAGTAGAGCCTACATATAGAATAACCTTTTGCTAACTACAGCCTACCTAGTAGGCTGCTAATTATCCCTTAGAGAGCAGCTAGAGTGTAGATTCTTCTATCTCCCCTCTTTAGTGTAGATATATTTAATTAAGGCACCCCTATTATTAACTAATAACAGCCCTACCCCTTATATATCTACACTTAACTAAACCCTAATATCCCTCTAGTGCCTTACTAATCTACTATATACCTATACTATAGACGCCCTAACTAACTAAGAGGTCCTAGAGGCCTAAATTACTATAGTAGTAAATACTACAGTAGGTCCTCTCTAGTAAAGAATTATTAAGCTTACTAATAAACTATTAAGGTAGATTAAGACTACACCTATAACTAGGAATATAACCCTAAGCTATACTACTAGTAAGCCCTTAGTAGTCCTCTATAAGACTATCTAGTGTAAACCTCTACCTAACCTATTAAAGTTCTTAGGTAAGAGAAGTAAATATACTAGCTAGGCTTAGTAGATAAGAGATAAAATTACTATAGACTAGTAGTTTTATTAATCTAAAGAAGAAGTTTAGTACCTAATTAACTTCTACTTAGAAACTAGTCTCTAGTAGGTAGTTACTACCTTTTATACCTTAGGAGGTAATAATAGTATATATAACCCTAAAGACTTTATAGTATACCTTAACTAAACGTATAAGGACCTAAATATCTAGTTCTATACTACTATGTTACTATATACCTTCTGCTAGAGAGAAAATTAGTTTCTTTCTAACTTCCTACTAAAGTAAGAGAGAGTTCTAGCTAAAGCTAATAGAGGCAGCTAGGTAGATAATATAAAGATTACCCTCCTTAAAGGAGCTCTAAAGCTTAGTCTGTAGAGAAGCTTAGTAGTAGTTAACCTACTAGTAGACTATAGCAGTTAGCTTATAAGAGTCTAGACTGTATTAGAGAAGCTAGACTATATAAACTCCTATAGGCTAAAGCACTTAGTAACTACTTAAGTTAACTATAATAGAGATATCTAAATAATAGGCGCTATTAAGGCCTATAAGGTTAAGGCTCTAAAGGACTATAGCTCCTCTAGTAAAAAGGAAATATAATATTACTACTATTACTATAAAAGGGGCTACCTAAAGTAAGATTACCTAAAGCACGCTAGGACTAGAACCCTCTAAGTATCTAAGGCTATAAAGGCTGTAGTACTACCCTAACAGCTAATACCTACCTACTCTAATAAAGAGGTTAACTAATTAACTAAAAATACAGACTTAGAAAAAGAGTAGCTTAGGTGTAAAGTTAGGTACCTAAGCCTACTAGGGAGGAATAAGAGAGGTAAAAGGTATTTAAAGAGAAGGGCTATATAGAGAGCTTATTAGCTTTAATTACAGTATAAGTTAATAAAGGATATATTATAGAAGCCCTATTAGACACTAAGTGTAACACCTACGCTATAGTAAATTATATTTTTACTTATTCCCTTTGCTTACTACTTATAGACTACACTAGATATATATTTAGTGCCTTTACTAATAGAAGTGTAATAGTTTATACTAGAGGGGTAGCTACTCTCTAGCTAGAGGTTAGTAGTTATATATAGACTATCTATATATATATTATTAACAGTCTAGATAAGGATATATTCCTTAGGAAACTATAGATAAAAGCTAACTATATAGTATATAACATAAAGAAGTAACTAGTCTACTATAGTATAGGATAGGTAAGGGCTTATCTTACTACCTAAAAGGAGCTAATATAACTATAAAAGATTTACTCTACCTAGTTCCTATTAGCCCTATTATTTATAGTAGTATGCTAGTAAGTTACCTAAGAGAAGCTACCCTCTAGGGGAGCAGTAGTATAAGTAATATCTATTAGCTTAAAAGATATTAAGATAGTATTAAGGCCTAAGAAGCCTATAGACCTTAATAAGAGGATACTAGCAGACCTTTTAGAGGAATTCTACTTACTATTTAATTTAGTAAAAGTAAATCCCTTACTACCCTTTTAACTAGGTGTTAACTATAAGATTAACCTAGAAAAGAGGCTAAATAGTAAGGAGCTAGCGCTCCTTTAGGGACCTTTATATAATATATCCTATAAAAAGCTTCTTATTCTAAAGAATACTCTAGAGGATATCCTAGATAAAGGCTTTATACACACTAGCAGCTTTACTACTAGGGCGCTAGTGCTCTTTATAAAGAAGCTAAGGGAGGGACTTTACTTCTATATTAATTACTACACACTTAACCTTATTATAAAGAAAGACTACTATATACTACCCCTAATATTAGAGACTCTCTAGAGGGTAGCTACTGCTAAGTAGTACACTAAGCTAGATGTTATTACTGCATTCTATAAAATCTAGGTTATAAAGGGGTATAAAAGAAAGACAGCCTTCTATATAAAATACAGCCTATTTAAGTAGCTAGTTACCTCCTTTAGCCTTACTAAGGCGTTAGTAACCTTCTAGCAGTATATTAATACTATTCTTTAGAAATACCTTAATAACTTTATTATAGCGTACCTTAATAATATACTTATCTTTATAAGCAGCTTTAAGAAGGACTATATAGATAAGGTGCGCTAAGTGCTATACACCCTAAGGGTAGCTAGTCTTAACCTAGACCTTAATAAGTGTAAGTTTGTAGTTACTACTATAAAATATATAGGCTTTATTATTAATATAGGGTAAAGCTTATCTTATAACTTAGATAAGGTTAAAGCTATTATTAAGTAGCTAGTACCTACTAGCGTAAAGAGGGTGTAAAGTTTCCTAGGATTTATAAATTACTACTATATTTTCCTACTAGACTATATAGCACTTATAGAGCCCTTAATAGCCCTTATAAAGAAGAGGGTAGCTTTTTAGTAGTTACTAGTAGAGGATATAGCCTTCTAACGCCTAAAGAAGCTCTTTATAAAGTAACTAGTGCTCTACTAGTTTAACCTAGATACCTTTACTACTATAGAAACTAACTACTCTAGCTATACCCTAAAGGAGGTAATATCTTAAGAAGATAAGAATAAGAATACCTATATAGTAGCCTACTACTTATAAAAGCTTATACTTATATAATATAACTATCTTATATATAATAAGGAGTTATTAGTAGTGCTAATATACCTCTAGGCGTAAAGGGTAGAGCTCTAAAGTACTACTAGGTTCTAAGTGTTAACTAATTACTAAAGCTTATAGTACTTTATAAAGAAGTAATAGCTTACTAAACAGTAGAGCTAGTAGGTAGAGAAGCTTACTTAATATAACTTCTACCTTAAGTATAAGCCTAAAAGATTAGTAGTAGTACTAGACGCCCTATTTTATAGAGAATAGGATACACTAAAGGGATAGGGTAATAAGAGAGAGTAAAGCTAAGTTATCTAAGTTATTTCTAATAAGGCCTAGCTAGTCCCTAACTAGCGTACTACACCTAAGGTCCCTAATATAGTAGTCTTCTTAAGTAATAATAAGCTATAATAGTTATAGAATAACACTATAGCTAGTAATAAGGACTACTAGAGAGTATATACTGCTATACATTAGTAGGCCTATAGCTTTCTGCTAGAGCTTTAGCTAAAGGTGTAGATTATAGAGTGCTATATTAACTAATACTATTAGCTTCTTTTTAGAGATAAGATATAGGTCTTAGGAAGCTATAATTTAGATAATTCTCTTAACTAACTGCAAATAGTAATTACATAGAAATTATATAATATACTAACTGCTACCTACCTAGGGCGTAATAGAATGCTAGAACTAATTACATAAAAGTAGTATTAGCTACACCTAGGGAGACTAGTTAGGAGGTTTATTAGTAACTATAACATCTGTAGTTACAGCTATATCTAGCAGTAGGCTAAGAAGGGCTTACTACAGCCTCTACTAGTGCTTAGCTAGAGGTAGTTAGAGATTTCTATAGACTTTATTACCTACCTCCTACTAATAAAGATAAAGGGTGTTTATTACTTATAGGTTATTATAGACTAACTAGGTAAAGGCGTTATACTAGAAGATATAAAGATAATAGAAGTAGAGGCCTATATAGAGTGCTTTATAAAGATCTTCTATACTACCTATAGGATACTAAAGACTATAGTTAGTAATAAGGAAAGTAACTAGACTAGCTGCTTCTAGAGACGCTTCTATAAGCTTACTAGTGCTTAGTAGCTGCTTAGCACCTTCTTTTATTCCTAAATAGATAGCAGCACTAAGTAGTTTAATTAGGAGATCTAAGCTATTCTTTAGATAGTTATATACTTTACTTAAGATAACTAGAATAGGTACTTACTAGCTATTTAGCTAGCGCTTAATAACTAAACTACTACTACTATAGGGTTTAGCTTTTTTTTTCTTAATTATAGGTTCTATATAGACCTATTTCCTATAGTAGATATATAGCTAGAGGATAGCTAGAAGGTAGCTACTGCTAAGCTAGTATAGCGCTAGAAGGATACCCTCTATATAGTATAGGCTATAATAATAGCAGCTAAGTATAACTAAGAGGAGTTAGTAAACTGCTACTATAGCCCTATAGAGAGGTATTAGGTAGGAGATATAGTCTAGCTATCTCTAGCTAATATAACTACACTTAGACCCTTAAGGAAACTTAATTAGCTACACTATAAGTATAAAGTTATAAAGATTATCTTCTCTAACGTAGTAGAGCTAGATATACTAAGAGAGGTATATAAGGTTTTTAATATAGATCTCCTCTAGAGAGCACCTAGTAACCCCCTTCTTAGATAATAGGTAGATAACTTCTATCTACTGCTTATTACCTATATTAAGGGTAAACCTAAGTAGGCTATTAAGAAGATCTTAGCTATAAGGGAGTATAGTAGAAATAAGGTGCTATAGGCGCTAGTTAAATAGGTAGGGTATAGTAAGCCTACTTAGGAACCTTTAGATTAGGTTAAAGATATATAGGCTTAGGAGGACTATAGGTAGGCTACTAGAGGGGCACTAAGGCCTAAGGGGGGGGATACTATTATAGGCTTTACTATAAATAATAAGTATAAGTAGAGCCTACATATCGAACAACCTTTTACTAACTACAGCCTACCTAGTAGGCTGCTAATTATCCCCTAGAGAGCAGCTAGAGTATAGATTCTTCTATCTCCCTTCTTAAGTGTAGATATATTTAATTAAGGCACCCTTATTATTAACTAATAACAGCTCTACCTCTTATATTAAGAATCTTAAGAATCTTTACTCAATTAGGCTTCTTACCTTTAGTGCTATAAATATAACCTATAATTACAGTAGAAGTATAATACTATTAAGATTTAGCCCCTAAAACTATACAGCTAGCTAATTTAATATTAAATAGGACTTAATTAATATTATATAAATACTTATAGATAACTTATTAGATACTAAGGTAGTTAGGAAGCTCCTTATTATTATACTAAGATTAAAGACCTTTAATAGCTATATTATTAATAAAGGCGTTATAGTATTCTAGAATTAGATTATAAAGAATTCTTATTATAATCTAATAAAACTAGGTAACTAAGTTTATACCTCCTATAGGGAGTATATAGTACTAATAGAAGCTAAGAGAGGTTAAAAAGGTTATTAGATTATAGCTCTTCTTATTAAGAGAGACCTAATTATAGCTAAAGAAGAAGTCTAGAAGGGAAATAAGCTAATTAGTTATAAACTCTTCTAAAAAAGCATCTATATTAGGTAGTTACTAAGTATCTTAAAAGGTAACACTATTAACTTAAGTTACTAAATTAATTAGTTAGAGACTGCTATCCTTTTTTATAACTAAGAACTATAGATTCTAGTAAGTAGTGTAACTCTCCTTAATAATACCTTATTAGATATATTATCTAATTATATTAAAGACCTATAGAAAGAGAGCCTTTAGAATTAGAATACTCTTAGCCTACTACGCCTTATATAGATTTATCTTAATAACCTATAGAGAAGTAATTATTATATTAAATTATATATATTTAGTAAAGTCCTAAGCTAAAGCCTTTTCCTAATTAAGAAGAATCTACTTAAGGAGGTCTTTCTCTCTTAGAAGTAAGTAGTCTAAATCTCTAAGAATACTATTAAGTTAGTTATATATTAGTCTTAATTAGGGTTTAATATCTAAGAACTTAAGTGTAATTAGGTTAGAATAAGGCCTTAATTAGTCCTAAAGCTTATCTTTATTATTATTAACCTTCTTAAGCTTCTAAAGAGGGTCTTTATTTAGGCTTAATCTATTAGACAGTACGTTATCTACTAGGTGTATTTTCTTATTCTTAGTCTTATATATTATTTTCTAATCTAACTTCTAGATATAGTAGGTAATAGCCTAGTTAGTTATCTTAAACTACTAGATTACTTTCTTATCGTGCTTTATAATCTAGTAGGTTATAGTATATTCTTCTTATTAGGTAACTAGCTTTATAGCTAGATTAGAGGAAGTATTACTAGTAATAGTAGGGTTATATTAATACTTCTAAGTATCTCCTTAGGTAATTATTATAATTCTTTAGATTTAGGCTATATATAGGCTAATTATATTCTTTACTATAACTATTATAATGTTATCTACTTAATTCTTATTAATTATAGTAGCTACTTACTTATTATTATCTAAGTTAAGGTCTAGGTAAAAGTTATTAGTACTAGTAGCATTCCTAGTATTACTATTAGTCTTTAGTTTCCTAAATTAAAAACCTCCTAAAGGTACTAATCTAGTTATAGTAAGATATCTATAACCTCTAAAAAGTTATTAGTTCTAATTACTCTAATAGGAACCCTAATCTAAGCATTCTTAGTATATATAAGAGTAGTAATTAGGTTATTACTATATCTAAATAAAAGCTTAGTGTCTTAGACATAAGGAAGTCTAAGAAGAAGTTAATTAGAGGTCTTATACTTATCCTTAATAAAAAAAGACATTATAACCTTATATTTATTAATCTAAATATTAGTAAGGTAGAATCTATTAAAGAGTATAGGATTATTATTCTTAAAGGTCCTTATCTTAAGCTAGGTGTAAGTATATAGAATCCTTACTAACTTAGTATACTGTTTTAAGAGGATGTTAACCTAGGCATTAATGTTAAGGATTATAAAGATAGTAAAGCTTTTATTACTCTAATTAATACTTAATATCTAGACTTTAAGCTAAAGGTAAGTATTTAAGATAACAGAGGCTAGAATCCTAGCAGTAGGCTTAAACCCTTTAATATATCTAATTATTATAGAGGGGGAGGCTTTAGAAGTTATACTATAGTTATAGTTATTAATTAGCTTCTTAATATAGGCTTTTTACTAACTTATCTTAGTAATATTTACTAGAGACTTTAGTACCTTAATTAAGACTTTATTAGTATTAGTATAACCCTAATTATAAAGCGTAGCTTCTATTATAGAGTTAAACTCTAGCTAGATCTTCCTTAAGATCCTAACAGAAAGTAATACTAAGGCGTCTAGTTTCTTCTTAGTAAGCCTTTAGGCCTCCTGCTGTAAGTTAAGCTCCTTAGGCTAGTTAGCAGTTATAATCTTAATTATATTAAGTAGCTTCTTAAGCTGCTAATTAAGAAACTCCTTAGGAGATATATTCTTTATGTTATCTAACAGCTAGGGTTATTAGAGGATTATCTTCTTTAGGGCAGTAAGTAAAAGCAGTAGAGATATCTAATTAGTATCTCCCTTAGAGTTATTAGAGTTAATTTCTATAATATACTAGTCTTTATCTATAAATATAACTATTTTTAGCTTAATTAGGGGTAGTAGGGTAGGCTTCTTTATAATATAAGTTATCTTAGTATAGGAATTAGTAACTAGCAGTAGGTTCTTCTAAGGTTAACCTCTTATAATAGTGTAGATATTAGTATAATCTTAGTTAGCTAGATCTAGGCGTACTATATATATGTATTAGACTAAGGCTAAAGGAGTTAAGGAAGAGAAGAAAGAGGAAGATTACTAGGGGAGGCTAAGCTACTAATTAAGAATCTCTTAAATAAGTTACTTATAGTTATTATTAGAGGATATATTTATAATATAGGTAAGGAGGGTAACTTTATTAGCTATACTATATAATTAGCTTTTATTAATAACTATAAATAGTATCTTATTAAAGGGATTCTAACTATTATGTTTTTTATAGAACTAGCTTTCTCTAATTAGGATAATAAGGTAAGTATTCTTATCTAGGGTATACTAATTACAGTCTTAGATAATATAGTAGGAGTTAGAGTAGTAGTACTAACACCTATCTCTAGGGCTTATAACCTAAAGTTAATTAGGTATTATTATATTAACTTTAAAGATCCTAACTAAACTTTATAGTTAAATAGTATTCTAATAGATTTTTAACTTACTTATCCCTTAAGCTAAGTCCTAATTAGTTATATTAGGAGCTAGTAAGTTAATCTAGATATTAACTATAGGTTACTAAGGCTATTAGCAGTTTAGGTATTAGTAACTAAGGTTGCTTCTAGGTTACTAAGTAGTTAACTAAGAAGGTAGGTTATCTACTTTCTAATTAGTAGCAAAAAGAGAGGTATACTTCTTCTTATATATAATAGTATTAAGGAGCCTAGCTTTAAAGGCAGTATACTTAGTTAATTAGATAAACGCCTCTAAAGTTATATTAATCTTATTAGCAGCCTTTTAGATAGTGTCTTTATAAAACTACTTATAGATTATCTTAATTAGGCTTTTATTAAAGATAGTATATAGGTCCTATCTCTTAGCTTAGGCTATAACGTTATTAATTTTAGTAAAAAGCGCCTAGGTAGAGCTTAGATTAGAGGTAGAGATAAGAGATCCTTTAGTAACCTTCTTAATCTACTCCGCCTTATTAAGAAATTAGTTAGTATCTTACTAACTATACTCCTTTATAAAAAAAGCTTAGCCTTTAGACTAAAGTAGGTATCTAATTATATTCTTAACTAGAGTCTAATAATTACTACCTTTAGTGTAGGTAGTAAGCTTACCCTTAAATTAGTCTAGAACTCTTAAGATCCTATATTAGTTTTTAAACTTCTTTAGGAACTTAATAATATTATCTTCCTTAAAGGTTATAGCTTTATCTTATCTAAGAAAAGGGATCTTATAGAAATTTAGGTCCTCTAATAGGTTAGTTAAGGTAACTATAGGAGCTAGACTCTAAGGAGTCTAAGCCTAGATATATATAGTAATTACCTTAAGGAGAATATTAATTAAGGTATTAGTAGCTAGGATAAGACTAAGAGCTTATAGAGGGTTAACTAAGTCTTTTAAACTAGATACTTATTCTATCTAATTAGAAGGAGTTAGCCTACTCTTATTATTAGAGGATTTAGCTAGAATAGGCTCTTAGAATGTAGTAAAAGTAAGGTTAGTAGGTTATCTATTAATTAGAATAGTAGGAGCTAGAGGCTAGAAAAGGTCTCCTTATAGAAGAGAAGTATAGTTATTACTTATTTTAGTAGTTAGATATTAGTTATTAAGGTTATTAAGAATTCTAATAATAGTATGTTAGTTAAAGCTCTTTAGGTAAAGCCTTATAAATATAAAAGTAGCTCTTCCTAAAAGCTAAAGTAAAGTTATAGTAGTAATTAGAGCTACCTTTATAATTAGAACTAGTTCTTACCTTATAAATATTAATAATCTTAGCTAGAAGTGCTTATAGACCTACTCTAATATTAGCTAGAACTATTAGATCTATTAGTAAAGACTTATTATTACTTAATCTATAAATATCCTTAACTTAATAACCCTATAAGTCCTAATTAGACTAATGTTAGGCCTCTAAATAGAGTAGCCTAGTAGAGGATAATCTACTTATATAATTAAATATATCCTCCTAAAGACTTTTAAGTCTTCTTTAATAACTTAGTTCTTATATTTATAACCTATAATATTAGATATTAGCAGTTTTAATACTTATTACTTACCTTATTAATTAACTTATAGTTATTTCTACCTAATCTAGTAGGCTTACTGCTTATATCTTCTAATCTGCTGTTATCTTAGTAGTTTTTAGGGTCTACTATATTCCCTTATCTTTTTAAATAAATCTATTACTTATCTTATTATTACTTTTTTACTTAGTTACTATACTACTATGTAATTAGGCTTCTACTGCTTGCTTTTAGTCCTAATTAGTTATCTTTTATCTTTAACTACTAGTGTTTATTGCTTTTTTAGATTTCTAGAAGGGGAGACTATTAAAAAGTTATAGGGAGGTAGGATAGCTAAAGCAGTAAGGTAACTAAGAATAATTACTATAACCTACTAAAGCTAACATAAGATACCTCTTAATTAGTATAAGTAAACTATCTTAATTAAAGCTATAAAGGCTCTAAATAGGACTTACCCCTATAACTAATTAAGAGAGAAACTCCTATATATCTTATATAACTATAATTAAAAGTAAATTATAATAAAAGGCTTTAGGTTAATCTAAAGAATCTATATCTAAATTAAAGGAGAAGGAATTAGTTATATATGTTTATCTACCTAATTAGAATTAAGCAGCTAAGGTCTAATATCTATCTCTAATTAAGACTCTTAGTTATATAATTAGGAACTAAGGAAATCTAGCACTAATAGGCACTCTATTACAATATGCTTTATAGCTCTATTTTACGCTTAGGTATTTAGAGTGCTTACCTTAAGGCGTATACTATATACCTCTATTACGTTTATAATATCTAAGTAGTATAGAAGCTTATTATTAGTCTTAATAACCTTTACCTAACAGTTATATTACACTTCTAATAGGGTAAAGAAGTCTATAAGTATAGTAAGTAGTATCTTAGTAGTCCTTTAGCGTAGGTAGAAATCTTATATATAACTACTACTATAGTTAGAAATTATTATATAAGATATGTACTTTATATAACTAACCTTTAGGTTATAGAAGTTAATTACTAAATAGTTACTAGGCTCTATATAGATTATAGATTTATATAGGCTATACCTAGCTAAGTAATAGGCTTTACCTTTTATATAAGCGTTATAGTTAATAGTGTAAATCTTATAATTATTAGAGCCCTTAAGATACACTCTATAAGCTATATTAATAATCCTCTTAATTACTTTAGGGCCTAGGTAACCTAGCCTATAGTGCTAAGTAACTAGGCTGCTAAGAATTAGCTTCCTATACGTCTTTATAGTATATTTATTTTATTAGCGTAATTAGGGTGCTTTATCTAAGCCTATAGGAGGTAAGAGTATAGCAGCAGCTAAAGCAGCCTCTACCTTAAAGGGCCTATAGTTAAGAACCTATTAGTTATAAATATTATTAAGGTAGGCTATAAAAGACCTATCTGCCTTTTATAGGTAGTCATTTCTAAGGCTTATATCCTACTAAATACCTTATTACTTTAGCTTCTTAAAGGACACTAAGTTAGCTATAAGGCTAAAGTAAAAGGTAATATTATATAGGGTAAGCTTTATAATAGTGCCTATATACCTCCTAATCCTAATTTATATAATGCTATACGCTTTACAGTAATAGGAGTCTTACATTATTCACTATCTAGGTAGGAACTAGTAAGGTATTCCCTTACACTATTCTATATACAGAGTACTTATTAATCTATACAGGTAGAGAGAAAAACCTCCTGCAATTTATATAGGAGGAAAACTACTCTATCTTATTAAATATTAGAAGGTTAGCTTATTTTTACCTAATATAATATAGGATTATTATAAAGGGAAAATATAATACGTAGGTATAGTATACTGTTATTAAAGCCCTATTATGTATGTAGGGCCTAGGGCTCCACTTTTGTAGGGCTCTAGTGGCTAATTAGACTTCTGCAAAAGTGGCTTCCTATAGTTTGAATTAAACTAACCCTCTGCGCGCAGAGCGCACAGACGCTGCTAGATGCATACCACTGCGTCACGCAGGTGTTATACGCTTTAATAGGAAGTTACTATAAGCTAGCCTATAGGAAATTACCTACTAGTGTAGCCCTTATTATCTTAGACTATAAAGGCTTATTAAAAATATATACTATTAAGCTTAAGTCTAATATTACTAAGTAAGCTAGGTAATAAAGGCTTTTTATAGTGTAAAAAGAGGCTAGTATAATCTTTCTCTTACACCTACTATATAGTTAGTTATTCTTACTAGTTACTACCTTTACCTCTTATAGGCGTTTAGTAAGCTTTAAGTTACATTATATATACTTTTTAATTATAGTCTTAACTACTTTACTCTCCTACTACCCTTTAGAGTATATATAAGGAAAAGTATACTAGTAGTAGTTAATATAGTGCCTTAAGGTAAGGTAAAGCTAGTAGCTTATATGTTTTAAAAATAGTATTTCTGCTATACTTATATTTAACCTCTCTTACTTAAGCTATACACTTTACTCTTATAACAGCATTAGAGGCCCTAATAATAATAAAGATTACTTATAGAGTGCACTTAGCTTATAAGATTATATCTGCTAGCAGCCTTTATAGCTATAATTCTTACTGCTATAGTTTCTATTATTTTAATTTCTATAGTTACCTTTAGGGTTCTTATAACCTATATTAGTTAGGCTAAAGGCACTATAAGTAGCCTTTTACCTAATAGATATATTACTAAGAAGCTTTATTACCTCTTAGATACTACTTATTATTATAGAAATTATAAGATCCCCTTTCTTAGTATCCTTCTTACTCTGCTGTAGGTAGGTAAATACCTATTAAGTAAGGTAACTAATTAAAAAGGCTTTTATAATATCCTAAAACTAATACTTTAAGTGCTATATATTAAGGATATTATTAGCCTTTACGTTATAAAGAGCACTTTCCTATATAAGAAGCTATTTTTTAAGCTCTTTTATATTATTAAGGTAATTCTAGGTGCCTTTATAGAGATTTCTTTTATATTTTATCTACGCCTTATTACGCTTTTTCTCTAAGCGCTTAGTAATATAATTCTTAAGCTCCTTTACCTATTAGTTAAGGTGCTTATCTAGCTTCTAATAGTGTTTTAAGAGCTTAATACTTATAGTATCTTTAAGCTAGTCCTATAGTAAGGTATATTTTTATATATATATTTTATACTTCTTTAATATATTAGTATATTTACTTTACTACTTCTTATATAATAGTAAGTTACTTAGTAAGAGTCTATAGACCTTTTTAGATTATAAGTTAGTTACTACTATAGGCTTAAGGAGTACTTCCTAACTAGCTATTAGAATTAGGGTTACTATTACCTCTTAAGCGCTTAAGAAGCTTAATTCTAGGCGTATAGCTTAGTGTTTTAGATAGTTATAAGGCTAAAAGCGTATTAAGCGCTTTATAACTACTATAATTATCTTACTTAGTATATAAGAATTACTTACTAATAGGTTAATTACTTCCTATAGGTTATAAGCCCTAGCTTTTACCTAGAGCTACTTAAACTAGATAGTCTACTTAGAAGAGGATTTTAAAGTAATCTTTATATTATTAGTTATTCTTATATACTTTATACTTATAGAAATTACATTACTAAGCTTATTACTATTAATTTCTAAGTATATAAGACTCTTAATTATTAAATTAATAGGGGTAATAGTAATAGGTTAATATTATATATATTATATGTTATATATATATTTCTATATATATAACTATAATAATTATATTTCCCTTTTACCTAGCCTTACTACCTAACTAGGCTCTTAGTAACCCCTTTTCTAGGTGCTTAAGGCCTCTATAAAGCCTACTGCCTAAGGTAAAGCCTGCAGCAGTCCCTCTAATATTTACTAAGCAACTAGGCTGAATTAGGCTAATAACTCCTATCTCCTGTCGAATTATTAAGGGTTATAGTAATAGGTTAATTAAATATGTATTACTTATATATGTAACTATAACTATTATGCCTTACTGCGCTAGCCCCTAACTTAGGCCTATAAGAACCCTATTTCTAGGCGCCTAAGGCTATAACTAGAGCCTAATGCTTAGGAAGAAGCCTGTAGCAGTCCCTCTAGTATTTAGCAAAGGGCTAGCTACGCTAGGCTTAAGCCTATCTCTAGGCCTACGCCCTATACGTATAGGTTGCGCCTTATATATATATACCCTTTAATTTAATATACCCCCTTAGGGAAAGACTTCTTTATAGCCTCTATAGACAGCAGAAAAGGGCGTTAATATTATATAATCTTAGCGTATATAAGAAGGCTTTTCCTACTAGCTTATATGCTTATAAGATTATTTCTTCTACTGCCTATATGTTAGGCTTAGCTATCTCTACCTACAGGTAGGCTTTATTAATTATAAGATCCCTTATACAGTTAGCTTTAAGGACCTCCTTCTTATTAGTTATATTAAGCTAGAGAAGGAAGGCGTTATGCTTTACTAAATTAAAGGCCTTTATTAAGCTGTCTGCTATAAGCTTTAATAATAGGGTGTATATAATGTCTATATAGCTATTAGTAAATTCTTAGTGTAGCTAATAGTTATAAATATTAATGTAGTAGAGCTTAGTATATAGCTATAAAATCTTACTTATAATAAGCTTTACTGTCTGCTAGTTATTACACTAGATTTATACTCTTATTAGTATTACCTTTATTAATGTATATAAGGATTAGTCTCTACGCTATATAGGTAGTTAGATCTAAAGTTATAAGATTAATTAGCTTATAAAAAGCGCCTCCTTAGCAGCTTAAGTAAGTATAAGCAGCTCTACTTTTATTATTAAGGTAGTAACTATATCCTATCTGTTAGCTTACTATGTAATAAGGCCTCTAAAAAGCTTTATTATAAAGGCTTATAAGCTCCTTTAGGTTAGAGTATTATTACTAAAGCTTACGTTAGAGGTGACTTTAAAGGCGTTATCTTTACTGCCTAGCTTAGCGCTAAAGTAAAAGTAAAGGTATTACGTTTTATAGAGGTATTAAAGGACTCTATTAGTAGCTTTCTAGTGTGTATCTAAAGGGTTTTAATTAAATCTTATAAGCCTACTTATAGTAAAGGTAATATCTAGATATATTATTATAGCAGCATAAAGAATAGTGCTAACTTTACGTTAATAATAGTAAATCTCTATAGGAGGTATATTATTATTATATAGCAGTAGCTCTTCTTTTGTTATAGGTGTATACTAGGCAGTATTATTATCTATAATATTAGCATATATAGGAAGTAGTTTCCTACACTTCTTAGCGTATATAGCCTATAAGAGCTATAGGTAATAGGTTTCTTAGTTATATATAACCCTAAGGCTAAGAAACTACTAGAGATTCTTACTGCCTTTAAGGTAGTATTTAGCCTACAGCGTGTATAGCTTATCTATTACTATAAGCTTATAGGCCTTTAGGAAGGTAAGGATGTAATTATTAATATAAAAGAAGAAGGTAACCTCTCTTTTTTGCTAATAGCAATCCTCTCTAGCTATACGTTTAAAGCCTTATGCTATAAGGCCCTTCTTAAAGTGCTTTTACTAGAGTATAGGCAAATAGTGTAACCTATAGAGGGCCTTCTAGAGGCGTAGGATAATACCTTTCTTATAGTATCTAGGTAGTATCTTTATATATATTTCCTTATTAATATCTATATATATAAATATGTTTACTACGTTATATTAGAGCAGCTTATAATTAAAGCAGGCAGCTATAGCTATTAGGATTTAGAAAGATATACCTATAAGTATTATAGCGTATATATCTCTATTATCTTTTGCCTGTTAGTTACCTTATATTATAAGCCTAGCTTTTACTTTAATAAGGCAGCTATACTTATTAAGCTTATAGGTATAGACCTAATAGTAACTAAGAATCTAATTACTATATATAGAAGCTTTAGATACCTCTTACTATAAGTGTAAGGTTATATAGGTATTAAGGTGTAATATTTTAGCTTTATAGAAGGCGTCTTTAAGAGGATAGTATTAGAGTTAACTATATAACGTAGGAAGCAGCAGGAGTTCCTTTTAGTAGGTACTACATAAGGTATTAGCTTTATAATAGGCTCCCTCTAGAGATACTATAAGTGCTAGCTCTAGACTATATAATCCTATTACATAAGGGTATTCTAGAGATTAGTTAATACTTTACGTAAGGTCTTATAAGGGGCTAGCCTGTAACCTAGGCGTTCTAGTGCTGTCTATTAGTTATAGTTTGTTTTTTATAGAGTTACATACGTAAGAATGCTTATTATATATATACTTAGTAAGAAATACAGCCTTAAAAGATATATAAGACTGCTAGCATTACGTTAGAAAGAGGGTTTTATTAGCTTATTAAGATCCTTTTTACCCCCCTATAAACGCTACTATAAGTATAGTAAAAAACACTAATCTTAGGGGTATTAGTAGCAGCGTTATAAGCTTAAACTAGGACTTAGTGTGTAGCGCTAGGGCAGAAGGCCTATTAGAAGGTGTTTCTACTATACTTAGGGCGCTTAGGGCAGCACCTAGAGGCACCCCCTTAGCTTTATTATAGCCTTTATAGATCTTATTAGCCTCCTTATTAGCTACGTAGAATATAATTACATTATGCTAGCCTTTAAGAATAAGGTAGTTAATAGTATATTAAATATTTTAAATGTCTAACTTATAAATATCCTTAGTAAAGGCCTTTAGGTTACTATTAAAGATAAGCTTTTTATTAAAGATAACGTCTCTTATTATAAATACTTTACTATAAAGGGGATTCTAAATACAGTATAAGTTACTTAATATATAGCTAATAAGATATCCTATCTATATATATAGGGTAAGCCTTCTTAGGTGCTAGTAGTAAAGCTAAGTATCTGCTGTAAGCGTATATACTTTGCAGCTATAGACTCTTAAGTGCAAAAGGTTAGGCTAGGTAAATTATATAGCGTCTTTACCCTAGAAGTGCTTATACTATAGCTAGTATAGAGTCTTCTAACTATAAGAGGCTTATAGTGTGTAGTTATAAAGGTAGGTTATAGAGGTGTAAATTTTAGGCTAAAGGACGTCTAGGAGCTTTATATAAATAGCTATACATCTAGCCTTACGCTTAATTATAGCTATAATACGCTCTGTAGCGCTGTTTTATACTTAGGTATTTAGGGTGCTTACCTTAACGTATATACTATATACGTTAAGGCTTATAGAAACCTTATTATTATTAGCTAACTTATTATTAGTCTTAATTACCTTTACCTTATAGCTGTAGTGCACTTTAAGTATAGTAAGGAAGTCTATAATTATTATAAGCAGTATATCTATTTTTTAGGTATAGAGGTAAAAGTCCTAAGTTAGGCCTATTATGCAGTCTAAAAAGAGTATATAGAAGCAGTAGCCTATATAGCCTACCTTAAGGTTATAAAAGTTAACTATAAGGTAGTTACTAAGCCTTATATAGATAACTAACTCTTATAGGCTCCTTTAGACTATTTAATAGGCCTTGCTTAGGATGTAAGCCTTATAGTTAACTATTATAATAGGCTTATTAAAACCCTAGATATACACCCTATAAGTAACATTAGAGATCCTCTTAAGCGCTTCTAGGCTAGGGTGTCTAAGGCGCTAGTGCTAGGTAAGAAAGTTACTAAGGATAGGCTTCCTATAGGTAGCTATTATAAAGGCGTTTCTTTTACGTTTTAGGTGTAGTATCTTATCTATATAAATAGCTAGTAGGGGGACTATAGCTATAAGTATAGCTTCTAATAAAAAGGGCTAATAGTTAAGTACCTACTAGCTATAAACCTTATTAATATAGATAATAAAGGACTTATCTACTTTATATAGGTAATTATTACCTAGGCTTATATTCTACTAGATCTCTTACTACTATAGCTTTAAAAAGGATATAAGGTTAGTAGTAATACCTCTATAAAGGGTAATATTATATAAAGTAAGCTTAATAATATAATTCCTATATGCTTAGAGCTTAATCTCTATAGTGCTATACGCCTTAATAGGTAGCTACTATACGTCTGCCTATATAAAGTTATCTATAGGTGCGCTATAGAGGGTCTTAAACTATATAGTATTATTAAATATATAGATATTACTGCCTAAGTTAAGTATTAATAACTTAGCTAAGTAATATTAGCTCTTAGTAATATAAAAGGAGGCTATAGAAATCTTACCTTAGCACCTACTATAAAGTTAATTAGAGCCTTTAGTTAATATTCTTACTACTTAAAGCCTCTTAGTAAGGGCTTTATTAGTCTAGAGGTGTATTTTAATAAGCCTTTTAACGCTTTTACTAAGTAGTCTGTTATACCTCTTTAGGTAAGGAAGCATATAGAAGCACTATATAATACTATAATAAGGGCCTATATAGAGCTTATAGGTAGTATCTAAGGTTAAATACTTTATAAGTAGTATCTTTACTACGCTTACACTTATACTTAAGTGCTTATACTTTATAGTTATACTAGCTTCTTATAATAGTAGAGAGGTATTTACCCTCTTAGCTAATAATACTCCCTTTCTCCTACGCCCTCTATAGTTACAGCCTTATCTACTATAGTTATAGTTCTTATAACTCTCTTTCTTATTATTATTATCTATTATTTTAGTGTAGGTAAGGCTAAAAGCTTCTTACTTAGTCTTTCTTATATACTTACTTTTATCTACTAACTATAAGAATTCTTAAATATTAGAGAGGACCTTTCCTAGCGTTAGGAGGTTATTAAGTGTATTAGTAGCCTCTATGCAGTAGTATATATAAACCTAGCTTATAAGATAGGTCTGCTAGAAGGCTACTATAAAAGGATTAAACTAGTTACTTAAAAGCTAGGCTTCTAAGATACTGCTAGTAGTAGCTTTATAAAGTGCCTTTTCCTACTTTATAAGCTAGGCCTTAACTTCCTTTTTAGTTCTTAGGTGCCTTAAGGTTGCTTAGAGAACCTTTTCTAGTATAATATATATATTCTCTTTACATTTAGAAGGGTGTATTCCTATGTAAGCCTAGAGGGCTATTACCTAAGCGTTAACCTTATTATTAGAGGTATAGTAATAGAGCTTAAGGTTAGTAGAAACAGTCTAGTGTATTTATTCTTATAGGTTGCTATAGCGCTTAAGGCGTTTCTTCTATATATATAGGTTATTATTATATTATATGTAGCGCTTCTTATAAAGAAGTAGGTTAGCTAGAGAGAGATCCTCTAGCTGTAATGTATACTATAAGGCGTCTACTATATACATAAGTGTATAACTAACGTCTAAGGTTAGAGTTATATCTTTAAGCTTCTTATATAAGAGCTATAGCTTAGGTTATAGCTGCAGCTGCTATTAGAGGGCTGCAGTCTATAAGTACATCTTATATACTAAGACGCTTATAGCTCTTAAAGAGGTAGTATTTAAAGGGGTATTTACAGTAGTACTTATAGAAGTTATTATAACTACGCCTGTATGTAGGTAATTACATATTAAAGGCTTTTCTAGCTTAGTAAGCAGTATAGTAAGCGTCTTAGATGCGTTACATATAGTAATTAATAGGTTAATTACATCCTAAAGCTTATAGGTTTTTACCTTAGTTTTAAGCTAGTTAAACTAGAGAACCTAATTAGTGGGGCTGTTAAGAATAGTCTTAGTAGTATTAGTAGATACTTTATAAGCTTATAAATAGCTTTATAGTGCTTATTATTATTAGTTTGTAAGTATATAAGACTCTTAATTATTAAATTATTAAGGGTTATAGTGTTAAATTATTAAGGGTTATAGTAATAGGTTAATTAAATATATATTACTTATATATATAACTATAACTATTATGCCTTACTGCGCTAGCCTCTAACTTAGGCCTATTTAAGAACGCTAATTAAACTAGCGTAGAACTAATTAGATCCTGCAGTTAAGATTAGTCACATAATGCAAAAAAAAAAAACAAAAACTAACAGCAGTTAGCCTAATATAAGCACTATGCCTTATTCTTATGCTGTTAACTTAGTAAGGTAGCTTATTTAAGAATATATAGTACTATAGAGGTTAGTATAGTCTACCTTAATACTAGATTAACTTACTAGAGATAGCTTTGCTCTTAAGGTCTATACTACTAAGGTTAAGAACTCTTAACTATAAAGGTATTTAACCTTAAGAGGTAGGCTTGTTAGGTATATATAGTTAGCTAGAATAGAATCTAGGATTCTCCTATTAACTATACCTACAACCTGCTAAACCTACAGTTTAGATAAATTATCCTAAAACCTACTAAAGTAACTAAATTAAATCCTCCTTTCTAATCTTATTAAGTCTAATCTTATTAACTCCTTATCCTTAGTTATACCTACGCTTAACCTAGATAACCCCTTTAAACTAGGCACCCCTCTTAATTATAACCCCTTAGAGGTTATAAAATAGTTTATAACAGCTTAGATAAGCTCTATTATTAAGTAGTATAGAGGGAACTCTCTATATAATATTATTACTATTAATAGCAGAATAGATAACTATATAGTAATTAATATTACTAGCGTTAGATTAGTAATCTTACTTCTTAACAGCCTAGCAGCTAATGTAGGCCTAATTATTAGGGTAAGGTAGGCCCTATAGTAGCAGCTCTACTCTTTTATTAGCAGGATAGCCTAGAAGTAGAATAACGTATCTAAAATTATAATAATAAAGGAGCACTTAGGCTAGCTGCAGGCAGTAATCTGCGCTATCTAGTAGGTGTAGTATAATTAAGGGATAGAAGTCTAAAGGTTAGAGAAAAGAGATTTTGCTAGAAGCTCTAAGGTGTTAGTTAGAAACTTAATGTAATAGTTATACTTAATACATATTACTAGACCCCTAGAAAATAAAACACGTTTACATAATGTATAGCCTAGAAGGGCAACTTAGGCCTATAAGAACCCTATTTCTAGGCGCCTAAGGCTACAACTAGAGCTGTTAAATTAAAGGGTGTATATATATAGGGCGTAACCTATATGTATAAGGCGTAGGCCTAGAGATAGGCTTAAGCCTAGTGTAGCTAGCCCTTTGCTAAATACTAAAGGGACTGCTATAAGCTTCTTCCTAAGCAGTAGGCTCTAGTTATAGCCTTAGGCGCCTAGAAATAGGGTTCTTATAGGCCTAAGTTAGGGGCTAGCGCAGTAGGGCATAATAGTTATAGTTATATTTATAAGTAATACATATTTAATTAACCTATTACTATAACCCTTAATAATTAATATTATAACCCTTAATAATTTAATAATTAAGAGTCTTATACGCTTATAAACTAATAATAATAAGCACTATAAAGCTATTTATAAGCTTATAAGATGTCTACTAATACTACTAAGACTATTCTTAATAGCCCTACTAATTAGGTTCTTTAGTTTAACTAGCTTAAAACTAAGGTAAAAACCTATAAGCTTTAGGATGTAATTAACCTATTAATTACTACGCGTAATGTATCTAAGATACTTACTATACTACTTACTAAGCTAGAAAAGCCCTTAATATATAATTACCTATATGTAGGTGTAGTTATAATAACTCCTATAAGCACTACTGTAAATACCCCTTTAAATACTACCCCTTTAAGAGCTATAAGCGTCTTAGTATATAAGACGCGCTTATAGACTGTAGCCCTCTAATAGCAGCTGCAGCTATAACCTAAGCTATAGCCCTTATATAAGGAGCCTAAAGATATAACTCTAACCCTAGACGTTAGTTATATACTTATATATATAGTAGACGCCTTATAGTATATATTACAGCTAGAGAATCTCTCTCTAGCTAACCTACTTCTTTATAAGAAGCGCTATATATAATATAATAATAACCTATATATATAGGAGAAGCACCTTAAGCGCTATAGTAACCTATAAGAATAAATACGCTAGACTGTTTCTACTAACCTTAAGCTTTATTACTATACCTCTAATAATAAGGTTAACACCTAGGTAACAGCCCTCTAGGCTTATATAGGAATATACGTTTCTAAACGTAAAGAGAATGTATATATTACGCTAGAAAAGGTTCTTTAAGTAACCTTAAGGCACCTAAGAACTAAAAAGAAAGTTAAGACCTAGCTTATAAAGTAAGAAAAGGCACTCTATAAAGCTGCTACTAGCAGCATCTTAGAAGCCTAGCTTTTAAGTAACTAGTTTAATCCTTTTATAGTAGCCTTCTAGCAGACCTATCTTATAAGCTAGGTTTATATATACTACTGTATAGAGGCTACTAACACACTTAATAACCTCCTAACGTTAGGAAAGGTCCTCTCTAATATTTAAGAATTCCTATAGTTAGTAGATAAAAGTAAGTATATAAGAAAGGCTAAGTAAGAAGCTTTTAGCTCTACCTACGCTAAAATAATAGATAATAATAATAAGAAAGAGAGTTATAGGAACTATAACTATAGCAGATAAGGCTGTAACTATAAAAGGCGTAGAAGAAAGGGAGTATTATTAGCTAAGAAGGTAAATACCTCTTTACTGTTATAAGAAGCTAGCATAACTGTAAAGTATAAGCGCTTAAGTATAAGCGTAAGTATAGTAGAGATACTGCCTATAAAGCGTATAACCTTAGATACTACCTGTAAGCTCTATATAGGCCTTTATTATAGTATTATGTAGTGCTTCTATATACTCCCTTACCTAAAGAGGTATAATAGACTGCTTAGTAAAAGCGTTAAAAGGCTTATTAAAATACGCCTCTAGACTAATAAAGCCCTTACTAAGAGGCTTTAAGTAGTAAGAATATTAGCTAAAGGCTCTAATTAACTCTATAGTAGGTGCTAAGGTAAGATTTCTATAGCCTCCTTTTATATTACTAAGAGCTAATATTACTTAGCTAAGTTAGTAATACTTAACTTAGGTAGTAATATCTATATATTTAATAATACTATATAGTTTAAAACCCTCTATAGTACACCTATAGATAACTTTATATAGGTAGGCATATAGCAGCTACCTATTAAGGCGTATAGCACTATAGAGATTAAGCTCTAAGCGTATAGGAATTACGTTATTAAGCTTACTTTATATAACGTTACCCTTTATAGGGGTATTACTACTAACCTTATATCCTTCTTAAAGCTATAGCAGTAAGGAATCTAGTAGAATATAAGCCTAAGTAATAATTACCTATATAAAGCAGATAAGTCCTTTATTACCTATATTAATAAGGTCTATAGCTAGTAGGTACTTAACTATTAGCCTTTTTTATTAGAAGCTATACTTACAGCTGTAGTCCCCCTGCTAGCTATTTACGTAGATAAGATACTACACCTAAAACGCAAAAGAAACACCTTTATAATAGCTACCTATAGGAAGCCTATCCTTAGTAACCTTCTTACTTAGCACTAGCGCTTTAGACACCCTAGCCTAGAAGCGCTTAAGAGGATCTCTAACGTTACTTATAGGGTGTGTATCTAGAGTTTTAATAAGCCTATTATAATAGTTAACTATAAGGCTTATACTTTAGGTAAGGCTTATTAAATAGTCTAAAGAAGCCTATAAGAGTTAGTTATCTATATAAGGCTTAGTAACTACCTTATAGTTAACTTTTATAACCTTAAGGTAGGCTATATAGGCTACTGCTTCTATATACTCTTTTTAGACTGCATAATAGGCCTAACTTAGGACTTTTACCTCTATACCTAAAAAATAGATATACTGCTTATAATAATTATAGACTTCCTTACTATACTTAAAGTGCACTACAGCTATAAGGTAAAGGTAATTAAGACTAATAATAAGTTAGCTAATAATAATAAGGTTTCTATAAGCCTTAATATATATAGTATATATATTAAGGTAAACGCCCTAAATACCTAAGCGTAAAACAGCGCTATAGAGCGTATTACAGCTGTAATTAAGTATAAGGCTAGGTGTATAGCTATTTACATAAAGCTTCTAGACGTCCTTTAGCCTAAAATTTACACCTCTATAACTTACCTTTATAACTATATACTATAAGCCTCTTATAGTTAGAAGACTCTATACTAGCTGTAGTATAAGCACTTCTAAGGTAAAGACGCTATGTAATTTGCTTAGCCTAACCTTTTGCACTTAAGAGTCTATAGCTGTAAAGCGTATATACTTATAGTAAATACTTAGCTTTACTGCTAACGCTTAAGAAGGCTTACCTTATACATATAGATAGGATATCTTATTAGCTACATATTAAGTAACTTATACTACATTTAGAATCCCCTTTATAGTAAAGTATTTATAATAAGAGATATTATCTTTAATAAAAAGCTTATCTTTAATAGTAACCTAAAGGCCTTTACTAAGGATATTTATAAGTTAGACCTTTAAGATATTTAATATGTTATTAACTACCTTATTCTTAAAGGCTAGTATAATGTAACTATATTCTATACAGCTAATAAGGAGGCTAATAAGATCTATAAAGGCTATAATAAAGCTAAGGGGGTGCCTCTAGGCGCTACCCTAAGCGCTCTAAGCGTAGTAGAAATGCCTTCTAATAGGCCTTCTGCCCTAGTGCTACACACTAAGTCCTAGTTTAAGCTTATAACGCTGCTAATAACACCCCTAAGATTAGCATTTTTTGCTACGCTTATAGCAGTATTTATAGAGGGGTAAGAAGGATCTTAATAAGCTAATAAAACCCTCTTTCTAATATAATACTAGTAGTCTTATATATCTTTTAAGGTTGCGTTTCTTACTAGGCGTATGTATAATAAGCATTCTTATATATATAACTCTATAAAAAACAAACTATAACTAATAGATAGCACTAGAACGCCTAGGTTATAGGCTAGCCCCCTATAAGACCTTATGTAAAGTGTTAACTAATTCCTAGAACGCCCTTATGTAATAGGATTATATAGTCTAAAGCTAGTACTTATAGTATCTCTAAAGGAAGCCTATTATAAAGCTAATACCCTATATAGCACCTACTAGAAGGAACTCCTACTGCTCCCTACGTTATATAGTTAACTCTAATACTATCCTCTTAAAGACGCCTTCTATAAAGCTAAAATATTACACCTTAACAGCTATATAACCTTATGCTTATAGTAAGAGGTATTTAAAGCTTCTATATATAGTAATTAGATTCTTAGTCACTATTAGGTCTATACCTATAAGCTTAATAAGCATAGCTGCCTTATTAAAGTAAAAGCTAGGCTTATAATATAAGGTAACTAATAGGTAAAAGATAATAGAGATATATACGCTGTAACGCTTATAGGTATGTCTTTCTAAATCCTAATAGCTATAGCTGCCTACTTTAATTATTAGCTGCTTTAATATAACGTAGTAAATACGTTTATATATATAGATATTAATAAGGAAATATATATAGAGATACTGCCTAGATACTATAAGAAAGGCGTTATCCTATACCTCTAGAAGGCCCTCTATAGGTTACGCTATTTACCTATACTCTAGTAAAAGCACTTTAAGAAGGGCCTTATAGTGTAGGGCTTTAAATATGTAGCTAGAGAGGATTACTATTAGTAGAAAGAAGAGGTTACCTTCTTCTTTTATATTAATAATTACATCCTTACCTTCCTAAAGGCCTATAAGCTTATAGTAATAGATAAGCTACGTATGCTGCAGGCTAAATACTACTTTAAAGGTAGTAAGAATCTCTAGTAGTTTCTTAGCCTTAAGGTTATATATAACTAAGAAACCTATTACCTATAGCTCTTATAGGCTATATATACTAAGAAGTGTAGGAAACTGCTTCCTATACATACTAACGTTATAGATAATAATACTGCCTAGTATACGCCTATAATAAAGAAAGAGCTACTGCTACGTAAAGATAATACACCTCCTATAGAGATTTACTATTATTAACGTAAAGTTAGCACTATCCTTTATGCTGCTATAATAACGCGCCTAGATGTTACCTTTACTATAAGCAGGCTTATAAGATTTAATTAAAACCCTTTAGATGTATACTAGAAAGCTACTAATAAAGTCCTTTAATACCTCTATAAAACATAATACCTTTACCTTTACTTTAGCGCTAAGCTAGGTAGTAAAGATAACGCCTTTAAAGTTACCTCTAATATAAGCTTTAGTAATAATACTTTAACCTAAAGGAGCTTATAAGCCTTTATAATAAAGCTTTTTAGAGGCCTTATTACGTAGTAAGCTAATAGATAGGATATAGTTACTACCTTAATAATAGAAGGAGAGCTGCTTATACTTACTTAAGCTGCTAAGGAGGCGCTTTTTATAAGCTAATTAATCTTATAACTTTAGATCTAACTACCTATATAGCGTAGAGACTAATCCTTATATACGTTAATAAAGGTAATACTAATAAGAGTATAAATCTAGTGTAATAACTAGCAGATAGTAAAGCTTATTATAAGTAAGATTTTACAGCTACGCACTAAGCTCTACTATATTAATATTTATAACTATTAGCTATACTAAGAATTTACTAACAGCTATATAGATATTATATACACCTTATTATTAAAGCTTATAGTAGACAGCTTAATAAAGGCCTTTAATTTAGTAAAGTATAATACCTTCCTTCTCTAGCTTAATATAACTAATAAGAAGGAGGTCCTTAAAGCTAACTGCATAAGGGATCTTATAATTAATAAAGCCTACCTGTAGGTAGAGATAGCTAAGCCTAATGTATAGGCAGTAGAAGAAATAATATTATAAGCGTATAAGCTAGTAGGAAAAGCCTTCTTATATACGCTAAGATTATATAATATTAACGCCCTTTTCTGCTGTCTATAGAGGCTATAAAGAAGTCTTTCCCTAAGGGGGTATATTAAATTAAAGGGTATATATATATAAGGTATAACCTATATATATAGGGTGTAGGCCTAGAGATAGGCTTAAGCCTAGCGTAGCTAGCCCTTTGCTAAATACTAGAGGGACTGCTGCAGGCTTCTTCCTAAGCAGTAGGCTCTAGTTATGGCCTTAGGCGCCTAGAAATAGGGTTCTTATAGGCCTAAGTTAGGGGCTAGCGCAGCAGGGCATAATAGTTATAGTTACATACATAAGCAATATATATTTAATTAACCTATCACTATAACCCTTAATAATTCGACACTATAACCCTTAATAATTCGATAGGAGCCCACTGCTTAGGAAGAAGCCTATAGCAGTCCCTCTAGTATTCGGCGAAGGGCTGGCTACGCTGGGCTTAAGCCTATCTCCAGGCCTACGCCCCGTGCGCACAGGTTGCGCCCTGTGTGCGTACACCCTTCAATTCAACATCTCCACGCACCCTTTCGGCGCGCCCAAAGTGCCCTCCGTAGGACCCTCTAATTCAACAGGTAACGCAATAGTCATAGGGACACACACACAGTCAGATACGCACATAACGCACAATATACGCAATATTAACCTATCACTATTACCCCTGTCAATTCAACAAGACCATTCCGTCGTTCGAGACCGTCACGACTAATGCCATCGGATCGTGCGCACCTGTTAACTTCCTCTCCAATAGAAAGTTATCAAGCATATCAATATACGTTCGCATGATATTCTCTCGGGAACTACTATTTTGGGTTGAGTTACGAGTGCTGATATCCTAAGTGCTTTTAGTCTCTGGTTCCTAAGGGAAACCATGTACATAATTCCCCTGGGAGTTGAACGGGGAATTAGCCATCGGTGTATCTCCATTGAAATCAACCATTGCCAATATCTCCCCTGATGCTTCCCCGCATGCGTCGCCATTCGCCTGCTCTTCCAAGTTCATCTCAATCGTATGATATCCCTCCACAGACTGCTCAAAGTATGCGGACCACCCTCTCTGTGGGTGTAGATAACCATATCTTCCGTTTTAGGAAGCTAGAAGCCGGTCGATAGGGCGGAAGAGGGGGAGCAAAACACCGGACCTGCGCAGTATCATTTAATCCGAGCCCGGATGATTTGCCGACTATTAATATTGGTCCTCCGCCCCCTTCCCCGAGAGTCTTGCAACTTCTCTTTTCTTGCAGCCACAGGCACGCCTCCAAACAATGGCGGCCCAACGTCCCGTCAACGAATCACTTCAGGAAATTGACTCCCATACCTGGCTGGTGGGCGACAAGCTCCTTCTCTCCCGCTCATCCACAGCTTCGCCCAACGACCTGTGGGGCGACGGCTGTGGCTCGTTTTACAGCGTTTCCGAAGCGCCTGGAACACCACTCGCATCTCATGCTCTCTCAACAACGTCATTGGACCTGATACGACTTATCTACGACGCCGGCGGCATTTCCGCTGTCTGGGAAATCGGGAATGCCTTCCTCAAGGTCAAGATTTCTAATTCGCCAAGTACGACACGGGAACATGTCACAATAGCCGGTGTAAAGGCCAGAACGCCTAGCTTTGCCATTCCGGATGTTCTCTATCACGGCGAATGGGCTGACCGGCACTACCTTATTTTGTCCAAATTGCCTGGGCAGACCCTCGGCGATGCGTGGCCAGGCATGGATGAGGCCACAAAGTGCCACTATGTGGACCGGGTTGTGAACATTTGTAACGAGCTGGGGACAATCCAGGCCAAATACATCGGCGGTATTGATGGTAACCAGCTCCTCGACCCACTCCTTATCAAACGTGGAGCGGAGAAGGACTTCAGTCACGAGAACCTGATAAAAAGTTGCACTGAATTAGGCATGGACTGCTCTACTTTTGTGTTTTATCACTGCGATTTGGGACCGGGAAATCTCATTCTAGATCATGATGGCTCGCTTGGCATTATTGACTGGGAGATGGCTGGGTTTGTCCCCAAGGCCTGGATCAGGTCCCGGTTCTGTATCTCTGGCGGATTGGATTTGCCTGGCAATGGTGACGAAAGGTTTGATTGGAGACGGCGGGTGCAGAGACGACTGTCAAAGGAAGGCTATCCTGAAATCGCCGATGAATGGATGGCTTGGTGGAAAGGTGAATAGAGGTTCAGACAGTGCCTGTAAATTCACTTGGGAAAAGCCCAAAACTACTATCCTCCCACGTTTTGGTGCGTTATTTGCTCTCCCATGACGAACTGTTGTTGCTTGAGGCCTGGATTATTAGTTTGTTTGCGCGACCAGCCTGTAAATATGAATGGAAACCTACTATGAAGCTACCTATTTGATAACCTTAGGAATGTCCTTGCCGCAAGGCTTGCCATCCTTAGTCCCAGAACAGGTCTCGGCTCCTGATATGTTGTTGTACCCACAGTGGGAGCAGTTGACTGTGTTGAGCAGCTCAAAAGAAGTGAAGGCTGTCATGGTGGCTAGATAGATGAAGCCAGCAAGTGTGATGCGATTGGTAGTTGCAATGTCGAAGGTAACGGCGGATGAAGTGGGTGAATGAAAATAACAACATGGTCCTCGACAGCGCAAGCTGGCCTCTTAAATAGCCCGGACTACTCTCTGAATTGCAACCTTTCAGGTTCCGTAAGGACACATGGCTCAAGCACTTGCAGTCGCTTGCCAAATCATACAAGATATCCCTCACATTTGGTGAGCTCTGTTACTTTTTGGTTTTCATACCAATTGTGACAGCTGATGAGCCCGTTCAGTGCATAAGGAGGATAGGCATGGGCGGAAGCACAACTTGCAACTTGATTAACCTAGTTTGTCTCAACCTGCCTTCACCACGATGAGCCTGCAGGCTGGGCATTAGATGAAGTGAACGGCAAGCCTTCCGAAGCTTGCCGACGGGAGATTCTGCCTAATGCTGACCACCATCAACCACAAGATTCGAGCCTCGGTTGGTCAATAGAGCTTAGGCAATCACGGCGTACCTGTTGTCTGTTGTCCAGTTTTGGGGCAGGTTCGAAATGCCAAGATGTACAGTGTTCTGACTATTACCGCGGAAGTCCGGGAACTCGCCCTTTCCCCGTTGGAGTACAGGCGGGCTGGATGTCTACGTTTTCCCAGCAGACTTGGTTGCCCCTACTGTCCAGTGCATCAGGTTGCTATCCCGCCACAACCGCGTTCGGCATAACGCTGGGAGCTGCGTCATAACTAAGTGGTGTGGGCTACCAGCCTTTCTTTTCCACGTCCAATGAAGCAGACCTGGTTCCTGCCGAGAAACTCAAGTGTCTCCTACTTCGTTTCTCGTGTCATCTCATTCGTCGCGGAACTCTGGAAGCGCCGATGGCCTGCTTCTCACAACGCTAGGGCGGAAGATCAAGCCTAAAGTCTTGGCACAAAGCTGTTAATCACAGCCACTGAACTGCTTTTCGCTTGGCGCTCTTGGCTCAAGCATGGCTATCCGAATGGCCCCATTCAACGCCGATATTCTGATTGGTTAACGAACGGCAGGGCGTTTGTTCTGACAAGGAGCTTGTCGGGGTGAAGAAAGACCCACTCACCTCTTCGCTCTTGCAGCCTTGCGGATCATCCGATTGGATAGCAATGGCTGAAAGGGGTCGAACTTACTCCTGTATGGATCACATTGCATTTGACTATTTGATGTGTCCACTGAAGGGCTTAGCTACACCCTTGGTTGTATCATGCGTGCATGAATCGGGGGTGGACGCTGCCGGTCTAAAGTTGTTAAATTAGAGGGTCCCACAGAGGGCACTTTGGGCGCGCCGAAAGGGTGCATGGAGATAGGAGTTATCAGCCTGATTCGGCCTGGTTGCTTAGTAAATATCAGAGGGACTGTTGTAGGCTTTGCCCTAGGCAGTAGGCTCTATAGAGGCCTTAGGCACCTAGAAAAGGGGTTGCTAAGGGCTAAGTCAGGTAGTAAGGCTAGGCGTAAGGGTAACATAATAGTTATAGGGATATACATAGAGATATATATATAATACATAATATATATAATATTAACTTATTACTATTACCTTATTAATTTAATAATTAAGAGTCTTACATACTTAGAAATTAATAGTAATAAGCTTAGTAATATAATTCCTATAAGCAAAAAGTATATAATAATAACTAATAATATAAAGATTACTCTAAAATCCTCCTCTAACTAGACTATCTAGTTTAAGCAGCTCTAGGTAAAAGCTAAAGCCTATAACCTATAGGAAGTAATTAACCTATTAGTAAGTAATTCTTATAAGCTTAGTAAGACTATTATAGTACTTATAGAGCGCTTAATACGCCTTTAGCCTTATAACTATCTAAGATACTAAGCTCTATATGTAGGATTAAACTCCTTAAGCGCTTAAGAGGCAGAAGTAACCCTAATCCTAATAGCTAGTTAGGGATTACTTCTTAAGCTTATAGCAGCAGCTAACTTATAGGCTAAAGAGGTCTATAAGCTCTTACTAAGTAACCTACTATTATATAAGAAGCAGTAGAGTAAATATACTAATGTATTAAAAGAGTATAAAATATATATATAAAAATACACCTTACTATAAGACTAGTTTAGAGATACTATAAGTATTAAGCTCTTAGAATACTATTATAAACTAAATAAGTATCTTAATTAATAGGTAAAGAAGCTTAAGAATTACATTACTAAGCGCCTAGAGGAAAGGCGTAATAAGGTGTAGATAAAATACAAAAGAATTCTCTATAAAGGCGCCTAGAATTACCTTACTAACATAAAGAAGCTTAAGAAATAGCTTCTTATATAAGAAAGCGCCCTTTATAACATAAAGGCTAATAAAGTCCCTAACGTATAATACTTAAAGCACTAGTTTTAGGATGTTATAAAAGCCCTTTTAACTAGTTACCTTACCTAATAGGTATTTACCTACCTATAGTAAAGTAAGAAGGATACTAAAAAAGGGGATCTTATAATCTTTATAATAATAAGTAATATATAAGAGGTAATAAAGCTCCTTAGTAACACGCCTATTAGATAAAAGGCTATATATAGCGCCTTTAGCCTAACTAATATAGGTTATAAGAACCCTAAAGGTAACTATAGAAATTAAAATAATAGAAATTAAAATAATAGAAACTATAGCAGTAGGAATTATAGCTATAGAGGCTGCTAGCAGATATAATCTTATAAGCTAAGCGCACTTTATAAGTAATCTTTATTATTATTAGGGCCTCTAGCGCCTTTATAAAAGTAAAGCATACTACCTAAGTAAGAGAGGTTAAGTATAAGTATAGTAGAGATACTGCTTTTAAAATATATAAGCTGCTAGTTTTACCTTACCCTAAGGCACTATATTAACTACTGCTAGTACGCCCTTCCTTATATACGCTCTAAAGGGCAGTAGGAGAGTAAAGCAGTTAAGGCTATAATTAAAGAGCGTATATAATGTAACCTAGAGCTTACTAAACGCCTATAAGAGGTAAGGGTAGTAATTATTAAAAATAACTAACTATATAGTAGATATAGAGGAAAGATTACACTAGCCTTCTTTTACACTATACAAAGCCTTTATTACCTAGCTTACTTAGTAATATTAGACTTAGGCTTAATAGTATACGTTTTTAATAAGCCTTTATAGTTTAAGATAATAAGGGCTGCGCTAGTAGGTAATTTCCTATAGGCTTACTTATAGTAACTACCTATTAAAGCGTATAGCACTATATAAATTAGGCTTAGGGGGTATATAGGCACTATTATAAGGCTAACCCTATATAATGTTACCCTTTACCCTAGCCTTATAGCTAACCTAGTGTCTTTTAAGAAGCTAAAGTAATAAGGCATTTAGTAGGATATAAGCCCTAGAAATAACTACCTACAAAAGGCAGATAGGTCCTTTATAGCCTACCTTAATAATATTTATAACTAATAGGTTCTTAACTATAGGCCCTTTAAGGTAGAGGCTGCTTTAGCTGCTGCTATACCCTTACCTCCTATAGGCTTAAATAAAGCGCCTTAACTACGCTAATAAAATAAATATACTATAAAGACATATAGGAAGCTAATTCTTAGTAGCCTATTTACTTAGCACTACAGGCTAGGTTACCTAGGCCCTAAAGTAATTAAGAGGATTATTAATGTAGCTTATAGAGTGCATCTTAAGGGCTCTAATAATTATAAGATTTACACTATTAACTATAACGCCTATATAAAAGGTAAAGCCTACTGCTTAGCTAGGTGTAGCCTATATAAATCTATAATCTATATAGAGCCTAGTAACTATTTAGTAATTAACTTCTATAATCTAAAGGTTAGTTATATAGGGTATATATCTTATATAATAATTCCTAACTGCAGTAGTACTTATATATAGGATTTCTACCTACGCTAAAGGACTACTAAGATACTACTTACTACACTTATAGACTTCCTTACCCTATTAGAAGTATAATATAACTATTAGATAAAGGTTATTAAGAGTAATAATAAGCTCCTACGCTACTTAGATATTATAGATGTAATAGAGGCATGTAGTATACGCCTTAAGGTAAACGCCCTAAATACCTAAGTGTAAAATAGAGCTGTAGAGTATATTACTGTAGTTATTAAGTAAAAAGTATACAGTATAGTAATTAATATATACCTACTAAACGTCCTTTAGCTAAAGGTCTATACAGCAGCTACCTACCTTTATAACTATATACTATAAGTATCTTATAGTTAGAAAACCTTATACTAACTATAGTATAAGCACTTCTAGAGCAAAGCTAACGTAGCGTACGCTTAGCTAGACCTTTCTTACCTATATGTATATAGCTGTAAAGCGTATATACTTACTGCTAATACCTAACTTCACTATAATTAACGCTAATAACTAGCCTTAAGGGCTTAGATTAGCTATCTTATAGGCTACAGCTTAAGTAACTTATATTAGATATAGAGCCCTACCTATAGTAAAGTTTTTACTATATTAGACGTTATTTTTAATAAGAAGGTTACCTTTAATAGTAATATTATAAAGCTTACTAATAACGTATATAAGAGTAATCTATAGGAAATAGCTGCTATAATTAAGTATCTTATACGCTAAGAGGCGTAGGAAAGAAGCTTTATACATACAGCAGATAAAGAAGCTAATAAGATCTAAAAACATACTAACTACGCTAAGGGGGTAGAAGGCTCTAACAGCCTAACCCTTTACAGCTATAAAACTAAAAGCCCTTTAAATTACAGCTATAAAAGGCTAGCCTCTTTATTACCCTATACTAAAGTAAGGTTTATATTAATAATGCTACTAATAACGCTACCCCTAAAAGCTTTATTTATAACTACCCTTAGAGATATACTTAACGTAAGGGGGTAGGAAAAAGGATCTTAAGAATAATAATTATAAGTATTTAAAGAAGCTATAAACGTAACTCTTAAGCATAAGCTGCTAAGATAATTTTTTAAGACTGTATTTCTAGTAGGTTACTTCTACTAGAAGTAACACTTATATATTAAAGCTAAGTAGAAATAACTAGATAGCACTTATATGCTGTAGGAGAGGGCTAATTACCCTATTTTGCTAGTAAGTGTAGGTCTACTAGGTGCGCCTATAATAGAGCTAAAAGCGTAACTAGGTATACCTAGCGTGTAGCCTAATATAGGCTAGAAGCAGGAGGCAGCTAATAGGCTTACTGTAAGAAGTAGTAAAGCAGCCTTTTTAATAAGTACCTACTAGAAACACCTACCTCCCCTTCCTACGTTATATAGTTAGCTAGTAAACTACCTTTTTAAAGATGCTTTTAAGGAGGCTAAAAGGAGCTATCTTTATAGCTATAAGACATTAAGGTTATAAAGGGAAGTTCCTAAAGGCTCTACTTATAGTAATTAGATTCTTAACTATATCTAGGTCTATATATATAAGCTTAATAAGTATAGCTGCCTTATAAAAGTAAAAGTAAGGCTTATTATATATAGTAACTAATAGGTAAAAGATTTATATAATATATATATAGCTATATTAGTAGGTATATCCTTCTAAATATTAATAGCTCTAGCTGCCTGCTTTAACTTAGAATTACTTTAATATAACACTATTAATGTATTTATCTATATAGATATTAATAAGGAGGTATATATAGAGTTACTACTAGGTTACTATAAGAAAGGCGTTATTATACGCCTTTAGAAAGCCCTCTACAGCTTACGCTCATTACCTCTCCTCTAGTAATAGCACTTTAAAGTAGGGCTTATTACATAAGGATTTTAATATATTATAGGTAAAGATTACTACTAGTAGAAAGGCTAGATTATATTCTTCTTCTATATTAATAACTGTATATTAGCGTTTCTAAAGGCCTATAAGCGCGTAGTAATTAAGGAGCTAAGCGCCCTTTAAGTAAAGTATTACCTTAAAGGAGGCTAGAAGCTTTAGTAGTTCTTAGGCCTTAAAGTCCTATATAACTGTATAAGCAGAAGACTCTAGCTCTTATAAGCAGTATATGCAGAGAAGGCTGTAAAACTGCTTCCTATACGCACTAACGTTATAAATAATATTTATAAATTCACCCCTATAATAAAGGAAGAGCTTCTGCTACGCACTAATAACGTAGCGTATTATAAGATAAATAAATACTAGCTAAAGGTTAGTATAATCCTTTATACTGCTATTATAATGTACCTTAATATTACCTTTACAGTAAGCAGGCTTATAAGGTTTAATTAGAACCTAAGTAAAGCCTACTAGAAGGCTGCTAACTACACGTTATTATACCTTTATTATATATATTACCTCTACCTTTAATTTAGCGCTAAGCCTAGCAGTAATAAAGACGCCTTAGAGGTTACCTCTAATGTAAGCTTTATAGATAACTTACTTAATTATAAGAGCTCTTAGGCCTTATAATAAAGCTTTTTAGAGGCCTTATTACCTAGCAAGCTAATAAGTAAGATACTATTACTATATTAACTACTAAGGTAGAGCTTCTAACGCTCTTATAAGCAGCTAAGGAAGCCCTTTTTACTAGCTAATTAATATTACACTTATAAGTATAGCTCCCTATAGAGCGCAGCTAGCACTTAATATATACTTTAAAAGCGCCTTAGCCTATAAGAATATAGATATAGTAAGAGGAGTCTTATATTATTTACTATCTAAGTAGGAATAAGTAAGGTATTCCTTTACACTATACTATATATATAATATAGTTAATCTATACATAGAGAGAAAAACCTCCTGCAATTTATGTAGGAGGAAAACTACCCTATTATTAAACATTAGAAGGTTAGCTTATTTTTGCTTAACATAATATAGGATTATTATAAAGGGAAAACATAATACGTAGGTAGGGTGCACTATTGTTAGAGCCCTATTATATATGTAGGGCCTAAGGCTCTACTTTTGTAGGGCTTTAGTAGCTAATTAGACTTCTGCAAAAGTAGCTTTCTGCAGTTAAAATTAAACTACCTGTCTGCACGTATAAAGTGCATACAGACGCTACTAGACGTATACTACTACGTTATGTAGGAAGGAATATAAATATAATATAATAATTAACAGACTATTAATCTTATAACTAAGGAGCTCTTAAAGCTTTATATAAAGTTATATTATATAGATATTTATAACTACTAGTTATAATAAGAAGTTACTTAGCAGTATGTTAACGTTATATATATACTATCTATAGAACTTATAGCAGATAGACTTACTAAGGCCCTTAACCTATTAAAGTATAAGGCCTTCCTATAATAGATAAATATAACTAATAAGAAGGTATATCTTAAGTATAACTAAGCGTAAGAGCTTACTAAAGATAAGGCTTACTTAGAAGCGTAGATAATAAAGGAGGATATATAGGCTGTTAAGGAGACTTATAATCTCCTATACGCTAGTGCCCTATAAGCACTATAGATTATAGGAAAGCCCTTTCTAAGCGCCTTTTGTATAGGGTATTATAAAGTAAAGGCTTTACTCTTTATAGCTATAAAGCTATAAAGGCCTATAAGAAGGCCTTCCCTAAGGGGGCGTATTAAATTAGAGGGTCCTATAAAGAGCACTTTAGGCGCGCTAAAAGGGTGTATAGAGATAGAAGTTATTAGCCTAATTTAGCCTAGTTACTTAGTAAATATTAGAGGGACTGTTACAGGCTTTACCCTAGGTAGTAGGCTCTGTAGAGGCCTTAGGCACCTAGAAAAGGGGTTGCTAAGGGCTAAGTTAGGTAGTAAGGCTAGGCGTAAGGGTAACGTAATAGTTATAGAGACATATATAGAGATATATATATAACGCATAATATACGTAATATTAACCTATTACTATTACCCTATTAATTTAATAAAAGTAATCTAGGATAGTTAGTATAGGTAAATCACTTATAGATTTTAATAGTTTCTAGGTATCTATATTAATAGGCTATTACATTCTAGGCTAGGTAGCTACTAGTCTAACAGGGGGTTTATAAATAGACGTAAAATATAATAGTATTTACTAAGTCTATATTCCGTTTTAGTGTGTATAATGCAGTTGTCTCTTATCTTTACAGCGCCTAGCCTATATTGATGTAACTGTTACTTAAGATTACATAGCACTAACAAACTAATTAAGTAATCAGCAGGCTAGGACAAACAACTATTTTACAGCAGAGTCTAGTTTACGCTGTACTTAAGCATATTAAATAATTAAATAGTTCCTCTAGCACTAGTTTGATCCTAGCCTTAGCTGCAAATTAGCCTTAAACCTAGACGAATAGGGGCTCCTACCTAGAGCATTAACAAAAAACTACAACTATAACTATAACTACATACTATAACTACAAACTACACCCTATAGTTTAGACTAAACTACAACTACAGTAGTTATAGTTTAGACTAAACTATAACTACAGTAGTTATAATTATAGTTATAGTATAGGTAAGAGAGATGTAGTCTAAACTATAACTACACTACAGTAGTTATAGTTTACTATAGTAGCAAACTATAACTACAGTAGAAAAATAATAGTATAGTATTTCTATAGTTAATTAGTATATTATAGTATACTAAGTACTATATTATAGTATACTAAATACTATATTAAATATAATATACGCTAGACTAAGATATATATCTTAAATACTATATTATAAGTAAGTAATAATTAGTAATATATACTATATACTATATACTATATAGTATATAGTATATACTAAGTTATAGACTATAGTTATTAGTTAGAGTTACTATTTACTGGTAAGAAAAACTATAATTACTACTTTAGTACTTAGGTAGTACTAACTTCTAAGTAGGAATATAAATAATATAGTCTTTTTTGTTTTATAAGAGGTAAGTAAGTTAATAAAGAATAATTAGGTAGTAAAATAAATAGTAAATAGGTTTATATAAAGAGTACTAAGTAGTAATATACTAGTATTAACTAGACTATTATAGATAATAGGAGTAACTAGTAAGATAGTATAGTATTATTTATATATTATAATTTTAAAAGTATATTATAGGTATTTTTAATTTACTGCCTATGTATAATTTTAATACTAACCTAACTAACTTAAGCTTAGTTAATTTTATTTATAGTTTCTAAGATTAGTATAATTATCTTAGATATCTAACCTTAAAGTAATAATCTAACTATATAGTTAGTTAGTTACTTACTTAATATTATTATAAAGTAAATACATAACGTTAGAAATCTAAGAATAAGATATAGGTAAGACAAATAAGACCTATTAAGTATCTTAAAACTAACCTTACTAAATTAGGCTTAGTTAGTAAAGCTTATAGTACTTTAGCTAAGTATAATTATCTAAGGTATTTAAGTTTAGAATATAATTAAAGTCTTTAAGTACTTTACTTAAATTAATATATAACTTTATAATTCCTGAATACTTAACCTTAGAAATCTATAGTTAACTAAGATATAAGCTATATTATATAACTAATATACATTAAGTACTCTAAAGTAGAAATATAAGTATAAATACTTAACTACTATATGTTATTATTAAGTACCCTAGAGGCTAGAGTAGAAATATAAGCGTATTAGACTATTAGTAAGTACTAAGTACTAAGTAACTAATATACTTTTAGGTTTTAGTACCTTAGAAGTTAGAGTAGATATAAAAGTATAAAGTAAAAATTTTATTTTTAGTATATATATATAAATACTTTATAGTATAGGACTTCTATAAAACTAAATACTTATACTTATAAAATACTTTACCTACTATATACTATATAATTAAGGTATATAGGGGTGTATATAAGTAAAGAAGATATAGAAGGATAATAGTTATAATATTAGTTAACTTAGACTACTTAATTCTTATATACAGTGTATATAGTATTATTAATACTGTGTTATAACTATTATTAGTATATAACTATAGTATATTAACTTAGACTGCTAACTTATATATATAGTGTATATAGTATTATTAATACTATATTATAACTATAGTTACTAAGTTAGTATATAACTAAAGTATATTTCTAGTTATAGTTATAAGTTATATAAGCATTATATTATAGAGATAAAGTATACTAAGCTATTATCTCTAAGACTATATATAAACTTATAAAGTAGTATATATAAGCTATATATTAATTATAAGTAGAACGTCTTTAAAGTTAAAAGCTATAAAAGTTAAACTATACTTATATATTAAAAAGTATATATACTTTATATAAAGGTACTTAATCTACAGTGTTACATTAGTGTATTACCTATAGTCCTCTACTTATTAAAGTTAGAAAGTATATATACTTAGGTAGTACTTTAACTTAAATAACCTTACTGCTTATATAATAAGTAGTATATATAAAGTAAAGAGTATTTAGTAGGAAGAAATCTATAAGAATATAATATAATAGTATAAGCTTTTAATTTTAAAGTTTTAAAGTATAACTTATAGACTTTACTAAGTAAGTCTAGTTAGGAATTTCTAACTAACCTACTTTAAATTTTCTCTTTATATATACCTAGTATATATTAAGCAGTAAGTACCCTAGAGTAGAAATATAAGCGTATTAGTAAGTACTAAATAGTAAATAGAAATAATAAGTAACTAATATACTTTTAAGTTTAAGTTCCTTAGAAGTTAGAGTAAATATAAAAGCATAAAGTAAATATTTTATTTCTAGTATATATGTATAAATACTTTATAGTGTAGTACTTCTATAAAACTAAATAGTAAATACTTATACTTATAAAATACTTTACTTACTATATACTATATAATTAAGGTAAATAGGGGTGTATATAAGTAAAGAAGGTATAAAAGAATAATAGTTATATTATTACTTAACTTAGACTACTTAATGCTATATATAGTGTATAACTATAGTATTATTAATACTATATTATAACTATTTTTAGTATATAACTATAGTATATTAACTTTAACTACTTAATTATATATATAGTGTATATAGTATTATTAATACTATATTATAACTATAGTTAGTATATATTAAATTAACAGAGGTAATAGTAATAGGTTAATATTACGTATATTATGCATTATATATATATCTAACTATATATATAACTATAACTATTATATTACCCTTTTGCCTAGCCTTACTACCTAACTAGGCCCTTAGTAACCTCTTTTCTAGGTGCCTAAGGCCTCTATAAAGCCTACTGCCTAAGGTAAAGCCTACAGCAGTCTCTCTAATATTTACTAAGCAACTAGGCTAAATTAGGCTAATAACTTCTATCTCTATACACCCTTTCTAGCGTATATAAAGTGCCCTCTATAGGACCCTCTAATTTAATATACTCCCTTAGGGAAGGCCTTCTTATAGGCCTTTACAGCTTACAGCTATAAAGGGTAGAGCCTTTACTTTATAATACCCTACGTAAAAGGCGCTTAGAAAGGGCTTTTCTATAATCTAAAGTGCTTATAGGGCACTAACGCGTAGGAGATTATAAGTCTTCTTAACAGCCTATACGTCTTCCTTTATTATCTATACTTCTAAGTAAGCCTTATCTTTAGTAAGGTCTTACGCTTAGTTACACTTAAGAAATATCTTCTTATTAGTTATATTTATCTATTATAGGAAAGCCTTATGCTTTAATAGGTTAAGGGCCTTAGTAAGTCTATCTGCTATAAGCTCTATAGATAGTATATATATAATATTAACATACTGCTAAGTAACCTCCTATTATAACTAGTAGTTATAAATATCTATATAATGTAACTTTATATAAAGCTTTAAGAGCTCCTTAGTTATAAGATTAACAGTCTATTAATTATTATATTATATCTATATTCTTATAGGCTAAGGTGCTTTTAATATATACATTAAATACTAGTTGCACTCTATAGGGAGCTATACTTATAAGCGTAATATTAATTAGCTAGTAAAAAGGGCTTCCTTAGCTGCTTATAAGAGCGCTAGAAGCTCTACCTTAGTAGTTAATATAGTAATAGTATCTTACTTATTAGCCTACTAGGTAATAAGGCCTCTAAAAAGCTTTATTATAAAGGCCTAAGAGCTCTTATAGTTAAGTAAATTATCTATAAAGCTTACGTTAGAGGTAACCTTAAAGGCGTCTTTATTACTACTAGGCTTAGCGCTAAATTAAAGGTAGAGGTAATATATATAATAAAGGTATAATAGTATGTAGTTAGTAGCCTTCTAGTAGGCTTTACTTAGGTTCTAATTAAACCTTATAAGCCTACTTACTATAAAAGTAATATTAAAGCATATTATAATAGCAGCATAAAGGATTATACTAACCTTCTACTAGTATTTATTTATCTTATAATATACTACATTATTAGCGTGTAGTAGAAGCTCTTCCTTTATTATAGAGGTAAATTTATATATATTATTTATAACGTTAGTGTATATAGGGAGTAGTTTTATAGCCTTCTCTAAATATACTGCTTATAAAAGCTAGAGTCTCCTGCTTATATAGTTATATAGGACTTTAAGGCTTAAGAACTACTAGAGCTTCTAGCCTTATTTAAGGTAATACTTTACTTAGAGGGCTTTTAGCTCCTTAATTACTACATACTTATAGGCCTTTAGAAACGCTAATATATAGTTATTAATATAAAAAAAGAATGTAATCTAGCCTTTCTACTAGTAGTAATCTTTACTTATAATATATTAAAATCCTTATATAATAAGTCCTACTTTAAAGTGCTATTACTAGAGGAGGGGTAATTAGTATAAGCTGTAAAAGGCTTTCTAAAGGCGTATAATAACACCTTTCTTATAGTAACCTAGTAGTAACTCTATATACACCTCCTTATTAATATCTATATAGATAAAAGTATTAACAGCGTTATATTAGAGTAGCTCTAAGTTAAAGCAGGTAGCTAGGGCTATTAATATTTAGAAGGATATACCTACTAATATAGCTATATATATATTATATAAATCTTTTACCTATTAGTTACTATATATAATAAGTCTTACCTTTACCTTTATAAGGCAGCTATACTTATTAAGCTTATATATATAGACCTAAATATAGTTAAGAATCTAATTACTATAAGTAAAGCCTTACCTGCGTGACGTAGTGGCATGCGTCTAGCAGCGTCTGTGCGCACTTTGTGCGTGCAGATGGTTAGTTTGATTCTAACTGCAGGAAGCTACTTTTGCAGAAGTCTGATTAGCCACTAGAGCCCTGCAAAAGTAGGGCCCTAGGCCCTACATACACAATAGGGCTCTAACAACAGTGCACCTCCCGACGTATTATGTTTCCTTTGTATAGAAATACCCCTATACTAAGTTAGGCAAAAACAAGCTAGCCTTCTAATGTTTAATAATAGAGTAGTTTTCCTCCTACATAAATTATAGGAGGTTTTTCTCTCTATGTATAGATTAACTATATTATGTATATAGTATAGTGTAAAGAAATACCTTACTTATTCCTACTTAGATAGTGAATAATATAAGACTCCTCTTATAAAAAATAAGTAAAGCCTTTAGAAACTTTCCTTTATAACCTTAATGTCTTATAGCTATAAAGATAGCTTCTTTTAGCCTCCTTAAAAGTATCTTTAAAAAGGTAGTTTACTAGCTAACTATATAATATAGAAAGGGAAGGTAGGTGTTTCTAGTAGGTACCTATTAAAAAGGCTGCTCTGCTGCTTCTTATAGTAAGCTTATTAGCTGCCTCCTGCTTCTAGCCTATATTAAGCTATATACTAGGCATACCTAGTTACGCTTTTAGCTCTATTATAGGCACACCTAGTAGACCTATACTTAATAGTAAAATAGGGTAATTAGCTCTCTCCTACAGCATATAAGTGCTATCTAGTTATTTCTACTTAGCTTTAATATATAAGTATTACTTCTAGTAGGAGTAACCTACTAGAAATATAGCCTTAAAAGATTATCTTAGCAGCTTACGCTTAAGAATTATATTATTAGTAGCTTCTTTAAATACTTATAATTATTATTCTTAAGATCCTTTTTCCTACCCTCTTACGTTAACTATATCTCTAAGAGTAGTAATAAATAAGGCCCTTAGGGGTAGCGTTATTAGTAGCGTTATTAATATAAACCTTACTTTAGTATAAGGTAATAGAGAGGCTAGCCCTTTATAGCTGTAATTTAAAGGGTCTTTAGTTTTATAGCTATAAAGGGTCTAGCTGTTAGGGCTTTCTACCCCCTTAGTGTATTTAGTATATTCTTAGATCTTATTAGCTTCTTTATCTGCTATATATATAAAGCTTCTTTCTTATACCTCTTAGCGTATAAGACACTTAATTATAGTAGCTATTTCCTATAGATTACTCTTATATATATTATTAGTAAGCTTTATAATATTACTATTAAAGGTAACCTTCTTATTAAAAATAACGTCCTATATAGTAAATACTTTACTATAGGTAGGGCTTTATATCTAATATAAGTTACTTAAGCTATAGCCTATAAGATAGCTAATCTAGGCCTTTAGGGCTAGTTATTAGTATTAATTACAGTAAAGTTAAGCGTTAGCAGTAAGTATATATACTTTATAACTATATATATATAGGTAAGAAAGGTCTAGCTAAGTATATACTATATTAGCTTTACTCTAGAAGTGCTTATACTACAGTTAGTATAGGGTTTTCTAACTATAAGACGCTTATAGTATGTAGTTATAAAGGTAGGTAGCAGCTATATAAACTTCTAGCTAAAGGACGTTTAGTAGGTATATATTAATTACTATACTGTATACTTTTTACTTAATAACTATAGTAATACGCTTTATAGCTCTGTTTTACACTTAGGTATTTAGGGTGCTTACCTTAAGGTGTATACTATACGTCTCTATCACGTCTATAATATCTAAGTAGCATAAGAGCTTATTATTAGGCTTAATAACCTTTACCTAATAGTTATATTACACTTCTAATAGGGTAAGGAAGTCTATAAGTATAGTAAGTAGTATCTTAGTAGTCCTTTAGTATAAGTAGAAATCCTATATATAACTATTACTGCAGTTAGAAATTATTATATAAGATGTATACCCTGTATAACTAACCTCTAAGTTATAGAAGTTAATTACTAAGTAGTTACTAGGCTTTATACAGATTATAGATTTATATAGGCTACACCTAGCTAAGCAGTAGGCTTTACCTTTTACATAGGCGTTATAGTTAACAGTGTAAATCTTATAATTATTAGAGCCCTTAAGATACACCCTGTAAGCTATATTAATAATCCTCTTAATTACTTTAAGGCCTAGGTAACCTAGCCTATAGTGCTAAGTAAATAAGCTGCTAAGATATTGTTAAATTAGAGTGTCCTATAGAGGGCACTTTAGGTATGCTAAAAGGGTGTGTAGAGATAGAAGTTATTAACCTAATTCAGCCTAGTTGCTTAGTAAATATTAGAGGGACTGCTGTAGGCTTCGCCTTAGGCAGTAGGCTTTATAGAGGCCTTAGGCACCTAGAAAAGAGGTTACTAAGGGCTAAGTTAGGTAGTAAGGCTAGGCGTAAAGGTAATATAATAGTTATAGTTACATATATAGAGATATATATATAACGCATAATATACATATTATTAACCTATTACTATTACCTCTATTAATTTAATAATTAAGAGTCTTATATACTTAGGAATTAATAGTAATAAGCTTAGTAATATAATTCCTATAAGCTAAAAGTATATAATAATAACTAATAACGTAAAGATTACTCTAAAATCCTCCTCTAACTAGACTTTCTAGTTTAAGCAGCTCTAGGCAAAAGCTAAAGCCTACAACCTATAAAAAGTAATTAACCTATTAGTAAGTAATTCTTATAAGCTTAGTAAGACTATTATAGTACTTATAGAGCGCCTAATACGCCTTTAGACTTATAACTATCTAAGATACTAAGCTCTACATATAGAATTAAGCTCCTTAAGCGCTTAAGAGGCAGAAGCAACCCTAATCCTAATAGCTAGTTAGGAATCACTCCTTAAGCCTATAGCAGTAGCTAACTTGCAGGCTAAAGGGGTCTATAAGCTTTTACTAAGTAACCTACTGTTATATAAGAAGTAGTAAAGTAAATATACTAACGTAATAAAGGACTATAAAATATATATATAAAAATACACCTTATTATAGGATTAGTTTAGAGATACTATAAGTATTAAGCTTTTAGAATACTATTATAAACTAAATAAGTATCTTAACTAATAGGTAAAGGAGCTTAAGAATTATATTACTAAACGCCTAGAGGAAAGGTGTAATAAGGTATAGATAAAATACAAAAGAATTCTCTATAAAGGCGCCTAGAATTACCTTAATAACGTAAAGGAGCTTAAGAAATAGCTTCTTATATAGGAAAGTACCTTTTATAACGTAAAGGCTAATAAAGTCCCTAATGTATAGCACTTAAAGCACTAGTTTTAGGATATTATAAAAGCCCTTTTAACTAGTTACCTTACCTAATAGGTATTTACCTACCTACAGTAAAGTAAGAAGGATACTAAAAAAGGGGATCTTATAATCTCTATAATAATAAGTAATATATAAGAGGTAATAAAGCTCCTTAGTAACACACCTATTAGGTAAAAGGCTATATATAGTGCCTTTAGCCTAACTAATGTAGGTTATAAGAACCCTAAAGGTAACTATAGAAATTAAAATAATAGAAACTATAGCAGTAGGAATTATAGCTATAGAGGCTGCTAGTAGATATAATCTTATAAGCTAATTATACTCTATAAGTAATCTTTATTATTATTAGGGCCTCTAGCGCCTTTATAAAAGCAAAGCGTACTGCCTAAGTAAGAGAGGTTAAGTATAAGTATAGTAGAGATACTGCTTTTAAAATATATAAGCTGCTAGCTCTACCTTACCTTAGGGTATTATATTAACTACTACTAGTATGCTTTTCTTTATATACGCCCTAAAGGGTAGTAGTAGAGTAAAGCAGTTAAGGCTATAATTAAAAAGTGTATATAATGTAACCTAAAGCTTACTAAACGCCTATAAGAGGTAAGAGCAGTAACTATTAAGAATAACTAACTATATAGTAGATATAGGGGAAAGATTACACTAGCCTCCTTTTACACTACAAAAAGCCTTTATTACCTAGCTTACTTAGTAATATTAGATTTAGGCTTAATAGTATATGTTTTTAATAAGCCTTTATAGTTTAAGATAATAAGGGCTGCATTAGTAGGTAATTTCCCATAGGCTAGCTTATAGTAACTACCTATTAAAGTGTATAGCACTATATAAATTAGGCTTAGGAGGCATATAGGTACTATTATAAGGCTTACCTTATATAACGTTACTCTTTACCTTAGCCTTATAGCTAACCTAATATCCTTTAAGAAGCTAAAGTAATAAGGTATTTAGTAGGATATAAGCCCTAGAAATAACTACCTATAAAAGGCAGATAGGTCCTTTATAGCCTACCTTAATAATATTTATAACTAATAGGTTCTTAACTATAGGCCCTTTAAGGTAGAGGCTGCCTTAGCTGCTGCTATACCCTTACCTCCTATAGGCTTAGATAAAGCGCCCTAATTACGCTAACAAAATAAATACACTATAAAGATATATACCTACGTGACGTAGTAGCATACGTCTAGCAGCGTCTGTGCGCTCTACGTGCAGACAGTTAGTTTAATTCTAACTGCAGGAAGCTACTTTTACAGAAGTCTAATTAGCTACTAGAGCCCTACAAAAGTAAAGCCCTAGGCCCTATATACATAATAGGGCTCTAACAACAGTACACTACACCTACGTATTATGTTTTCCCTTTATAATAATCCTATATTATGTTAGGTAAAAATAAGCTAACCTTCTAATATTTAATAAGATAGAGTAGTTTTCCTCCTATATAAATTACAGGAGGTTTTTCTCTCTACCTATATAGATTAATAAGTACTATATATATAAAATAGTGTAAGGGAATACCTTACTAGTTCCAACCTAGATAGTGAATAATGTAAGACTCTTATTGCTGTAAAAAAAAAAAAAAAAAAGACATATAGGAAGCTAATTCTTAGTAGCCTATTTACTTAGCACTATAGGCTAGGTTACTTAGGCCCTAAAGTAATTAAGAGGATTATTAATGCAGCTTATAGAGTATATCTTAAGGGCTCTAATAATTATAAGATTTATACTATTAACTGTAACGCCTATATAAAGGGTAAGGCCTACTGCTTAGTTAGGTGCAGCCTATATAAATCTATAATCTATATAGAGCCTAGTAACTACTTAGTAATTAACTTCTATAACCTAAAGGTTAGTTACATAGGGTATATATCTTATATAATAATTTCTAACTGCAGTAGTAGTTATATATAGGATTTCTACTTATACTAAAGGACTACTAAGATACTACTTACTACGCTTATAGACTTCCTTACCCTATTAGAAGTGTAATATAACTATTAGGTAAAGGTTATTAAGACTAATAATAAGCTTCTATACTACTTAGATATTATAGACGTAATAGAGATATATAGTATACGCCTTAAGGTAAGCGCCTTAAATACCTAAGCGTAAAATAGAGCTGCAGAGTGTATTACTGTAGTTATTAAGCAAAAAGCATACAGTATAGTAATTAATATATACTTACTAAATGTCTTTTAGCTAGAAGTCTATATAGCTGCTACCTATCTTTATAACTATATACTGTAAGCGTCTTATAGTTAGAAAACCCTATACTAACTATAGTATAAGCACTTCTAGAGTAAAGCTAATATAGCGTATGCTTAGCTAGACCTTTCTTACCTATATATATATAGTTATAAAGTATATATACTTACTGCTAACACCTAACTTTACTGTAATTAACGCTAATAACTAGCCCTAAGGGCTTAGATTAGCTATCTTATAGGCTATAGCTTAAGTAACTTATATTAGATATAGAGCTCTACCTATAGTAAAGCTTTTACTATATAAGACGTTATTTTTAATAAGAAGGTTACCTTTAATAGTAATATTATAAAGCTTACTAATAATGTATATAAGAGTAATCAATAGGAAATAGCTACTATAATTAAGCGTCTTATACGCTAAGAGGCATAAGAAAGAAGCTTTACGTATATAGTAGATAAAGAAGCTAATAAGATCTAAGAACATACTAACTGTGCTAAGGGGGCAGAAGGCCCTAATAGCCTAACCCTTTATAGCTATAAAACTAAAGACCCTTTAAATTACAGCTATAAAGGGCTAGCCCCTCTATTACCTTATACTAAAGTAAGGTTTATATTAATAATACTACTAATAATACTACCCCTAAGAGCCTTATTTATAACTACCCTTAGAGATATACTTAATATAAGGGGGTAGAAAGAAGGATCTTAAGAATAATAATTATAAGCACTTAAAGAAGCTACTAATAATATAACTCTTAAGTATAAGCTGCTAAGATAATCTTTTAAGGCTGCGTTTCTAGTAGGTTACTCCTACTAGAAGTAATGCTTATACACTAAAGCTAAGTAGAAATAACTAGATAGCACTTATATACTGTAGGAGAGGGCTAATTACCCTATTTTGCTAGTAAGTGTAGGTCTACTAGGTGTGCCTATAATAAAGCTAAAAGTGTAACTAGGTATACCTTTAAGTATGCCTAGTATGTAGCCTAATGCAGGCTAGAAGTAGAAGGCAGCTAGTAGGCTTACTATAAGGAGCAGTAGAGTAGCCTTTTTAATAGGTACCTACTAGAAATACCTACCTCCCCTTCTTATGTTATATAGTTAGCTAGTAAACTACCCTTTTAAAGACGCTTTTAAGGAGGCTAAAAGAAGCTATCTTTATAGCTATAAGATATTAAGGTTATAGAGGGAAGTTCCTAAAGGCTCTACTTATAGTAATTAGATTCTTAACTATATTTAGGTCTATATATATAAGCTTAATAACTATAGCTACCTTATAAAGGTAAAGGTAAGGCTTATTATATATAGTAACTAATAAGCAAAAGATTTATATAATATATATACAGCTATATTAGTAGGTATATTCTTCTAAATATTAATAGCTCTAGCTGCCTGCTTTAACTTAGAGCTGCTTTAATATAACGCTGTTAATATAATTATCTATATACCTGCGTAACGTAGTGATATACGTCTAGCAGCGTTTATACGCTCTGCGCGCAGATAGTTAGTTTAATTCTAACTGCAGGAAGCTACTTTTACAGAAGTCTAATTAGCTACTAGAGCCCTACAAAAGTAGAGCCCTAGGCCCTACATACATAATAGGGCTCTAATAATAGTGTACTACACCTATGTATTATGTTTTCCCTTTATAATAATCCTATATTATGTTAGGTAAAAATAAGCTAACCTTCTAATGTTTAATAAGATAGTATAGTTTTCCTCCTATATAAATTACAGAAGGTTTTTCTTTCTACCCATATAGATTAATAAGTACTATGTATATAGAATAGTGTAAGAGAATACCTTACTAGTTCCTACCTAGATAGTAAATAATATAAGACTCCTATTGCTGTAAAAAATATTTATCTATATAGATATTAATAAGGAGGTATATATAGAGTTACTACTAGGTTACTATAAGAAAGGCGTTATTATACGCCTTTAGAAAGCTCTCTACAGCTTATACTAATTACCCCTCCTCTAGTAATAGCACTTTAAAGTAGGACTTATTATATAAGGCTTTTAATATATTATAAGTAAAGACTGCTACTAGCAGAAAGGCTAGATTATATTCTTCTTTTATATTAATAACTACATATTAGCGTTTCTAAAGGCCTATAAGCGCGTAGTAATTAAGGAGCTAAGCGCCCTTTAAGTAAAGTATTACCTTAAAGGAGGCTAGAAGCTTTAGTAGTTCTTAGGCCTTAAAGTCCTATATAACTGTATAAGCAGAAGACTCTAGCTCTTATAAGCAGTATATGCAGAGAAGGCTGTAAAACTGCTTCCTATACGCACTAACGTTATAAATAATATATATAAATTCACCCCTATAATAAAGGAAGAGCTTCTACTGCATACTAATAATGTAGTGTATTATAAGATAAATAGATACTAGCAGAAGGTTAATATAATCCTTTATACTGCTGTTATAATACACCCTAATATTGCTTTTACAGTAAGCAGGCTTATAAGGTTTAATTAGAACCTAAGTAAAGCCTACTAAAAGGCTGCTAACTGTATGTTGTTATACCTTTATTATATATATTACCTCTACCTTTAATTTAGCGCTAAGCCTAGCAGTAATAAAGACGCCTTAGAGGTTACCTCTAATATAAGCTTTATAGATAACTTACTTAACTATAAAAGCTCCTAAGCCTTAATAATAAAGCTTTTTAGAGGCCTTATTACCTAGTAAGCTAATAAGCAAAATACTATTACTATATTAACTACTAAGGCAGAGCTTCTAGCGCTCTTATAAGCAGCTAAGGAAGCCCTTTTTGCTAGCTAATTAATATTACGCTTATAAGTATAGCTCCCTATAGAGCGCAGCTAGCACTTAACGTATATATTAAAAGCGCCTTAGCCTATAAGAATATAGATATAATATAATAATTAACAGACTATTAATCTTATAACTAAGAAGCTCTTAAAGCTTTATATAAAGTTATATTATATAGATATTTATAACTACTAGTTATAATAGGAGGTTACTTATTAGTATATTAACGTTATATATACGCTATCTATAGAGCTTATAGCAGACAGACTTACTAAGGCTCTTCACCTATTAAAGTATAAAGCCTTCTTATAATAGATAAATATAACTAATAAGAAGGCGTTTCTTAAGTATAACTAAGTATAAAAGCTTACTAAAGATAAGGCTTACTTAGAAGCATAGATAATAAAGGAGGACGTATAGGCTGTTAAGAAGACTTATAATCTCCTACACGCTAGTACCTTATAAACACTATAGGGTTATAGGAAAGCCCTTTCTAAGCGCCTTTTACATAGGGTATTATAAAGTAAAGGCTCTACCCTTTATAGCTGTAAGCTATAAAGACCTATAAGAAGGCCTTCCCTAAGGGGGTATATTAAATTAAAGGGTCCTATAGAGGGCACTTTAGGCGCGCTAAAAGGGTGTGTAGAGATAGGAGTTATTAGCCTAATTTAGCCTAGTTGCTTAGTAAATATTAGAGGGACTACTATAAGCTTTACTCTAGGCAGTAGGCTTTATAGAGGCCTTAGGCACCTAGAAAAGGGGTTACTAAAGGCCTAGTTAGGTAGTAAGGCTAAGCAGAAGGGCAACATAATAGTTACATATATAGTTAGATACATAGATAACACATAATATACATAATATTAACCTATTACTATTACCTCTATTAATTTAACAAAAGGTTAGAGAAAAGAGATTTTACTAGAAGCTCTAAGGTGTTAGTTAGAAACTTAATGTAATAGTTATACTTAATATATATTACTAGACCCTTAGATAATAAAACATATTTATATAATGTATAGCCTAGAAGGGTAATTATTAGTAGTATATTATCTTTATAAACTATACTTACTATATATTATAGTAAGTATTAAGTTAGTAAGTACTAAGTAGTAAGAATTACTACTTAATAATAAGCTAGTAGTATTATATTATTTTTTATCTAAGTATTTATACTTCTTTTATTACTATTTAATAATTCATATAGTTTATATCATATATAACTCTTATATAGCTTTATATTATATAATACTATATATCTATCTATATAGAGATATATTTTCTATTTTTACTGCTGTAACTATTAAAGACTAGTTTTAATAGCTTTAGTTTATAATACCTTATTATAGTAGTATATAATTATTAGTAATTACTAGTATATTATCTATATAAACTATACTTACTATAGTATTAACTTATAAGCTTAAAAATATTAATACTATATAGTATATATTATAGTAGGTACCTACTTCTTAGTAGTACTATAAGGTAATACCTTAAAAAGTAATAAGTATAAAGTAAAACGCTATTATATACTATATAGTATTTATTCCTTAGTATTTTTACTTATTCTATTAGCATTTATATAGTTAATATATTATATAGTAATTATATAACTTTATATTGTATAATACTTTATAGATTAATTACATATATCTAATCTTAATATATTTTCTTTTTTTAATACTGTAGTTATAGTTATAGTTATAGTATTAAGATCCTACTTATATTTATAGTTTAACTATAACTACACTTTCTGTAGTTATAGTTTAACTATAACTATATATAGTTATAGTTTACTGTAGTTATAGTTTGTTAATGCTCTAGAAAGCAGTAACAGCAGACTCTACTAGTAGAAACTAGGCTATATAAAACTAATCCTAGATGTAGAGCTAAATAAGTTATTTACCCTACTTCTAGGAGGAGTGCGTAATTAGTAGCTTTAAGATTAAGAAACACTGTTTAATTACATAAATAAGAAACAGTGCCTATATATGTCTGTATATTATGTTTCTTAGTATAGCTCCTCTATAATAATCTCTTTACTACGTCCTTTATAAACCTAACGTTATTATAGCTATTATAATGTATCCTAATGCTGCTAATCTTCTAAGGTTAACTAACTGCTATAACCTATTAATAGCTATCTATAGACTGTAATACTTACTAAGTAGGGTGTGTATTAAATTATTAATTACTATAGGTTAATAGTTCCTCTAATTTTATCTATATATAATGCTAAGGTACCTAACGTGCCCTGCTTAGTGCTTAATATGCCCTGCCTAGTGCTTTACTAGTTAGTAAGGCTAAGGCGCTAAATTTTATGTAGGTTCTTAGGGCTTAGGCGTTATTTATAAAACTTTCTGTTATTTAAACCTTACACTTTTCTATTATAGTTATAATTAGAGATATTAACCTGTTACCTACTTTCTGCTAAATAGTAAGAGCTAATTATAAATATAACTATTATAGAATAAGCTAAGCTTATATTAAATTAGAATAAATCTTTAGTTTCTAGTTAAGATCTTAATTAATTAGTAGGAAATAAAGCGTAAGTCTAAAATAGTAAACTAAAAAAGTCTTAGTTTAAAATATTATTATTATAGGCTACGCTATAATAAGTGTAGCTAGGCTAGTGCCTACTACAACCTACTATCGCTTATAACTAGCTAGAGGGGCGTATACGCATAATACGTATAAGATAAATACCTATATAAACTATGCGTTATTTATACTTTCTACTTTCTCTCCTTAGCTTAGATAAATTATATTAAGTTACTATACGCCTATTATAAGGTAATACTAGCCTATTATATATCTAAGCTCTTAAAATAATAATAAATACCCTACTAATTATACTACGTAATAGGTATATAATAAGATAACAAAATAATAATAAGCTGTAAGGGTTCTCTATTAGTAGAGGTAAAAGCTAAAGTTGCAGCCTTAAAGTAAGTAATAGTAGAGATAATATAAGAAATAAGAGAGCTTAAAGTAAGGAGTGCTAACCCCTAAGGTGTAAGCCTTATAATTAAATTACATAATAAAGAGTCTCTAGAAGTAGTAGATACTACGCCTATAGTAACTACTATAGTAGCTACGCCTACGCTAGCTAAGAACTACCCCTAAATTATTTAGAAACTAATACTAAACCCCCTAAAGTTCTCTAGCTAGCATTAGGACTTCCTTATATAGTTACGCTAGATATATAATAAGTTACATATTAATAAAGCGTTCTTTATAATAAAGTAAGAGGCTTAGTACTTTATTAACTTCTACTTAGATATAGTGCCTTAGAGAATAGTGTTAATCTACTATAAAATAGGGGGAGCCTAAGTAAATTATAACCTTAAAGAGTTCCTAAAGTACTTAGAGCGTATGTATAGCAACCTAAACGTAAAGACCTATATGTCTGCCTCCTTAATAAGTATTAAGATAAAGGAGTATAAATCCTTTACTGCCTTTCTCCTAAAGTTTAAATAGGTATTAGCTAAAGTAGGAGGCTACCTATAGCTAAGTAAAGTGTAAATTACACTCCTCTTAAATGCTTTTCCTCTCTATATCTAAAGCGTGCTAGTAAGCGTCTTACTTTCTTCTGCCTTCTACACCTATATATAATAAGTAAGTAAAGTAGCTTAGAAGGTTAAGAACCTAGCTAGCAGCATACAGCCTGCTTACTAATACCTACTACCTTAAGCACTAAAGAATGCTAATAGAGATATATAAATAATAAGAAGAATAATAGTATGCGCAGCTAGTAAAGCTAAAAAAAAAGAATACCTTAAGGCGTAGAAAGTATATATTAAAACACACTAGTGCTACGCCTACTAGAAGATTAGACACCTAGCTTATAATTACCCTAACGTTAAGAAGAAGAAAAGTAAGCCTACCTATACAGCTAAAGTAACTGCTAAGGTTAAGGAGCTTAAAGAAAGTAATAATACTTATAGTATAGCTAAGAGTAGAGAGGAGTTAGAAAAAGAGTAGCTCTAGAGTAAAATTAGGCTCTAAAGCTAATAAGTAAGGAGCATATAGGATAGGAGGAGTTTTAGCGTAGGAGGAGAATAATTAGACTAGCTGCACTATTAGATACCTACGTTAATAAAGGATCCCCTACTTAAGCCCTTACTAATACTAGTTATAACACTTATGTAATAATAAACTATAACTTTATGTATACTTAGCGCTTTCTATATGTCTCTTAATAGAAAATCCCCCTAAAAAGGTTTACTAATAAATTAGCTAGTATAATAGCAGAGGGAGTAGTTATATTTAACCTTAAACTCTATAGATATTACTAGCATATATATATATACGTTATATACAGCCTTAATATTAATATATTCCTAGGGAAACCTTAGATAGAATATAACTACGCTGTTTATAATGCTATAAAGCGCACTATATACTATAGGTAAGCAGACCTTATGCTACGCCTAGTTAGCTAATAAGAGTCTATAATAGTGTGTAAAATTAGAGCTACATAAGTGATTAAAGCGCCTGCCTTTATAGCTATCTATTATAGGGCTGTATGTAAGGACTACGCTGCCTGCTGCAACCTGTCTGTAAGAAAGATAAGTAAGGACTTATAGGCGTTCTCTTAGATTATAGTAGTTAGCCTTACTAACGTAGAGAAAGCCTTATAGCTAAAGTTAGATAAAAAGGTAAAACAAGCTGCTAAAGTTATAGCACTACTGTAATAAGTGTGTAATAAATATAGTAACTTATTTAACCTTAACACCTTAATAAAAGTACCCCTACGCTAACCTAGCTGTAACTACTGTATAGACTTAGAACTAGAAGCAACCTTACTGTAGGGCCCCCTTTATAGTATGTTAAGAGAGGAATTATTAGTCCTAAAGAAGACCCTAGAGGACCTTCTTAATAAAGGCTTTATTTAAGTAAGTAGCTTTACAGAAGGGGTGTTAGTGCTTTTTGTATGTAAACTAGGCAGTAGGTTATGCTTTTACTGTAATTACTAAGCGCTAAATATAATTATAAAGAAGGACTGTTATCCCCTACTACTTATCTTTAAGACTCTCTGTTATATAGGATTAGCTAAGTAGTATACTAAAGTAGATATAGTAGCAGCCTTCTATAAGATATAAATTACAGATAGTAATAAGTATAAGACTGCCTTTTATATATAATATAGGCTTTTTAAGTAGTTAGTCTACCCCTTTAGGCTAATAAATACGCCTATAAACTAGTAGCGCTTTATAAATAGCTTACTTTAGGAGTTTCTTAACGACTTTATTACTGTATACCTTAATAATATCCTTATTTATTCTAATAGGATAAAAGAGGACTATAAACAGAAGGTCTATTAGGTCTTTAAGAAGCTTTATGCAGTAGGGCTTAGCCTAGATATAGAGAAGAGCGACTTTAGTGTAAAGAAGGTAAAGTATGTTAGCTTTATCCTAAAAGCTAGGAAGGGTGTCTTAGCAGACCTAGAAAAGGTGTGTGCTATTTATAAGTAGTTAGCACCTTAGTCTGTTAAGAGCGTAAGAAGCTTTTTAGGTTTTACTAACTATTACTAGATGTTTATACCTAACTACGCTAAGGTAGTTAAGCTAATAACTTACCTTACTAAGAAGGGTGTATTATTTATGTAGTCTGTAGAGTATGCTGTAGCATTTAAGGAGCTAAAGAACTACTTTATAATAGCTTTATTACTATAAAACTTTAACCTAGACGCCCTAACGTTTATAGAGACTAACTGCTCTAGGTTTGCGCTAAGGGGCGCCTTAATGTAAGTAAACAATAAGGGTAAGCGCTAACTTATTACTTTTTACTTATAAAAGCTTATACTAGTGTAGTATAACTACCTTATTTATAATAAGAAGCTATTAGCTATACTAAATTACCTCTAAGTGTAGAGAGTAAAGCTATATAGCTTAAAGGAGCCTTTTAAAGTAATAGTTAACTATAAGTCCCTTAAGTACTTTATAAAAAAGCAGAAGTTAATAAAGCGCTAGAGCTATTAGGCTAAGACACTTACTAAATATAACTTCTATATTATATACTAGCCTAGTAAGGATGTAAGCGTTCCTAATATGCTCTCCTAGCGTAAGTAGGATACCCCCCTTATATAGGATAATAACTACTAGTAGGGATGTATTATCTAAATAATCCTAAATAAAGCGCAGCTAGTAATAGCCTACTGCGTAATAGAGGCCCCTCTAGCGCTATATGTAGAGGTATTTAAGGATAAAGAATTATAAGCTTTATAGGTTATAATGTAGGATAGTAATACTGTCTTCTAAGTAGTGTATATAGCTATCTAGTAAGAGGACTGCTTACTCCTATTAGACCTCTAGTTATATATTTAGATTGCAGACTACTGCCTTAATAATGTAAAGTAACTTACCTAGAGGGGGAGGATATAGGTGCTAGGTAATAATAACCCTAATTCCCCCTCTAATAGCCTACACACCTAGTTAGTATAATAAAGCTATAATTTAACTATAACTAGGCATCTAGGTAGAAACAGCACCTTAGAGATACTTTTATAGAGGTTTTACTAGCTAGGTTAGTTACAGATAGTATAGCGTTTTATTTGTAACTGTAATGTATATAGGAGTAGTAAGATCTAGCGTAATATAAAGAAGGGCCTTTTGTAACTGCTAAGTATACCTAAGCGCTTAAAAAGCAACCTCTTAATAGATTTTATTATAAACCTCCTACTATCTAGCTTAGACTGCGCTACTAACATATAGGTTATTATAAACTACTTAGGAAAGTTAGTAATACTTAAGCTAATAGTAATAATAGATATAGAGGTGTATACTAAAAGATTCCTAAGTTACTATTATTACTTCTACAGCATACTAAAGAGTATTATTAGTAATAGAGGAAGTAACTAGATAAGTAAGTTCTAGCGTAAGTTTTATATACTTACTAGTATTAAGTAAAAACTAAGTATGTTATACTACCTACAGAGTAATAAAGCTACTAAGCGCTTTAACTAAGAGATTTAAGTAACGTTACACACCTATATAAGTTACCTTTAAGAGGATTAGGTATATTAGACATTAGTTACGTAACTAGTAATTAATAACTATACTGCGTTAGCAACTAGGTTAAGCCCCTTCTTTATAGAATATAGTTACTATATAGACCCTATTATAGTTAGAGAGAGCGCGCTAAAGACAATAGATATATATAAAAAGGTTACTAAAAGACTTATATAATAAATAACTAAAGTAACTTTAATAGTATAAGTAGTAACAGCTGCAGCCTAGTAATAAACTAAAGAATTAACTAATAAGTAGTAAAGCGCAGCTAAAAGGTTTAAAGTAGGTAATAACGTATAGTTATTAATATGTAACTACTGATCTCTGTAACTAAATTACAAACTTAATTAGCTACACTACTATTACTAAGTTACTAAAGTAATTAGCCCCCTTATAGTTAAACTTAATATACCTAGTAATATCTATAACTAATTTTACATAGACCTATTACGCTACACTAGGAGTAACCCTTTACTAGGCTAGAAAGCCTATAATATATAACCTCCCCCTTTAATAGAAAATAGTAAGGAGGAATAATGCATTACTAAAATAATTAGCGCGTAATAGCGCAGCAGAGGAAAGGTAAAAACGCGCTAGGCGCTAGTACGCTAGGAGGGCTTTACTAAAGCTATATAAGAACCTATTAAATTAATTAAAGATACTATAGCCTTAGACTCCTTTAAAGAGAAGTATAGACCTATTAATATCTATAATAGGGGTAATATATATATATAAAGGAAGATAAGAATATATAATAAGCAGATAAGTAATAAATCTTTATTAAAAGGCTGCAGCCTATAAAAAACAACTAGGCCCTATAGGGTAAGTAGTAAGGCTGCGTAGAATAAGCATACTTAGAGCGTATAGGAGACTTCCCTACTAGAAGTCTCCTAGCTTAGGGGAGGGGCTATAACTAAAGTTAGTAGTAATAAAGTTAATAAACTAAGAATATAAAGTTAGTATAAGAGTTATATAGGAGAGAGTATAAAACTAGTACTTACTCTCTTAATAGAGACTAAGATCTTCTTAACTGTAATAATAAGGCGCTTACCTTAGGTAGCTATAAGACTACCTAGGTAGGGAGTAACCTTACTGTGTGTATTGTTAGTAGTAGTAGCAGCAGCCTAGGTAGCAGCTGTAGTAGTAATAAAGGCTAGGAAGGGAGGAGTAGGCGCAGCAGACGTAGGGGGCGTATTATTAGACATACTGTAGGCGTGCTTTCTATACGTCTTCTTAGCGCTCTTTTATGCCTCCTACTTTAAGTTAGTTATAACCTCTTAGGCCTTAACAGCTAGCTAGAAGGAGGTGCGCTCTATAGAGCTAGAGGTAGTTAGAGTAGCAGTATATACAGTAAGAGATATTACCTTATAGAGGCCTAAGGAGGCCTTAGGGATCTAAGTTATATTAGTAAGGCATAAGATTTATATAAGCAGCAAAAGATATATAGGTTAGCAGCTACAGTTAGACTGCATATAGGGAAGATAATAGTGCCTATAGGCGCTAATATTCTCTACATATTGCATAGCAGTAGGGTTACATATAAGGCAGTAAGCGTATAGGAAGTAAGGGTGTGTATAAAGGATAGTTAGTATATAGGTAAGGGTAGTAGTAGGGGTAGCAGTAGAGGTAGAGGCGTTAATATAACGTCTCTTTATAATAGGAGAGCTGTAGTTAGCCTTATTAGCCTTATTATTATTATTATTATCCTAGCTAGGTTAGTTAAATTACATAATACGCTTACTAAAGAGGTAACTTACAGTAGGGGTAGGTAACTAGGGCTTAAGGCCTAGGGGAGTAATAAGGTTAAAGGCCTTATTATCTATAGGGGACAGAAAGCAGCTAGGGATTATAAGAGGCTGTCTTATAAGTTAGTAACTAATTAGCAGTTTGCATGCGTATACGTAGGCCTACATAGGGATTAATTTACTTACAGCTATTATAAATTATCTAATTCCTATAATAGATAACTAGTAATTAGTAAAAGACTAATAAAAATAAAAGGAAAGCATAGCTACATATAGGATAAATACTTATAATATTGACAAAAGGGCTAGTAAGGAAAAAAGGAGAAAAATAATAAGCCTGCTAGCCTATAAGAATATTTAGTAGGCTGTTTCTTAAATTACAGTATATAACTGTTAAGGGTTAGTAAAGCCCTATAGCACAGGAGGGAAGTATGTATTACAGGCTACGCTATAATAAGTGTAGCTAGGCTAGTGCCTGCTATAACCTACTATTACTTACAACTAGCTAGAGAGGCGTACACACATAATACGTATAAGATAAATACCTACGCAAACTATACGTTATTTACACTTTCTACTTTCTCTCCTTAGCTTAGATAAATTATATTAAGTTACTATACGCCTGTTGTAAGGTAATACTAGCCTATTATAATTATTAACGTACCTATATAGTAAGTTAGCTAATATAGTAAGTTAGCTACTTTTCCTACTTTCTACCTCTTTTACCTTTATACTAATGTTCCTCTATATATAACTATATAAACTACCTTAATTAAAAGTTATATTATCCTTACCCTTTAGGCTATTAAAAAAGACCTAAAAATGTCTATATAAAAAGCAGCCTAAACCTTTAAGGTCCTTTAAATAACACTCTAAAACTAATATATTAGACGTATTATATAACCTAAAAGATAACTAAATTTAATAAAGATAACTATAACTAAAGAGAAGGTAATTCTTAAATAAGTTATTAACCTAATTAATTAATTAAGGGTTCCCTCTATAATAAGAAGATATATAAGAAATAGCTAACTAACTCCTAAATTTATATAATAGGACGTATATAGAACCCTAATAGGTAGAGAACTTTATATAATATATCTTTAAATTAAAAATGCAATTTTAACGTTAAATTAACTATTATAGGGCTTTAGCTAAGGATTCTATAATTATATAAGGCTAGTTTATACTTATATAAAACATATTTATAAAGTATAAAATACTTACTAATAATATCTATAATTTTAATAAGAAGATGTTCCTTATAGGAATACTATTATATATAAAGGTTATTATAATATCTAACTATAAGGGAAGGCCTTATATAAAGCAGCCTAGTAATTAGGAATAGGTTTTTATTATTTAGGGTATATATATAGATAGCTAGGTAATACCTCTATATATTATTATATAAGGTAAATATTACGTTCTCTCTTAGTATACTAACAGCTAATTTCTAGCTGTATAGTATATCTATTTATGTAAAAATAGATAGATAATAAATAATATTAGCCTAGATTAGCTAAAGCACTTTAATTAGTATATAAAGTCTAATATAAAGAGCCCTTATTACCTCTTAATCCTTAATAGTTATAATAGCTATAAATTAACTAACTTTAATATATACTATAAGAAATAAAGTATTATTACTCTTTATATACCTCTCTATTTATTATATAAGCTTTAGCCTCTTAATGTTAGGTGTTTTAGCCTATTAAACTACTTATATAGTAAAGAAATTAAGAAGATAATATAGATATAGATTTTATATATTACTAAGGATAACTTCTTTCCTACTTTTAAAGTAGTATTCTTTACTTTAATAGGTAAAAATAATATATAAGTTAGTTTTAAATAGGTAGACCTTATACTTTTTAACCTTAAAGTAGTTCTTTCTTACTTAGATTTTAAACTAAAGACATAAATACTATTAGACTTACAGCTAGAGCATTAATAAAAAACTACACTTTTAAACTACAGTTAGTAGCTAAATCTAGGTATCTTAGATATACTTATTACTGCTTAGTCAGAAAAATATATAAAAAATACTATTAGATTCTTTATTAAATTTAGAATATTATAGTGGTTTATACTTCCTAAATAGGACTAGTTTAGCGTAGGATATTATAGAAACTATAAGGCTTAGTTTCTTAGAGCACTAACTGTAGTTTGTAGTATGTAGTTTATCGTTATTTATTGTTATTTATGTTTAATAATTCTTTTAAAATTAAGTTTAAGTGTTAAAATTAAACTTTTTAAAAATCTAGTGTAGTCTATATATAAAGAGTAGAAATATACTTTTTAAGGTTTTTTTAAACTTTAAACTTAAAATCTTTACTAAAACTTTTCAAAACTACATATAGTTCGTGTAGTTGTAGTTTGTTAATGCTCTGCTTACAGCTAAGTAGCTAAGGCTCTTAAGATATAAATATTATAGGCTTCGCCTTAGATAATTATAGCTAGGCTATACCTACTACTAAACTAAGTAAGCTACGCGTATATATATAAAAAGCGTAGTACCTAAGTATACTACACACCCTTTTTCCTTTCTTCCTTAGCTTAGATAACTAGTAATTAAGTTACTAATTACCTAAATAAGGCCTTACCTACCTCTTTATAGTAAAGACACTAACTATAGCACTAGAGGGTATATAAAGTACCTCTTCCCTTAAAAAGAAGATCTAAGTATATTAAGGTAGCTTACTAATACTAATATATAAAGTAATTAACTTTTAGGCTAAAGGTATTAGTAAATTAGTATATAGGCTTACTATTATTAAGGCTAAGAACTATAAGTTTTATATAGAGATAGAGGTACTAAGTAAGCGCTAGAGGGTAAAAAAGACCTAACTACATCTTAAAGAGTTACTTAATACTACTAAAGTAGAGGCACTATAAGTAGAAAAGTATAGTATTAATACTAAAGAAGAGAATAACCCTTAATAGAAGGGTTATATAGAAGAGGCTAAACTATATATAAGGTAATATAGTAATTATAGAAAGCCTAAATATAATATATAAACCTATAAGGTAGTTTAGGATAGTAATAAAGAATAAGGTAATAAGTAGTTTTAATTAATTTTATATATTATAGTTAAATTAACTTATATAAAAGGTTAGAAGACCTACGTAACGTAGTAGTATACGTCTAGCAGCGTCTATATGCACTTTATGCATGCAGACAGTTAGTTTAATTCTAACTGCAGGAATACTACTTTTACAGAAGTCTAATTAGCCACTAGAGCCCTACAAAAGTAGAGCCTTAGGCCCTACATGCATAATAGGGCTCTAATAATAGTGTACTAACTAACATAGTGTTTCCTTTATAAAGTGTTATACCTATATAGTGTTAGGTAAAAATAAGCTAACCTTCTAATGTTTAATAAGATAGTGTTGTTTTCCTCCTAAAGAAGAATAGTAGGTTTTTCTCTCTATCTATATAGATTAACTGCATTATATATATAGTATAGTGTAAAGGAATACCTTACTTATTCCTACTTAGATAGTGAATAATGTAAGACTCCTCTTGCTAGTAAAAAAAAAGAAAAAAAAGGTTAGAAGATAGAGAAAGGTAGCTAACTTACTATATTAGCTAACTTACTATATAACGTACCTATATAGTAAGTTACCTATTAAGGTAAGTTACTTACTTTTCTAACTTTCTATCTCTTTTACCTTTATATATCTTTCCCTCTATGTATAAATATATAATCTACCTTAATTAAAAGTTATATTATCCTTACTATCTAGGCTCTTAAAAAAGACCTAAAAATATCTATATAAATAGCTACCTCTACCTTTAAGGTCCCTTAAATAACGCTACGTAACTAATACGCTAGACGTACTATATAGAGCAAAAGATAACTAAATTTAATAAAGTTAACTATACCTAAAGAGGAGGTAATTCTTAAATAAGTTATTAACCTAATTAATTAAGGGTTCCCTCTATAATAAGAAGATATATAAGAAATAGCTAACTAACTCCTAAATTTACATAATCGAATGTATATAGGACCTTAATAGGTAGAGAACTTTATATAATATATCCCTAAATTAAAAATGCAATTTTAACGTTAAATTAACTATTAGAGGGCTTTAGCTAAGGATCCTATAATTATATAAGGCTAGTTTACACTTATATAAAACATAATTCTAAAGTATAAGATACTAGATTATAATATCTATAACTTTAATAAGACTAGTTTCCTAATAGGAATGCTATTATATATAAAGGTTATTATAATATCTAACTGTAAGGGAAGGCCTTATATAAAGCAGCCTAGTAATTACAAATAGGTTTCTATTATTTAGGGTATATATACAGATAGCTAGGCGCTACCTCTATACATTATTATAAAAGGTAAATATTACCTCTCCTCCTAGTATACTAACTGCTAATTCCTAGCTATATAGTGTATCTATCTAAGTAAAAATAGATAGATAATAAATAATATTAGCCTAGATTAGCTAAAGCACTTTAATTAGTATATAAGGACTTATATAAAGGGCTCTTATTACCTCTTAATCCTTAATAGTTATAATAGCTATAAATTAACTAACTTTAATAAATACTATAAAAAATAAAGTATTATTACTTTTTATATACCTCCCTATTTATTATCTAAGCTTTAGCCTCTTAATATTAGGTGCTTTAGCTTATTAAAGTACTTATATAGTAAGGAAATTAAGAAGATAATATAAATATAGATTTTATATATTACTAAGGATAACTTCTTTCCTACTTTTAAAGTAGTATTCTTTACCTTAATAGGTAAAAATAATATATAAGCTAGTTTTTAATAAGTAGGCTTTATACCTTTTAACACTAAAGTAGTTCTTTCTTACTTAGATTTTAAGCTAAAGATACTAATACTATTAAACTTATAGCTAAGCAGCTAAGGCTTTTAGGACCTAAAGACACTAACTATAGCAGTAGAGAGTATATAAAGTGCTACCTTCCTTAAAAAGAAAATCTAAGTATATTAAGGTAGCTTACTAACACTAATATATAAAGTAATTAACTTCTAGGCTAAAGGTATTAGTAAGTTAGCTTATAGGCTTACTATTATTAAGGCTAAGAACTATAAGCTTTATATAGGGATAGAGGTACTAAGTAAGCACTAAAAGGTAAAAAAGACCTAACTACATCTTAGAGAGTTACTTAATACTACTAAAGTAGAGGCACTATAGAGAGAAAAGGATATAGTTAATACTAAAGAGGAAAATAACTATTAGAAGGAGGGTTATATAAAAGGTATTAAACTATATATATAATAATATAGTAATTATAGAAAGTCTAAATATAATATATAAACCTATAAAGTAGTTTAAGATAGTAATAAGGAAGAGGGTAATAAGTAGTTTTAATTAATTTTATATATTATAGTTAAATTAACTTAAATAAAATATAGAAGGGTTTAGGAAGGTAGGTAACTTACCCTAATAGGTAACTTACTATATAGGTATATTATAAGTATATTATATATATTTCTAACTATATATATAACTATAACTATTATATTACTTTTATATCTAGCCTTACTACCTAACTAGGCCCTTAGTAACCTCTTTTCTAGGTGCCTAAGGCCTCTATAAAGCCTACTGCCTAGGATAAACCCTATAGTAGTCCCTCTGTGATTTGCTAAGCAACTAGGCTGAATTAGGCTGATAACTTACATCTCTGCGCACCCTTTAGCGCGCCTAAAGTGCCCTCCGTAGGACCCTCTAATTCAACATTTAGCTAGGCTAGGCAGCAAAAGAATAGGATAGAATATGTACTGTAATTCCATTAGTCATGACGTGGCATGTAGGGATAGACATGACAGGGGGCTTTTACTTACCCTTGTGACTAAGTAGTAAGTATTGCGCGGTTTTCACCTAGCCTTGCCACCTGACTAGGCCTTTAGCAACCCCTTTTCTAGGTGCCTAAGGCCGCCACGAAGCCCACTGCCTGGGGCGGAGCCCGCGGCAGTCCCTTCGTTGCTGCCGAGCGACCGGTGGGCCGGCCGATATCTCCTATCCCCGTGTGCGTTATACCCTTCAATTCAACAACTATTACCCCTGTCAATTCGACAACTTTGACGCGTTTTGCTCCATTTTCTATTAAGATCCTCCAGTTCGCATTTAGTTCACAACCGTAATTTCCAGCTTCGCGAAAGATTTCCCAGTCACCACTAAAGCTGCATCATCGCCTTCACTAACCTTAGAGGATGATAGCAGCGAAACTCTACCACGCCAGGGTTGATCCCTTGCAGCTACTGCAACACTTGACGGCTGGGCCGCTAGCTGCAAGCAAAAGAGGTAAACGCGAAATTTCCTCCCAACCTCTTTCCAGCGAAAGAATCCTGCATTTGAAGGCTCCAGTGGCCTCTCAACAGACTGCACTTCAGACATGCTGTCGCCCAACTCACGCACAGTGATGACCAAACTCAACGTCCCGTTGCCCAACAAACAAGTCAACAGAAAAAAAAGTTTAGTCACAGTTGATGTCAAGCCCTCACCAGACGAGCAGGATTATAAAGAGCAGCGCCTTCAACCATCGCAAAGATGCAGAACATAGCTAGCCCCAGCATAATTATGCGTCTGTGGAGCAGTAGTAGGGCATCGAGGAACAGAACCATGAGCCCCCTCAGAGGATACAGGCAAGTACTGCCAATCAAGCCAGAAGCTTATCCCATCATTGTTGCTCTTCGTCGTTCCACACCATAGCCTTTGCATTAGCGCCAGGTCAGACTGACTTGAGTTGGCACCCAGTAGGTCACAGAAAAAACACAATCAGCGTGACCGTCGTAGAAGGTTCAGCCAAATTATCAGAGGTCAAAGCTTTAGTCTTGTTCAGGGGTTCATCCCATTTTCAACACTCTTTGTAATTTCGCTTAGACGTCTAGCATTTTGGCATTAATTGTCTAATCTAGCACTGCAGTACCAACCCACAGTAACGTCTAGATGACAGGGGGTGCTCCATGAATGGCTTGGAGCAAACATTGGCTTTTGTGTCATTAATGCCAGGGGTCTAAAGTGGATCTAAGCAGCCAATTTTAGATAATCAACCTTTTGTTGTTAGAGGTGGAGAGCATGCTTAAGTGTGTGGCTCCGTTCCAAGCCGACATGAATCGTGTATGCAATATAGACATGTACATCAACAAAGTAATAACACTGTGTAAGCATTCAAAAAGGCTTGCATGTCTGTGCGGAAAGAGATTAAAGCTGTGAACAATATGAATCCCCTTTCGCTGACCCCTGGAAGTTTTCAGATTACACTTTGCCTTCTCATTGTAACTCTATTAGACTCAGCCAAATATACAGGAAGGGAAACTCCTTATCTACAACAATTCAAAGTGAAATAAAAACTGGTGGGAGAATCAAGGGTGTAGAGCACCCAACAGTTTTTCCTACCTATACCTGCTTATAAATTCAGCTGGCACATCCAGCTACTGCTGATCAGTGTGCAGTCTTTTATCATAAAAAACAGTTTTACTAACCTTACATAAATTCAACATGTGGCATTTCTTTTTGTCTCCATTCGTTCTTATCACAACGCTCCTTTACACCCAGACGATTGCTGCTCGTACGCAGGTCCGCAAAGCCTCAACCTTAGGTCTAAAAATTCATGAACAACCTGACGACGATTACATACGCATTGTTGGCCCAGGAGGCTTTGATGCTGAAGTCAAGGTCGATAAAAATGACTATAAATTAGTCGTTGCAAACATTGACAACCCTGGCCGGCGTTTCAAGGCACGGGAGGCTCTGCTGAGTGTTTGGGAACACCAGTCTGGCATGAGCGCATCAAACTTAAGACAGATTAAGTACTTTGCCATCTCAGAACCTTCTGTTGTCGCCGTCCTTGACTCCATCTGGGGTGCGCACGACATCAACGTTGAGGAAGAAGATTATATTGATGCGATGACTGTAAAGAGGCCAGGCACAGGTGAAGAAGATTGGAGGTTTAGCAACCTAAGGAACAAAAATGCTTTTGGTTCTGGTGCTGTATCGATGTGTCTTGACTACAAAGAGATGGAGGATCACTATATCGATTCGTTCACCTTTGGGAGGCAAGGCTATGATGGGAGGTGGTTGGAGATCAATTTTGGGGTGAAGTAGAAAGACGGCGCACCTTGTTCTGTTTGTTTGATCTGAACTCCTGTCCTAGTTCTTAGCTATCAGGAGTAGACATAGAAGCTTAGCTAGAAACTGATAAAAACTAGTAGGTAAGTGATCATAATGTCACAGTCTAGAAAGGTAGTGTCTAACCTATTGCAACAAAAGGTGTCACCCAGCTGGAAGTTTATGCCGTTAGGCTCATGCAGGCACACACACTCACACCAGCCCTTATAAACATTTTCCCTTACAAAGTGTCCTAGTATCTAGAAACAGCAGGATAAGATTACTGTTACAAGCTGGATTACACAGCTAGGCATAAGGTTATAAGATATATTAGTGCTTAGGACACATTAAATTGTACTGCCTTTTGGGTCTGAGAAGTAGCTTTTGAAGTCGTTATAAGCGTGTTTGTTGTTGTTGTTGTTGTTGTTGTATTTAACGCCATGGCGGTAAGGGTGGAACCCTTATTGCAGACCTCCTGAGGGGTATGTAGCGTAGAGAGCTGTAGGCTAGGACTATATACTTTATACATCACCCTTCCTTTCGTCCTCTAAATCCTACCTAATAGCTACTATACGTTCTATCTATCCCTAGTTCCTACTAGTTCCCTAGTTTTATTACTTCCTATCTATTTCCCTTCTAGGGTTAAATTAGCTGTCTAGGTCCTATACTAGAGCTTGTTCCCTAGTAGCGTAGATAGATCTTCTAGAAGAAGTATATTACATATAGAAAGGCCTTAAAGCCTTTTAGGTTAGTTATTAGTCCCTTAAAGTATTATTCTAGAGATCCTATAGGTCTAATAAGGTTAAGCAGACTAGTTAGGTAGAGGGTAGGCTACTGCTGCTGTAAAATTAATAGAGGTAATAGTAATAAGTTAATATTATGTATATTATACGTTATATACGTTTCTAACTGTGTGTGTAACTATAACTATTATATTACCCTTTTGCCTAGCGTTATTACCTAACTAGGCCCTTAGTAACCCCTTTTCTAGGTGCCTAAGGCCTCTATAAAGCCTACTACCTAAAGTAAAGCCTATAGTAGTCCCTCTATTATTTACTAAGTAACTAGGCTAATTTAGGCTAATAACTTCTATCTTTATATACCCTTTCTAGTGTATATAAAGTGCCCTCTATAAGATCCTCTAATTTAATACACCCCCCTTTAGGGAAGGCCTTCTTATAAGCCTTTATAGCTTATAGCTATAAAAGGTAGAGCTTCTTTACTTTATAATACCTTATATAAAAGGCGTTTAGGCCTACGTAACGCAGTGGTATACGTCTAGCAGCGCCTATACGCTTTACGCGCAGACAGTCAGTTTAATTCTAACTGCAGGAAACCACTTTTACAGAAGTCTAATTAGCCACTAGAGCCCTACAAAAAGTAGAGCCCTAGGCCCTATATACATAATAGGGCTCTAACAACAGTGCACTCTACCTACGTATTATGTTTTTCTTTTATAATAAATCCTATATTATGTTAGGTAAAAGTAAGCTAACCTTCTAATGTTTAATAATAGGGTAGCTTTCCTTCTAGGCTTCTACTAATAAAGAATAGTAGGAGGTTTTTCTCCTTAGTATAAATTATTAAGTACTATATATATAGAATTAGTATAAAGGAATACCTTACTTATTCTTACTTAGATAGTAAATAATATAAGTATTAGTTTCTATAAGGGAAATTATAGGTTATATAATAAGCCTTTTAGTAAGATAAACTATAATATTAATTAAATTACTATAGCTAAAGAACCAGAAGTAACTAATTTATAAGGTGTAGGATTAGGCTAAGCTTATATAATCTAGTTAGCCTAGATTAAGGTGTTATTTTAGTCTAATTTAGGTTATTATATATAACTGCAACCTTAGCGTTACTATAAAGTAGTTAGTAACGTAGCTAATTAGCAGTTAATAGTTAATTACCTATTAATATGTTATAGCAGCTAGTTACCTATTATTACGCCTTTTCTTATAACACTAGTAACTCTCTAAAAGAGCAAAATTAACTAGTAAGAATAAGCTAATAATAGGCTAAAGTATAGGTAAAACAAAACTCTATATATACCCTTTCTATACTAATAACAAAGATAAAATACAGATTATAATATAATAAGAAGGCTCTTAAACGTAGCGTTAATTATATATAACCTATTCTTCTATTTATATAGTTACACGCCTATTACTTATAAAGGTCTTAAGGGCGTAATTTAGGGCTAACTTTATAAGCCTATCTATAAGGTTATTATTGCTATTAATCTAGTAAATATTAATAACTTTATAGTTCTTATATAATTACCTTAACGCTATAATATCTATTATGTTTTTAGTAAGAGGAGTCTTATATTATTCACTATCTAAGTAGGAAGAAGTAAGGTATTCCTTCACACTATACTATATACATAATACAGTTAATATATACATAGAGAGAAAAACCTCCTGCAATTTATATAGGAGGAAAACTACCCTATTATTAAACATTAAAAGGTTAGCTTGTTTTTGCCTAACATAAATTTTTCTTTTATAGTGCCTAGCTTTATAAGGCACTTATACAGTAAGTATAAGTTAGTATAGATAACAGAAGAGACGTATAGGTAATTAAGGCGTTAGAGGATTATTAATATTATAGAGGAGATAATATAGGCTAGATTAATACTAGTAGACATTATGTAGATCTTAGAGGTAAGAACGCTATAGGTAATACATTTTGACTTTATACTGCTAAAATAGATAATATTTCTAGTAAAATTAAAAGCGTTATTAGTAATACCCTTATTTACTAGTATAATTATAAATCTAAGTTATAATATAAGGTTACTATTATTTATAAAGAATCTATTAATAAAGATAATAAGTTTTATAGTTTAGAGGTTAATTAGTTAATATACCTATATAGTAAGTTACCTATTAGGGTAAGTTACCTAACTTCCTAAACCCTTCTATATTTTATTTAAGTTAATTAAACAATACTATATAAAATTAATTAAAACTACTCCTTATCCTCTTCTTTATTACTATCTTAAACTACTTTATAGGTTTATATATTATATTTAGGCTTTCTATAATTACTATATTACCTTATATGTAGTTTAGTACCTTTTATATAACTCTCCCTCTAAAGGTTATTCTCTCCTTTAGTATTAATACTACCTTTTTCTAGTTATAATACCTCTACTTTAGTAGTATTAAGTAACCCTCTAAGATATAGTTAAGTCTTTTTTACCCTCTAGCGCTTACTTAATACCTTTATCCCTATATAAAGCTTATAGTTCTTAACCTTAATAATAGTAAGCCTATAGGCTAACTTACTAATACCTCTAGCCTAAAAGTTAATTACTTTATATATTAGTATTAGTAAGCTACCTTAATATACTTAGATCTTCTTTTTAAGAGAGGTAGCACTTTATATACCCTCTACTACTATAGTTAGTATCTTTAGGTCTTAGAAGCCTTAGCTGCTTAGCTATAAGTTTTATAGTGTTAGTATCTACTATCTTTAGCTTAAAATCTAAGTAAGAAAGAACTACTTTAGAGTTAAAAGGTATAAGGCCTACTTATTAAAAGCTAGCTTATATATTATTTTTACTTATTAAGGTAAAGAATATTACTTTAAAGATAGGAAAGAAGTTATCTTTAGTAATATATAAAATCTATATCTATATTATCTTTTTAATTTCCTTACTATATAAGTATTTTAATAGGCTAAAGTACCTAACATTAAAAGGCTATAGTTTATATAATAAACAGAGAGGTATATATAAAGTAATAATACTTTATTTTTTATAATATTTATTAAAGTTAGTTAATTTATAGCTATTATAAGTATTAAGGATTAAAAGGTAATAAAGGCTCTTTATATAAGTCCTTATATACTAATTAAAGTGCTTTAGCTAATTTAGGCTAATATTATTTATTATCTATCTACTTTTACTTAGATAGATACGCTATATAGCTAGGAATTAGCAGTTAGTATACTAGGAGAAGAGGTAATATTTACCTTTTATAATAATGTATAGAGGTAGCACCTAGCTATCTATATATACACTCTAAATAATAGAAACCTATTTATAATTACTAATCTGCTTTATATAAGGCCTTCTCTTATAGTTAAATATTATAATAACCTTTATATATAATAGTAGAGTATTAACAAACTATAACTATAGTAAACTATAACTATATATAGTTATAGTTAAACTATAACTACAGAAAGTGTAGTTATAGTTAAACTATAACTATAAATAAATTTTAATACTATAACTATAACTATAACTACAGTAGTGTAGTTATAGTTTAAACTACACTTAAACTATAACTACAGTAGTAAGAATAGAAAATATATATTTTTATAAATATATATATAGTACTATATAATATAAAGCTATATAAGCGTTATATAACATATTAACTATATAAATAGTAATAAAAGAAGTATAAATACTTAGAAAGAATATAATATAATACTAATAGCTTACTATTATTTAGTAGTAATACTTAATATAATATATAGTAAGTATAGTTTATAAAGATAGTATACTACTCTATATAACGTAGTAGTATACGTCTAGTAGCGTCTATACGCACTTTATGCGTGCAGACAGTTAGTTTAATTCTAACTGTAGGAAAGCTACTTTTGCAGAAGTCTAATTAGCTACTAGAGCCCTGCAGAAGTGGAGCCCTAGGCCCTACATGCATAATAGGGCTCTAACAACAGTGTAACTACCTTATGTATTATGTTTCCCTTTGTAATTCCTATATTATGTTAGGTAAAAACAAGCTAACCTTCTAATATTTAATAATAAGGTAGTTTTCCTCCTACATAAATTACAGGAGGTTTTTCTCTCTATATATAGATTAACTGCATTATGTATATAGTATAGTGTAAAGGAATACCTTACTTATTCCTACTTAGATAGTGAATAATGTAAGACTCCTCTTACTAATAAAGATAGTATACTACTACTAATTATATAGTACTATAATAAAGTTTTATAAACTAAAACTATTAAAACTAGTCTTTAATAGTAAGATTCTTTACTTTAGAGTAAAGACTATCTAAAATAACTATACTAATATAATAATCCTTAACTTCTTAAATAATATCTTTACTTAGTATATCCTTATTATTATCCTCCTAGCTATAGAAACTATATATAATAGCTGCCCCTATATATTTAATAATCTCTTCCTATATAAATAAAAAAGTAGTATTAGTATTAGTTTTAAGTTTTAACTATATAATAAAGTAATATAGTATTAGTAATACTAATTAATAATATAAAATCTTACTTAGCTTAAAAGCTTTATACTCTTTAGTAGTATTAGATAGAATTTTATCTTTAGAAACTTTAAGTAGTAGTAACTTAATAATTTATAAAGTTATATACTCTCTTTACTCTATAGTTATAGTATATAGAATTTTAAAAGTATTATTTATAAGATTAGGTATCCTATATAACGTAGTAGTATGCGTCTAGCAGCGTCTGTACGCACTTTATGCGCGCAGATAGTTAGTTTAATTCTAACTGCAGGAAGCTACTTTTGCAGAAGTCTAATTAGCTACTAGAGCCCTACAAAAGTAGAGCCTTAGGCCCTACATACATAATAGGGCTCTAACAACAGTGCACCCTACCTACATATTATGTTTTCCCTTTATAATAATCCTATATTATATTAGGTAAAAACAAGCTAACCTTATAATGTTTAATAATAGGGTAGTTTTCCTCCTATATAAATTACAGGAGGTTTTTCTCTCTATATATAGATTAACTATATTATATATATAGTATAGTGTAAAGAAATACCTTACTTATTCCTACTTAGATAGTGAACAATATAAGACTCCTCTTACTATAAGATTAGGTATATAATCTTATAAAATAGTACTTAGATATTTTACTTACTTATTAAAGTTATTATACTCTTCTTCTAGTAACTCTATAATAGTATTATAAACTAATATTATAAAGCTATTATAGTTATATACTAGATTAGCTTAATTTTCTATACTAGTATATAGGTTAATAGTAGAGTATTGTAGCTTATAGCGTTGTATAATAGCTTCTAAGTTATAGAAGTTAACTTCTACTACTTTTAGTTGTTTTCCTAAAGTTAACATTTTAAATAATATAATAAATATATTAATAATATACTATTAGACTTTAGTATTATCTATTACTAGTTTTAGTAGTTTATTACTATAATTAGTTATTAGTTATTACTTATTAGTAAGATATACTAAAGTAGGATATAGTAAAATAGACTTTAAATAATAACTTACTTTAATAAAATATAATAGTTTACTAGATAGTAGACAGTCTAGATAGTATAAGTAGATACTAGATTAGGAGATAAAGTAATACTAAATTACTAATAAAGTATTACTTTTAAGAGAGTAAATAATAAATATAATATAACTTTTATAATACTAAAAAGTAGTATACTATTACTATATATACTTAGTTATATAAGTTACTACTTAAAATACTTATTAATACTTTAGCCTATATAAAGTTTTATTAATTAACTATATCTAAGATAACTAAGCTATATACTTAAGATAATTAAGCTATATAGTATATACTTAAACTAATCTAAGTAATCTATATAAAGTAAGCTAGGCTATATATCTAAGGACTAAGGTAACTAAGCTATATACATATTACTTTAAGTATTAAGTAAACTAATCTATATACTTAAGCTAAGCTAAGCTATATATCTAAGATATCTAAGCTATATACTTAAGATAGGCTAAGCTAAAAGCTATATATTTAAGGGAAGCTAAGCTATAAACCTAAAAGCTAAAGTAACTAAAGTATATACTTATAAGTTATTAAGTTATTACTTACTAGCTATAAGTAATTACTAACTTATAAGTACTAGCTTTAAGATAATATACCTACGTGACGTAGTAGTATGCATCTAGCAGCGTCTATACGCTTTACGCGCAGACAGTTAGTTTAATTCTAACTGTAGGAATACCACTTTTACAGAAGTCTAATTAGCTACTAGAGCCCTATAAAAGTAGAGCCCTAGGCCCTATATACATAATAAGGCCCTAACAATAGTGTAACCTACCTACGTATTATGTTTTCCTTTATGTTATATTATACCTATATAGTGTTAGGTAAAAACAAGCTAACCTTCTAATGTTTAATAAGATAGTGCTGTTTTCCTACTAAAGAAGAATAGTAGGTTTTTCTCTCTATCTGTATAGATTAACTGTATTATATATATAGTATAGTGTAAAGGAATACCTTACTTCTTCCTACTTAGATAGTAAATAATGTAAGACTCCTCTTACTAATTAGATTAATATAAAAAGTATAATATATAAATAAAACATAAAACAATACTAATAATTCTTTAAGTACTAAAAGAGTGTATTTAGTTACTTACTATAAAAGTAACTAAAAAGCAAATAGATAACAGTAAAGACAGACTAGATATATATATATCTATTTCTTCCCTTTAACCTTATTTCTATAGTCCCCCCCTCCACGCTTAATCTAGCGCCTATAAGCTGTAAGAGAGTCTAGTTTCTTCTAGGAAGCCCTATAAAGACTATAAGTAAATTTCTCCTCCTCCTACTATAGTATATTAGTATATATATATATATATATATATATATATATATAACTATATATAAGGTATAATACTTATAGAAATAATAGTATCTAAGGTATCTTAAAAGCTTAGAAGCTAGGTTAAAGCTAGAGAAGTAGCGCTATCTATCTTAAAAGGTTAAGAAGCCTATTACTAGCTACTAGCTAGGTTAAAATCCACCTACAGACCTTTATCTTAAAGAGGAACAGAAGGAGTATCTTGCTGCAGCAATCTAAGGTTAATTTAGGTAGGAATTAGCTAGGTTATAGGCTGTTAAAGATATTAAATAACAAGTTAGATAATAAACTGCTAGGCAGCTAGATTATTAAGCAGCATAGAGTATAAAAGTAAATTCTAATCTATTTTAACTAGCAAGCTTAGGTAGAAGCTGCAGTCTAATAGAGAAGAAAGAAATAGAAGAAATAGAAAGGAAAACCCTAGGTTAATATACTTATTTCTATCTATATTTACTTAGTAATATAGGTTTATATAATAAGAGGTAATATAACTAGAAAGATAATAGAATTCTAGTTAAAATAGTAGTATTCTTACCTATAAAGGTTATATCTGTTGTTATATATAAGGAGAAATTTAAAATAGGTTACTTAGAAAGTCCTATCTAGACTTACCTAGTAAAGTCTATAAGTTATACTTTAAAAACTTCTACTTCTATATTATATGTTTCTAGATTTCTTTCTACTAATTACTATATATTTTATATATACTACTTATTATGTAAGTAGAAATCTAAAATAGATTAGTAAGAAATTATTAGGTAGGCTTACCTAGTAAAGTCTATAAGTTATACTATAAAAACTTATACTTTTAAACTATATTTTATAGATGTTTTTCTACTAATTACCATATATTTTATATATACTACTTATTATATAAGCAGTAGGTTTATTAAAGTTAAAGTATTACTTAAGTATAAGTAATTAAGTATTTATATAGGTAGAGATAATATACTATAAAGTAAGTATCTATAACTATATAAAGTACTTATACTTTTAGTCTATAAGTATTAAAAAGGTATAGTAAAGTAGGATAGCTAGAGCAGTAAGGTAACTAAGAATAATTATTATAACCTACTAAAGCTAACATAAGATGCCTCTTAATTAGCATAAGTAAACTATCTTAATTAGGGCTATAAAGGCTCTAATTAGGACTTACTCCTATAACTAATTAAGAGAGAAACTCCTATATATCTTATGTAACTACAGTTAAAGGTAAATTATAATAAAAAGCTTTAGGTTAATCTAAAGGATCTATCTCTAAATTAAAGGAAAAGAATTAGTTATATGTTTGTTATCTTCCTAATTAGAAGTAAGCAGCTAAGGTCTAATATCTATCTCTAATTAAGACTCTTAGTTATGTAATTAGGAACTAAAGAAATCTAGCACTAATAGGCACCCTATTATAATTATCTCCTAGTTTCTTATCTTCTCTCTAAAGGGAAGAAACTACCTAAAACGCCTAATTAGTACTAAAGAAAGAAATATCTAGTATATAGTCTACTGTAATTAAGCCTTACTTTTCTTAGATCCCTTAGTAGTCTTACTAGTCTTACTTATCTTATTTACCTTAGCTATCCTTATAGTATACTTTTATTTCTATATATCTTTAGTATTATTATAAACCTATCTACCTTAATTCTAACCTCTACTTAGTAGAAGCTAAGGCGTATAAGGAGGAGTTAAAAAGGCAGCCTTATTAATTAGATTATTATATTAGTTAACTTAATCCTCCTTAGAACACTTATTAATCTATAAGCTTCCTAGGTTAGTATATTACTTAAGAAGCTTCTTATGCTAGAGAGTATAGGATTAGTAATTACGTTTATTATTAAGCTACTAGTTAAGTTTAGTCTAATTAAGTGTAATTTAGACCTTCTCCTAATAAGACTAGATATTAGCAGGCAGTAGGGAATACTTAGATTAGGATAGAGGTCCCTCTATGTTTATATTATCTGTTTCTATATTATCTATATCTATATTATTAAGATCTATAGAATCTTCCTTAGGTAAATCTTCTATTATTATGTTTAAGAGAGACTTAGTAAGTCTTATTTATAGGGTACTAGTAAGGGCTAGAGGAAAGGCGTTTATAGTTTGCTTATAATTATAGAACTATTTATTAAATAGACTATGTATATACATATAGGTATTAAAAGATAAGGTAAACTAAAGAATATATTCTATAACTATCTTTTCTACCTATAAGATAGGTATTATATAAGACAGATATACTGTCCTAGATTGCCTAAGTTAGTTAGATAATACCTTTAGGTAGTTTCCCTTTACTGCATAAATAAGTGCTATATAATCTAATCTCTGCACTTATCTCCCTAAGTTAAGGGTGTTATACAGTTATGTAATAGTGCTATTCTAACACTTATAATTTTTCTTTTGTAACCTAACTATATAATCCCTTTAACATAACTAATTAGGTTACACTAATTATTCTATTAATAACCTTATATATAAATTTAGTAGGTTATACTACTAATTATTATATAATAGATTTAAAAAACAGAAGAATTAAAAACGCCTATAATCCTTCCTACCCTACTTATATAGTCCTTTCTTCCTTCCTGTCTAGTTAAGCAGGCAGGTTACATATAGTAGTTATTATATTTACCCTCTAGCTTTACCTTAACTGCCTAGCAGCCTATCTTTTTCCTCTTTTTCTCTTTAATAACTGTATTACTTCTCTCTTTACATAAAAAACTTAACTAAATTAAAATTAACTAAACTAAAATTAACTAAACTAAAATTAACTAAACTAAAATTAACTCCTTTATATAGACCTAAGCTTCCTTTAGTTGTTATGTCTCTTATTCCTGCTAGAGGCTAGATAACCCCTATAGGTACTATTACTACTTACACTAACGCTAGTAGCACCTATTAGGTAACTCTTCCTACTTTAATAGCTTATAACTATACCTTCTTTATTACCCTCTTAATTAACGTATATATAGGTCCTACCTAATAGTTTATATAGTGCTAACTTTTAATATAGGAGGAAGAGCATAAGGTAGCTTATATACTTTTATGTAATATTAAGATTTACCTCCCTACTAGTAAAGATATCTCTTTTCTGCTTACTAAGATAATCTGTTATAAGGGATATTTTTATGCAGTCTTTATCTAAAGCTGTAGATAAGCTGTTAATACCTACCCCTAGAAGTGTAGCTATAGCGCTAGCACTTTTTACTTTACTACTTACACTTATATTACTATATACTAGAATAGTGCTTATATAGAGTGCGTCTAGTAGTTACATAGAGCCTATTACTACTACTATAGTAAAGGATTATATAACACTAATAATAATAATAATAATAATAAGGATAATAATACTCCTTATTATGCTTATTCTTATACTTATTATGTAAAGAAGCAGAAGGCTTATTTACTTATAAGTAGTTATAAGCTTAGTAGTTCTAATACTTCTCTTATTATTAAGTAAGGGTTATAGACTCTTTTAGGTTCCTTAACTAGTTATATAACTTATAGGTAGATAGCTAGGTAGTTATATAAAGCAGAAAATCTAGGATTAGTAGTATTTAGTATATATTTAGATTTAGATTAGAAGGCAAATTAGGTAGTTAACATATAAGAGTAAGCTTATATATAGTAATTATTAATTACTCTTTTCCCCTAACCTTTTAATGTACGCTTTAATTTAAATTTATAATATGTTACTTATTACTAGCTGTTATAGTGCTAAATTCAGCGTCTTCTTAGTAAGGGCGTCTGCTAGGTTATCTTTACTATTAATTTATCTTACCTCTAAGATCTCTTTCTTTTTGTATAACTCTTATAGGCTTATAATATTAATTATAAGTCTCTTTTTGTTAGTTATACCTAGTTATATAAGGCACTTATATAAGGATTATAAATCTAAACACACTATAACTAGTATCCTTAGCATCTAGAGCGTATAAAGGATGCAGTTAAGCGTTATGCTTAAGGAAATACTACTATTAAATCTAGTAGCTATCCTATATAGCTTGTTTATAAGAACGCTTCTAGTGATCCTTTTGCACTTTATTAAGCTTTAGTATACAATATTACCTCTAATTTCAAAGTCTGTAGTTATATAAGCAGTTTCTTCTGCTAGTATAATTACAAATCCTAGTTATAAAGAAAGGTTAGCATTATTAGCAAAAGATCTATCTATAAACATATACATCTTTATATATAAGAGGTCTAGAGGTATAAAGGTAAGACCTTAATTTAGGTTATTAATCTGCTATTAGAGTTATATATTTAAGGCTTTAATATCTTTTACTTCTAGTTACTTAACTTAGGTAGTAACAGACAGATTATATAAGGCTTCTAGCTAGTAAATTAAGGTAAGATAGGCTCCCTTTACCCTTTATAAGATATATTATTATTAGGCGTTAGGTATACTGCTATTAATAAGTATAAGGTGCTTAACTTAACCTTTCTAGGTAAAGGTTAGGTAATTATTATACAGCTTAATTTATCCTCTATTACAGTTAAGTCCTTCTCCTTATTAAAGTATTATCTTTAGCTTTACATAAAGTCCCTTTTCCTGTAATTTCTCCTCCTCTTTCTAGGTAAACTAAGCTGTTATAAAGCTTAAAGTGTTATCTATCTGCATTACTATAATACTAATAGTGTTAAGTCCCTTAGTTATATAGAGGAGGTAAGGGTTATATATAGATTCTTTTATCCCTAGTTCTACCTTATAGTGCTCTAAGTATGTCTTATACTAGTAGAGTCCTAATTTAGCAAGCCTGTATAATAGCTTAATAATCTAGAGGAGTGTGTTTTTAGAATATCTACCTTTAAGTTCCTTAGGCAGTTATGTAATAATTATATAAGTTAACTTATTAGTAGCTTAGGTGTAGGCTTAGGTAATATCTTATACTTTATAATAACACCTAAAAGATGTAATTAGAGTTATGCTAATTATAAGCAGGAGGTGTTAGCTTATCCTCTAGATTATAGGTGCCTAGGTAAGAAGTAATTCTTTCTCTTAGTCCTTATAACCTTATATAATAGGTCTTAACTTCTTATATAGCTTATTTAATAAGTTCTTAATCTCTTATACTATATAAGTGCTGTAAACGTAGATCCTATTATGCTTATCTAGGTTATATAAAACAAAAGTAAATACTCCTTAATTAATAAGGGTATTAATCTTAATCCTATCTAATTCTTTATATAGTGCCCCTAGGGCTGTAATAATATTATTAAGTTAGAGTTAAACTATAAGGTTGTAGTAGTCTTTCTCTTATTGCAATAAGTATATAGTATATATTTATAGTAATTATTATACAGCAGGTTTCTAGCTCTTCTTTAGTTATCCTCTCTTCCTTAGTTATTATTATTAGGTTAGCTATATAACACCTAGGTCTACCTATACCTATAAGTCTTCCTTATAAAGGTATAGTTTTATATATATTATATAAAACTATATAGGACTGTTTACTATCCTAACTATAATAGTGTATCTCTTAATCCCTTTAATCTTATATAGGCTAGACTAGTACTTCTTTTCTCTCTATACTAGCACTTTACTCCTAATAGGGAGGGAAAGTACCTTCTAGATGTTAGGGCTATTCCTAGTATTAATTATATAATTAATTTTAACTTCTATATAAATACTCTAAAGCAGTTTTATTACCTTTTAGACTGCTTCTACTCTTTATATAATATCTAGTAAAAGTAGTAAGTTCTTATTAATTTAAAGGTAGGTTCTAAAAATAAGAAAGGTTAGTATAATGCTGTTTAAGCTAGTAGTATTATTTAGGGCTTTTACTGCTATCTAGAGGATTATCTTATTATCTATATTATAGCTAATCTCCTAGTAGAGGATATTATATATACGTCTAAGTAGTATCTAGGCTTTTTTAATCTTACTAACTGCCTAGTAAGCTTCTACTAGTATCTTATTATATATAATCCCTATAATCTTAGCCTAGCCTCTAAATTCTATAGAAGTAAAATTTATCCCTAGATTATATATAATATAATCTAGTAGACTAATATACATAATAATCTAGTACTTATAAAGAGCGTTCTAAGTGTCTTATACTAATATTAACTTTAGGAACATTACACCTTAAAATCCTATCTCTATATTAATAATATAAAGAACATTCTTCTCCCCTAGTTATATAACGTCTATAACTATCTTATAGTTAAAGTCACTTTTATCTTTTAAGGAGAACTTAAACCTCCTTAGGGTAGGGTTATATAACTAGTACTAATAATAGAATCTCTAGATCTTCTTAAGAATAATAGGGTTAATATTATTATATCTAGCATTCTTTAGAAGCTAGTGTAGTTAATCTATATAAGGGTGTCTAAATTGTTAGTAAAGTTATTAGAGTTATTCTTTAGTAAAAAACATCCCTACCTCTATATAGCTTAAGTTAAAGAATAGATAGCCCTATTTCTAAATAATAGGGATTAGTAGTCTATCTTTTTATATAATAATATTATTAACGTTATTAAAATATATACTAAGTTAGTTAGTATTATGTAGAGAAAATAGGAATAGTGTAGATACGTTAAGGATATAGTATGTAATACTACCTAGTAGGTTTTCTATAGTTATAGTCCCTATAGCTATAATTAACATATTTACACTAAATTATATATAGGCTAATCCTAGTACCTATAATATCTTTATATAAGGGTATTCTCTTAAGTATGCTAGCACTTAAGGCTTCCTAACAGTTAAAAACTTAGCTGCATTTATATCCTAGAGCTCTCCCTAGTATATAGTGCTGTATAGGTCTTATAGTATAAATTAGCTTACTTCTAATATCCTTACTGCTAAAAATATATCCTCTCCTGTTATATAATAGAAGAATACAGATAATAAGAGGAAGGTTAAGGCTTCCTTATTACTAGAGTGTATATCTTAGTTATTATTATATAAGTCTTTAATAGGATTCTCTCCCTTAACTTCTAATAGGTATAATATAAAATCCTTATATAGATTCTAGTTAAGTGTAGTGTATACCTAAATATATTAGTCTTTTATATGCTTTTGTTTATCCTCTATGTAATTTGTTAACTAATAGCCCTCCTTCTTATAGATAAAGCACCTCTTATTATTTATATAGAAGGGTCTCTATCTTATAAATAGCTAGCCTTATCTTCTGTTATATAGTTATTTAGAGAGTTAATTATTATATAGCTGCTTATAGCGTCCCTTTTAGTTAGAGGTATACCTTCTGTCTATAAAGTAAATATTATGTAATATTATCTTTTAATTAAGGGCTACCTAGAGTAAAGCCCTTAGGTTAGAGAAGAACTCTTTATATATATAATCTACTTTAAGATTGCTAAGAGTAGTTTCTAGCTTAAGTACTCCTTAATATGCTTAAGTAACTTACGTATAAAGCATTACTTTACCTTAGAATCTAGATCTAAGTGCTTATTATATAAGAGGTATCTTATTAAGGAGAGTTTTAAGCACTTCTATTATAGTCTTTTTAGGGTTCTCTCTCCTTACTTATGTAAAGGATATAGTAGTCTAATCTACCTAATATAGGCTGTAGTTAATATTAGTATTAAAATACTTATCTAACATATTATATATCTTATCCTACCTCTTAGTTAGGCTAATATAATAGAGGTAGAACTCTTCTATATAATTCTAGAGGATATCTAGAAACATAGCGTAGTACTAATCTTCTGTAATACAAAGTTATTAATAAAAACTAATAAAGACTTAGGCTTTATTATATAAGATGTTATACAGCTTACTAGTGTAGTTTCTATCTTTCTACTATTCTTTCTAGAAGATTAAGATAGTACTTAGTTTATATAGTCTGTTTTTAATAATACGCTTTAGTAAAAGGTTATAAATACTATCCTTTTAGTATATAGGCGTTATACAGCCTTAAAATTATAAGAAGCTATTAACCTCCTAGGTGAATTATATTCTAAGGGGTATATTCTAGGTTATAGGTTAGCAGTCTTATATAACTAGAGTTTAAGTTATCTATACGTTATATAAGTCCTTAATAGAGTCTATTACTAGTTTAGCAGTAAGTAGTATAGTAATAGGATTAGGGTTTTAGGTAGGTGTCTCTATAAGTGTAATCTGTTTATAGGAGGTTGTTATATATATTAGATAAGGGGAGAGTTACTTTAGTCACTTATCCTAAGTGTTAAATTCCTAGATAATAGTATAGATTAAGTCTGTAATCTACTAGGTTAAGCTTTATACTACACTAATATAAAATCCCTTTTGCTTTAGGATTTATATAAGCTTCTATCTATAAGGTAAGCTAACTAGGTCCTATTAGGTAGATATCTAATAATAGAATTCTTTATATAGAGTTATCTTTAGTAGGTCCTTATTAAGGGTAATATAGAGGATTTACATAATTACATATCTAACGTATGTAGTAAGTTCCTCCTTATTTAACGCCCTAGTAATATTAATTAGGTTACCTTAGATTCTTAGGTTTATTAACTTCTTCTATATAATAAGTAGAATCTTACTCTTAGCGTTTATCTCTTTATATATAGGTAGGTATAATTCCTCCTCTTAAAGTCTATTTAAGGGATTACCCTCTTACTTACTTTATAAAGCTATAGTTAGTAGTAGCTATTTTATCTTATATAGTAACTATTATTATTATTATAGGTGTAGTAGCGTATACTACTTACTTTAGGATTTATATAGTAAGTATCTCTATCTAGTTCTTACTAGAAGGTAATAATAAAAGTCTCTATTATATAAAACTAAAATAGTAGTTATCTTACTCCTAGATACCTAGTTCTTACTAGAAGGTAATAGTAGGTAGAATTAAGGAAATAGCATAAGGTGCCTTATGTCTAACTACTTAGTTCTTACTAGAAGGTAACAGTAGTTAGATTTTAGATATATTACTATATAACGTCTAGTATAATAATTCTTATCTCTTTACTCTTACTAATCTATAATTATATAAATTAATTATGTAATTACTAAGTAATTACTAATTAGTATTAAATAGACTGTATATATACATATAGGTACTAAAAGATAGGGTAAACTAAAGAATGTATTCTATAACTATATTATCTAAGACTGTAATTAGTATACCCTAGATAAGAACGCTTACCTTATTATCCTAATTAGAGAAAGCTAGTTTTATAGAAAACATAATAGTTAGAATCCTCTTAATAAGATACTATTTATAGTTATTAATAAGAGCTAATTATATAGTATAGCTAATAGAGTTACCCTTCTTACCTATATTGTAAATATATTCTCTAATAATAACTATAAGCAGCTTATCTAAGAGATCCTTAATTAGCAGCTTAGCCTCCCCTAGTAATCTTCTCCTTTCTTACCTTCCTTAACTCCTTTAGCTTTAGTCTAATATATATATATAGTGCGCTTAGATCTAGCTAACTAAGATTATACTAACGTCTATACTATTATAAGAGGTTAACCTTAGAAGAACCTACTGCTAGTTACTAACTCCTACGCTAAGATAACTTATAGTATAAAAAAGCCTACCTTACTACCCCTAATTAAACTAAGAACTATTATATTTACAGATAAGGACTAGTATATTATAGAAATTAACTTTAATAACTCTAAGAGAGACCTTAATTAGATACCTCTACTGTCTTTACTAACTGCCCTAAAGAAGATAATCCTTTAATAATCCTAGCTATTAGATAATATAAAAAGCATATCTCCTAAGAAGTTCCCTAATTAGCAGCTTAAGATACTACTTAATATAACTAAGATTATAACTGCTAACTAGCCTAAGGAGCTTAATCTACAGTAAGAGGCCTAAAAGCTTACTAAAAAGAAACTAAACGCCTTAGTATTACTTCCTATTAGGATCTTAAGGAAGATCTAGCTAGAGTTTAATACTATAATAGAAGCTATACTTTGTTATTAAGGCTATACTAATACTAATAGAGTCCTAATTAAGGCGCTAAAGTCTCTAGTTAATATTACTAAGATAAGTTAGTAAAAAGCTTACATTAAGAAGCTAAATAATAACTATAACTACAGTATAACTTTTAGAGCCTCCCCCTCTATAATAATTAGATATATTAAAAGGTCTAAGCCTACTACTAGGATTCTAGCCTCTATTATCTTAAAGGCTTACTTTTAGCTTAAAGTCTAAATATTAAGTATTAATTAGAGTAATAAGGGCTTTACTATCTCTATAATCCTTAATACTAATACCTAAGTTAATATCCTCTTAAAATAGTATACTAAGTTAGTAAGGATTCTATATACTTACACCTAGCTTAAAATAAGGACCTTTAAGAATAATAATCCTACGCTCTTTAATAGATTCTACCTTACTAATATCTAAATTAATAAATATAAGGTTATAATATCTTTCTTTATTAAAGATAAGTATAAGACTTCTAATTAACTTCTCTTTAGACTTCCTTTTATCTAAGACACTAAGCTTTTGTTTAGATATAGTAACAACCTAATTACTACCTTTATATATACTAAAGATACCTAGATTAAAGTTCCTATTAGAGTAATTAGGACTAATAACTCTTTAGAGGTTATAGATATCTTACTATAACTAGATTAGTACCTTTAAGAGGTTTTTAATTTAGGAAACTAAAGACTAGTAGTAACACTAGGAATGCTACTAGTACTAACAACTTTTATTTAGACCTTAACTTAGATAATAATAAGTAAGTAGCTACTATTTTTAATTAAGGCTAAGTAGATAACATTATAATAGTTATAGTAAAGAATATAATTAGCCTATATACAGCCTAGATCTAAAGAATTATAATAATTACTTAAGGAGATACTTAGAAGTATTAATATAACCCTACTACTACTAGTAATACTTCCTCTAATTTAGCTATAAAGCTAGTTACCTAATAAGAAGAACATACTATAACCTATTAGATTATAAAGCACTATAAGAAAGTAATCTAGTAGTTTAAAATAACTAACTAGGCTATTACTTACTACATCTAGAAGTTAGACTAAAAGATAATATATAAGACTAAGAATAAGAAAATACACCTAGTAGATAATATACTATCTAACAGATTAAGCCTAGATAGAGACCCTCTCTAGAAGCTTAAGAAGGTTAATAATATTAAAGATAAGCTTTAGGACTAATTAGGGCCTTATTCTAACCTAATTACGCCTAAGTTCTTAGATATTAAACCCTAATTAAGACTAATACGTAACTAACTTAATAGCATTCTTAAGGATTTAGACTACTTACTTCTATAAGAGAAGGACCTCCTTAAATAGATTCTTCTTAATTAGGAAAAAGCTCTAGCCTAAGACTTTACTAAATATAAATAGCTTAATATAATAATTACACCCCTATAGGTTATTAAGATAATTCTATATAAGGTGTAGTAGGCTAAGAGTATTCTAATTCTAAAGGCCCTCCTTCTATAGGTCTTTAACATAATTAGATAATATATCTAATAAGGTATTATTAAGGAGAGTTACACTGCTTACTAGAATTTATAGTTCTTAGTTATAAAAAAAGATAGCAGCCTCTAACTAATTAATTTAGTAACTTAAGTTAATAGTATTACCTTTTAAGATACTTAGTAAGTACCTAATATAGATACCTTTTTAGAAGAATTTATAACTAACTAGCTTATTTCTCTCTTAGACTTTTTCTCTAGTTATAATTAGGTCTCCCTTAATAAGAAGAGCTATAATCTAATAACCTTTTTAACCTCTCTTAGCCTCTATTAGTACTATATGCTCCCTATAGGAGGTATAAACTTAGTTACCTAGTTTTATTAGATTATAATAAGGATTCTTTATAATCTAATTTTAGAATACTATAACGCCTTTATTAATAATATAGCTGTTAAAGGTCCTTAATCCTAGTATAATAACTAAAGCTTCCTAACTACCCTAGTATCTAATAATTTATCTATAAGCATTTATATAACATTAATTACATCCTATTTAATATTAAATTAGCTAGCTATATAGTTTTAGAGGCTAAGTCTTAATAGTATTACACTTCTACTATAATTATAGGTTATATTTACAGCACTAAAGGTAAGAAACCTAATTAGGTACAAATCCTTAAGATTCTTAAGTAGGAAAAGTATAAAAATGCTCTAAATATCTAATTATTTCTTAGGATTATTACCTTTTATAAAGTTTAAGTTAAATACTTTTTAAAGAAGGCCTTACTATTATACTCTCTCTTAGGTAAGAATTAGCCTTTCTCCTAAAGTCCTTCTTAGGTTAAGGCTATAAACAATCTTAAGTAGGTACTTACCTCTACGCCTATTCTTATTCTAATTAACTATAGTTCTAATAGTAGCTAGATTATTCTTACTACTAATATAAGTATTAAAGGTAAGAGATATACACTTAGCTAGATCCTTAATAATCTATAGACTGTTACTTAATTTAAAAGTAGTATTTAGCATAGTATAGAACTTAACTATAATTTAAGTAAGTTAGAAATAAGAAGCATCCTTATAAGTCTTAAATAACTTTATAACTACCTTTTTAGTATTAACTTCCTCCTTAAGACTAACGTAAAGGTCTTAGTTACCTAGATTAACAAAGCTGTAAATAACTTACCTTCTGTAATAATAACATACTAGCTTACTTAGATTAGACTTTTTAATTTTAAGATTAAGTATATTAATAGGAAGAAAAATACTACTACTAATAGGCTTTTATATAAGCCTCTTAGACCTTCTAATCTACATAAGGCAGATATAGAAGAGGATATTAAGGATTTTATTAATACTAAGGTCCTTTAAATATATATAGCTAATAATTTCTTTCTTACTCCCTATACCTACCTACATAACTCTACTAATTAGTCTAGCTAAATTAATATTCTAGTTAATCTTCTCTTACCTACTAAGAATTAGTTACTACATTTAAAGCAGATTATATATTTCCTCCTTACGCTTAAACAGCTACTAGGAATCTTACGCTCTTACTACTGCTAATTTAGATAAGTCGCTACATAGTTTATTATCTATAATAGACTCCTTTTTAAATAAGGAATAACTACTTAACCCTAGCCCTCCTAAGTTATTAATAATAAGCGCTATTATAACAAACTTATTAATAAAGTATATAATAAATTAGAGTATAAAAGATAAGAGGTAATATATTTTAATCTTATAGAATAATTCTACTAGCTAGGTATATATACCTAGATCTATAAACTAATCTTAATATGTAAGGCCTATTAAAAAGCGTAATTAAGGTAATTTAATAATCTATATACCTCTACTACCCTAATCTTATAACTATTTACATAAGTATTACTTAATATTTAACATATTAGTAAATAGAAAGTTATTAAGGCCTATTATAAGTTCACTAGTTACCCTAAAGCCTATATTATACATTAAGCTACTTTAAAAAACGTAGTTATATTTATCTAGAAAGACATTATCTATTAATATAGTATCTATAGCACTCTAATTATTAATAAGGGATATAAGAATATAGGCGCTATAACACTACTAAATTAGTATTACGCCTCCTAATGTAAAGTAACCTCTATATATAATCCCTATATAAATAGACTTCTTAAGAAAGGCTATTAACTAATTACTTACACTCTTTATATCTAGTCTAACTAAGGCGCTAAAGACATTTAGCCTATACTTATAACTACCCTCTTTACTAATTATACTACTATCTATATATCTATAGGCTATATACCTTTCTACCTTATTTACAGATAACATACTATTACCCTAATTAAGGACTGTATAGTAACTTAGAGAGTTCTTAACTAGGACACACTAATAACTTAAGACTAAGAGACCTAAATCTAACTCTAAGCCTTTTTATAACTAAATAAAGACTAATAATAGGCTGTAGATATAGTTACTTAACACTAAGCGCAGACTTATAATTAGTTTAATACTACCTATTTAAATACTTTCTATAGGGATTAACTATAAATAGGTAATCTAGTTCTTATTTTTAATGTTTAATAAAAGATTAATATATCTACTACTAGGAAGCTTAACTACTACTAGAATAGACCCTTCTAAATTTACTTAATTAGCCTATCTAGCACTTTATTCTAACTTAAAACCCTCTCTAGTAATCTTATTACTAAAGCTACTTATGCTAGTAATTAACTTAAGAAGTTTATAAAGAGTCCTAAAGGCTTTTTTATTTCTCTTAATAAATTTAATCTCTGCTCTAAGAGTACTACTAATCTAATAGATTTGCTTCTAAATAATAACTTACTACTAGATTAGGACTTTATTTCTAATAATTTAACTAATACTTCTAACCTTAACTTTAGGGATAAACCTAATAATCTAATCTATAGGGTAACTTAGTTATAAGTAGTATTCTTATAATAGCATACTACGTCTTTCTAATCCTTTTGTTTTTCTTTATCTCTTAATTTCTATATAGTTTGCTTTATATAACTAATCCTTACTTTATTTCCTTATGTTTATAATAAGAATGTATTTCTTATTTATTTAGTTCTTCTTTTACTATAATTATCCCTTTTATATAGTCTAGTAAAAGACATAAGGGAATAAGATATAAGAAGAACTATCCTTTGTTAATTAACTTAAAGACTATAATTACCTTAACCTATTACCTAACCCTAAAGATTACTACTACTGTTTCTATCTCTTAACTATAATCCTAAAAAGCTCCTACTATAATTTAGTCCTCCCCTAACATTATAATCTTAAGCTCTTAATCTAATAAGTTACATTCTTAAACAGTCTTAAATACTACCTATTTATTATTATCTAAGATATAAGAAGCCTTAGTACACTAGTTACAGTATATACTAGCCTTCTGCTTATAAGCCTCTTTAATATAGTTACTAAGTATGTAGTACTTTAGGAATTTAATCTTAATAATCTAAGGAATTAATAATAGAACCTTATCTCTACTTATCTTTTACTTATGCTATAGAGAGCCTATCTTATTAGGATTAACACCTAAATTACTACTATTTTCCTAATATTTAAAGGATAATTTAAAGTTACACTCTCTCTTAGAGTCTATATAGTTAGCATATTAATTATAAAATTTACTAAGAAGGGAAACACACTTAAAGTAGGGAGTTATACTTCTTACTTTCTCTAATCTGCTACTATAGTATTTCTAAAAGTTATAAGCATAATAATTATAAGTAACTTTATTCTAAACACTATAGGCTTAAATTAGTAAAGAATTAACTATAGGAGTCTAGAAAGTAAGATACTAAGTAAAGAAACTAAAATAACTAGTAATATTATTATTAATAAATATATAATAGGCAAACTAAGAAGAGTTATTACTTAGCTTATAGTTACTTAGGATTCTATAGATAACAGTCTAATTTAAGATATTTAACTAAAATAAGCTACTAAGCTGTTATATTTTCTTATTTACTTTATAAGGATTAAGAATCTTAAGCTCTAAGTATAAAAAGCTAGCTAAAGAAAGGAGACTAGCCTATATAGTTACTTTAAGGATTTAGCTAGAAACATTAATTAGCGTTTTCTAATAACTAGATTAGATAAGAAAGACTTACGTTTAAGTAGTAGTTATTAACCTTTTAGAGTTTATAACCTTAGAGACTTATTACCTCTATCTTTATAGGTAGCATTAAGGAGAACTACTATAGCTTAATTTTATAACTAGTGTCTTAGTATATATAATACTAGTTAATCTTATTAGGAGTATTTATAGTAATTAAGATTAGGTTTACTTTAGTTTAGGGAAGGTAAGGGTTATTTAGTTTATTTAGGTTTAAATAGATAGAAAAGTATAAAGAAGGGAAAAATTAAAAGAGGAGGATTAAGGAAAATAGGCCCCCTTTATACCTTTTAAGTTACTAAAGAAAGGAAGGTACTGCAGTAGAAGCGTTATAATTAAGCCTACTTAACAAAAGGTATAATTTATAATAACCTTACTTTAACTTTAGCTAAAAGAACAAAAGGAGTAATTTACTACTCCTATACCTTCTAATTACTTTAAGGATTACTTCTGCCCTTTCTTAAATAAATCCCTTATTCTAAGCAGTATAAAACCCTTATCCTTTTCTACCCTTCTAACCTTTCTTTTCTTCTTTACTAATAACAACCTATTAATAATTTTAAGACTAGTTCTAGCGCACTACTTCTATATATATATATATACTTCCCTTTCTTTAGATATACTTTTTCTTTTTAGATATATAATTTCCCCCCTTATATAACTTCCTAATTAACCTTTATAATATTAACTCCTGCTTCCTCCTCTTTCCCTCTCGTCCTAAGCCTTACCCTTTCTGCTATAAAGATATAAAACTCCTTTACCTACTAAGACTATAACTTAACCCTTAAGTACTAACGTAGTAACTAGGCTAATAACTAAATTATTAATTACCTCTTATACCTACTAGATAAGTTACTACTGCTTATAAATCCTAGTTCCTTAACCCTTATATAAACTCCTAATTCTCCTAACAAACCTAGCCTTACTATAGGGAGATTACCTACTAAGCAAACTTTAACTATATAATTCCTACTAAGATTAACCTTTATTTTTCTAACTAGCTTTAATAAGAAGATATTAATACCTTCCTTTAGTAGTAACCTAAGGCTTTTAAATATATTAATAGTAATTATCTATAGGAAGGCTAGACCTATAAGAAGGCATAAGGTATCCTCTTGAACTATTATAACCTATAAGAATACTTACTTTAAAAAGACTAGATTATAAGAGATAAGATTAAAGCTGCCCTCTAAATTATAGTTTTTAATCTTTCCTTAGTTTGTAATATTATAGTTATCCTAATTATCTAGTAAAGTAATATTAGTTAAAATACTAACTCTATTCTTCTTCCTTAGGCTTATAAGACCCTTTATATAATTAGGACTTTAGTATATCTTATTCTTTTTCTTCTTTTTACTAACAACCTTAGACACTTTATAGGTATAATTATTAATTAGAGAGATAGTATAGTGTACTAGTATAATCCTCTTTAGTCTAGTAGCTAATTAGAAGCTCTTTTTATTAATAACATTCTAGCGTTAAAGACCTTTTACTATAATATTAATACTTTATTTTACATTAAGAACCTAATTAACATATCTACCTGTGTTATTAACTTAGTCTAGCAGCCTAGCAGCTAGGAGTATAGTCTCTATATTCTTAAGTAGTTCTAAACAGCTATCTAATACAGTCTTATATACCTAACTAAGAACCTAATCTAGAGAGATACTCTTTTTGCTTCTAAATAAACCTTTAGTAATAAGCTATATACTACTTAGATCTACTAGATTAGCTATAAGTTTTAGTATAAAGGATCCTACTCTTATAACGCTATAAGAGATATCCCCTACCTATTTTTTAAAGAAACCTAGAAATAGCTCTATAAGAAACATTAATAGTAATCTACCTCTAAGGCCCCTTTTAGTAATAACTTAGGCTTAGATCTTATAGTAACTAGCTTTAAGTGTAGAAAGGTTAGTAAGATTAAACCTTAGACTCCTTTAAAGACTAAGCTCTTATTACTACCTCTACTAATTACTTTAGTAAAGCTACTATTAATACTACTTAAACTTAGATCCTAACGTATTACTTAATTAATAATATAAGGTACCCTTCTTCTACTTACTACTAAGAGTGTAGATTACTAGTCTTAGCCTCCTATAACTCTAGCTATAATAGTTCTAATTAATACCTTTCTTATTCCCCTAAGCTACTAACTTCCCTTAATTAACTAATAGGTCTATAATTATAAGTAAACTCTAAGCGCTCTTCCTCTAGCCCTTACTAGTACCTTATAAATAAGACTTACTAAGTCTCTCTTAAATATAATAATAGAGGATTTACCTAAGGGAGACTCTATAGATCTTAATAATATAGATATAGATAATATAGAAATAGATAATATAGATATAGAGAGACCTCTATCTTAATCTAAGTATTCCTTACTGCTTACTAATATTTAGTCTTATTAAGAGAAGGTCTAAATTACACTTTCTTAGACTAAACTTAACTAGTAGCTTAATAACAAACGTAATTACTAATTCTATACTCTCTAGCATAAAAAGCTTCTTAAGTAACATACTAACCTAAGAAGCTTATAGATTAATAAGTATTCTAAGGAGGATTAAGTTAACTAATATAATAATCTAATTAATAAGACTACTTTTTTAACGTCTCCTTATATACCTTAGCTTCTACTAAGTAAAGGTTAGAATTAAGGTAGATAAGCTTATAATAATACTAAAGATATATAGAAACAAAAGTATACTATAAGAATAGCTAAGGTAAATAAGATAGGTAAGACTAATAAAACTACTAAGGAATCTAAGAAGGGTAAAGCTTAATTATAGTAGACTATATACTAGATATTTCTTTCTTTAGTACTAATTAAGCATTTTAGGTAGTTTCTTCTCTTTAGAGAGAAGATAAGAAACTAGGGGATAATTATAATAGGGTGCCTATTAGTGCTAGATTTCTTTAGTTCCTAATTACATAACTAAGAGTCTTAATTAGAGATAGATATTAGACCTTAGCTACTTACTTCTAACTAAGAAGATTATAAATATATAACTAATTCTATTCCTTTAATCTAGAGATAGATCCTTTAGATTAACTTAGAGCCTTTTATTATAATTTACCTTTATTTATAGTTACGTAAGATATATAGAAGTTTCTCTCTTAATTAGTTATAGGAGTAAGTCCTAATTAGAGCCTTTATAGCCTTAATTAAGATAGTTTACTTACGCTAATTAAGAGGTATCTTATGTTAGCTTTAGTAGGTTATAGTAATTATTCCCAGTTACCTTACTGCTCTAGCTATCCTACTTTACTATACCTTCTTATTATCTAATCTAGTTATTAGAAAACGCTAATTAATGTTTCTAGCTAGATCCTTAAAGTAACTATATAGGTTAGACTTCCTTCTCTAGCTAGCTTTCTATACTTAGAGCTTAAGATTCTTAATTCTTATAAAGTAAATAAGAAAATATAACAGCTTAGTAGCTTATTTTAGTTAAACATTCTAAATTAGACTATTATCTATAGGATTCTAAGTAACTAAAAGCTAAGTAATAACTCCTCTAAGTTTACCTATTATATATATATTAATAATAATATTACTAGTTATTTTAGTCTCTTTACTTAGTATCTTACTTTCTAGACTCTTATAGTTAATTCTTTACTAATTTAAGCCTATAGTGTTTAAAATAGAGTTACTTATAATTATTATACTTATAATTTTTAGAAACACTATAGTAGCTAATTAGAGAAAGTAAGAAGTATAACTCCCTACTTTAAGTGTATTTCTCTTCTTAGTAAGTTTTATAATTAATATACTAACTATATATACTCTAAGAGAGAGTATAACTTTAAATTATCCTTCTCTTATTAGGAAAAAAGTAGTAATTTAGGTATTAATCCTAATAGGATAGGCTCTCTATAGTATAAGTAAAAAATAAGTAAAGATAGGGTTTTATTACTAATTCCTTAAATTATTAAGATTAAATTCCTAAAGCACTATATACTTAGTAACTATATTAAAGAGGCTTATAAGTAGAAGGCTAGTATATAATATAACTAGGGTGCTAAGGCTTCTTATATCTTAGATATAGAGAGTATTTAAGTAGCTAGTAATAAACTAATTATAAGTCTATACTTAGTATTAAGTAACTATATCTACAGCCTACTGTTAGTCTTTATTTAGTTATAAAAAGCCTTAAAGGTGGATTTAGGTCTCTTAGTCCTAAGTTATTAGTATATCTTAGTTAAGAACTCTCTAAGTTACTATATAGTCCTTAATTAGAGTAACAGTATGTTACTTATAAATAAGGTAGAAAGGTATATAGCCTATAGATATATAGATAGTAGTATAGTTAGTAAAGAGAGTAGTTATAAGTATAGGCTAAATGTCTTTAGCGCCTTAGTTAGACTAGATATAAAGAGTATAGGTAATTAGTTAATAGCCTTTCTTAAGAAGTCTATTTACATAGGGATTTTATATAGAGGTTACCTTACGTTAGGAGGCATAATACTAATTTAACAGTATAATAGCGTTTATATTCTTATATCCCCTATTAATAATTAGAGTGCTATAAATACTATATTAATAGATAATATCTTCCTAGATAAATATAGCTATGTTTTTTAAAGTAGCTTAACGTATAATATAGGCTTTAAGGTAACTAGTAAACTTATAATAGGCCTTAATAACTTTCTATTTACTAATATATTAAACTTTAAGTAATACTTATGTAAATAGTTATAAGATTAAGGTAGTAGAGGTATATAGACTGTTAAATTACCTTAATTACGCTTTTTAATAGGCCTTATATATTAAGATTAGTTTATAGATCTAGGTATAAATACCTAGCTAGTAGAACTATTCTATAAGATAAAAATATATTACCTCTTATCCTTTATACCCTAATTTATTATATGCTTTATTAGTAAGTTTGTTATAATAGCGCTTATTATTAATAACTTAAGCCCTTTTAGGCTATACATTATGTAAACGTGTTTTATTTTCTAGGGGTCTAGTGATATGTATTAAGTATAACTATTACATTAAGTTTCTAACTAATAGTATCCTTAGAGCTTCTAGCAAAATCTCTACTTCCCCTTAATTATACTACACCTACTGGATAGCGCAGATCACTACCTGCAGCTAGCCTAAGTGCTCCTTTATTATTACAATTTTGAATATATTATCCTGCTTCTAGGCTATCCTACTAATAAAAAAGCAGAGCTGCTGCTGCAGGGCCTACCTTACCCTAATAATTAGGCCTACATTAGCTACTAGGCTGTTAAGAAGTAAGATAACTAATCTAACGTTAGTAATATTAATTACTATATAGTTATCTATTCTGCTATTAATAGTAATAATGTTATATAGAGAGTTCCCTCTATACTACTTAATAATAGAGCTTATCTAAGCTGTTATAAACTATTTTATAACCTCTAAGGGGTTATAATTAAGAGGGGTGCCTAGTTTAAAGGGGTTATTTAGGTTAAGCGTAAGTATAACTAAGTAGGATAAGGAGTTAATAAGATTAGACTTAATAAGATTAGAAAAGAGGATTTAATTTAGTTACTTTAGTAGGTTTTAAGATAATTTATCTAAACTGTAGGTTTAGTAGGTTATAGGTATAGTTAATAGGAGAATCCTAGATTCCATCCTAGCTAACTATATATACCTAATAAGCCTACCTCTTAAGGTTAAATACCTCTATAGTTAAGAGTTCTTAACCTTAGTAGTATAGACCTTAAGAGTAAAGCTATCTCTAGTAGACTATACTAACCCCTATAGTACTATATATTCTTAAACAAGCTACCTTACTAAGTTAACAGCATAAGAATAGGGCATAGTGCTTATATTAGGCTAACTGCTATTGTTTTTTCTTTTTGCATTATGTGACTAATCTTAACTGCAGGATCTAATTAGTTCTACGCTAGTTTAATTAGCGTTCTTAAATTAATAACTTAAGAGGGCTAAGGTTAAGTAGTTATTCCTTATTTAAAAAGAAGTCTATTATAGATAATAAACTATATAGTAACTTATCTAAATTAGTAGTAGTAAGAGCGTAAGATTCCTAGTAGCTATTTAAGTATAAAAAGGAAATATACAATCTGCTTTAAATATAGTAACTAGTTCTTAGTAGGTAAGAGAAGATTAGCTAGAATATTAATTTAGCTAGACTAATTAGTAGAGTTATTTAGGTAGGTATAAGCAGTAAGGAAGAAATTATTAGCTATATATATTTAAAAGACCTTAGCGTTAATAAAATCCTTAATATCCTCTTCTATATTTACCTTATGCAGATTAGAAGTTTTAGGAGGTTTATATAAAAGCCTATTAGTAGTAGTATTCTTCTTCCTATTAATATACTTAATCCTAAAATTAAAAAGTCTAATCTAAGTAAGCTAGTATATTACTATTACAGAAGGTAAGTTATTTATAGCTTTATTAATCTAGGTAACTAAGACCTTTATGTTAGTCTTAAAGAGGAAGTTAATACTAAAAAGGTAGTTATAAAGTTATTTAAGACTTATAAAAACGCCTCCTATTTCTAACTTACCTAAATTATAGTTAAGTTTTATACTACACTAAATACTACTTTTAAATTATATAACAATCTATAGATTATTAAGAATCTAGCTAAATATATATCTCTAACCTTTAATACTTATATTAGTAATAAGAATAATCTAGCTAGCATTAAGACTATAGTTAATTAGAATAAGAATAAGTATAGAGGTAAGTACCTACTTAAAAGTATTTATAGCCTTAACCTAAGGAGGACCCTAAGAGAAAGGCTAATTCTTACTTAGGAGAGAGTATAATAGTAAGGCCTTCTCTAAGAAGAATTTAACTTAAACCTTATAAAAGATAATAATCCTAAGAAATAATTAGATATCTAGAACATTTTTACACTTTTCTTACTTAAGCATCTTAAGGATCTTTATCTAATTAAGTTTCCTACCTTTAGTACTATAAATATAACCTATAATTATACTAAAAGTGTAATACTATTAAGATTTAGCCTCTAAAACTATATAGCTAGCTAATTTAATATTAAATAGGACTTAATTAATATTATATAAATACTTATAGATAAGTTATTAGATACTAAGGTAGTTAGAAAGCTTCTTATTATTATACTAAGATTAAGGACTTTTAATAGCTATATTATTAATAAAAGCGTTATAGTATTCTAGAATTAGATTATAAAGAATTCTTATTATAATCTAATAAAACTAGGTAACTAAGTTTATACCTTCTATAGAGAGTATATAGTACTAATAAAGGCTAAAAGGAGTTAAAAAGGTTATTAGATTATAGCTCTTCTTATTAAGGGAGACCTAATTATAACTAGAGAAGAAGTCTAAGAGAGAAATAAGCTAGTTAGTTATAAATCCTTCTAAAAAGGCGTCTATATTAGGTAGTTACTAGGTATCTTATAAGGTAATACTATTAACTTAAGTTACTAAATTAATTAGTTAGAGACTACTATTCTTTTTTATAACTAAGAACTATAGATTCTAGTAAGTAGTATAACTCTCCTTAATAATACCTTAACTATTAGATATATTATCTAATTATGTTAAAGACCTATAGAAGGAGGGCCTTTAGAATTAGAATACCCTTAGCTTACTATACCTTATATAGAATTATCTTAATAACCTATAGGGGTGTAATTATTATATTAAGCTGTCTGCATTTAGTAAAGTCCTAGGCCAGAGCCTTTTCCTAATTAAAAAGAATCTACTTAAGGAGGTCTTTCTCTTATAGAAATAAGTAGTCTAAATCCTTAAGAATGCTATTAAGTTAGTTATATATTAGTCTTGATTAAGGTTTAATATCTTAGAACTTAGGCGTAATTAGGTTAGAATAAGGCTCTAATTAGTCCTAAAGCTTATTTTTAATGTTATTAACCTTCTTAAGCTTCTAGAGAGGATCCCTATTTAGGCTTAATCTATTAGATAGTATATTATCTACTAGGTGTATTTTCTTATCCTTAGTCTTATATATTATCTTCTAATCTAACTTCTAGATATAGTAGGTAATAGCCTAGTTAGTTCTCTTAAACTACTAGATTACTTTCTTATAGTGCTTTATAATCTAGTAGGTTATAGTATGTTTTTCTTATTAGGTAACTAGCTTTATAGCTAAATTAGAGAAAGCGTTACTAGTAGTAGTAAGGTTATATTAATACTTCTAAGTATCTCCTTAAGTAATTATTATAATTCTTTAGATCTAGGCTGTATATAGGCTAATTATATCCTTTACTATAACTATTATAATATTATCTACTTAGTCCTAATTAAAAATAGTAGCTACTTACTTATTATTATCTAAGTTAAGGTTTAAGTAAAAGTTATTAGTACTAATAGTATTCCTAGTGTTACTACTAGTCTTTAGGTTTCTAAATTAAAAACCTCCTAGAGGTAGAGTATTAACAAAAAACTACACTTTTAAACTACAGTTAGGCAGATAGTTAGTTTAATTCTAACTGCAGGAAGCTACTTTTACAGAAGTCTAATTAGCTACTAGAGCCCTACAAAAGTAGGGCCCTAAGCCCTACATGCATAATAGGGCTCTAATAACAGTGCTCCTCCTAATGTATTATGTTTCCTTTATATAGAAATACCTCTATACTAAGTTAGGTAAAAACAAGCTAACCTTCTAATATTTAATAATAAAGTAGTTTTCCTTCTATATAAATTATAGGAGGTTTTTCTCTCTATATATAGATTAACTATATTATGTATATAGTATAGTGTAAAGGAATACCTTACTTATTCCTACTTAGATAGTGAATAATATAAGACTTCTCTTACAAAAAAAAAAAAAAAAAACTACAGTTAGTAGCTAAATCTAGGTATCTTAGATATACTTATTACTGCTTAGTTAGAAAAATATATAAAAAGTACTATTAGATTCTTTATAGAATTTAGAATATTATAGTAGTTTATACTTCCTAAATAGGACTAGTTAAGTATAAAATATTATAGAAACTATAAGGCTTAGTTTCTTAAAGCACTAACTGTAGTTTATAGTATATAGTTTATTATTATTTATTATTATTTATGTTTAATAAATCTTTTAAAATTAAGGTTAAGTGTTAAAATTAAACTTTTTAAAAATCTAGTGTAGTCTATATATAAAGAGTATAAATATACTTTTTAAAGTTTTTTTAAACCTTAAACTTATAACTTTTACCAAGACGTTTTAAAACTATATATAGTTTATATAATTATAGTTTGTTAATACTCTACCTAGAGGTACTAATCTAGTTATAGTAAGATATCTATAACCTCTAAAGAGTTATTAGTCCTAATTACTCTAATAGGAACCTTAATTTTAGTATCTTTAGTATATATAAGGGTAGTAATTAAGTTATTCCTATATCTACATAAAAGCTTAATGTCCTAAATAAAAAGAAGTCTAAGGAGAAGTTAATTAGAGGTCTTATATTTATTCTTAATAAGTAAAGACTTTATTACCTTATATTTATTAATCTAGATATTAGTAAGGCAGAATCTATTAAAAAGTATAGGATTATTATTCTTAAAGGTCCTTATCTTAAGCTAAGTGTAAGTATATAGAATCCCTACTAACTTAGCATACTATTCTAAGAGAATATTAACCTAGGCACTAGTATTAAGGATTATAAAGATAGTAGAGCCCTTATTACTCTAATTAATACTTAATATCTAGACTTTAAGTTAGAGGTAAGTATTTAAGATAATAGAGGCTAAAATCCTAGTAGTAAGCTTAGACCTTTTAATATATCTAATTATTTTAGAGGGTAAGGCTTTAGAAACTATACTATAGTTATAGTTATTAATTAGCTTCTTAATATAGGCTTTTTACTAACTTATCTTAGTAATATTAACTAAAGACTTTAGCGCCTTAATTAGGACTCTATTAGTATTAGTATAGCCCTAATTATAGAGTGTAGCTCCTATTATAGCGTTAAACTCTAGCTAGATCTTCCTTAAGATCCTAATAGGGAGTAAAACTAAGGTATTTAGTTTCTTCTTAGTAAGCCTTTAGGCCTCTTACTATAGATTAAGCTCTCTAGGCTAGTTAGTAGCTATAATCTTAGTTACATTAAGTAGTATCTTAAGTTACTAATTAGGGAACTCCTTAGGAGATATACTTTTTATGCTATCTAACAGCTAGGGTTATTAAAAGATTATCTTCTTTAGAGTAGTTAGTAAAAGTAGTAGAGGTATCTAATTAGTATCTCCCTTAGAGTTATTAGAGTTAATTTCTATAATATACTAGTCCTTATTTATAAATATAACTATTTTTAGTTTAATTAGAGGTAGTAGAGTAGGCTTCCTTATACTATAAGTTATCTTAGTATAGGAATTAGTAACTAGCAGTAGGTTCTTTTAGGGTTAACCTCTTATAATAGTATAGACGTTAGTATAATCTTAGTTAGCTAGATCTAAATACACTATATATATATAATAGACTAAGGCTAAAAGAGTTAAGGAAGGTAAGAAAGGAAAAGATTACTAGGGGAGGCTAAGCTGCTAATTAAGAATCTCTTAGATAAGTTACTTATAGTTATTATTAGAGGATATATTTATAATATAAGTAAGAAAGGTAACTCTATTAGCTATACTATATAATTAGCCCTTATTAATAACTATAAATAGTATCTTATTAAGAGGATTCTAACTATTATGTTTTTTATAGATCTAGCTTCCTCTAATTAGGATAATAAAGTAAGTATTCTTATCTAAAGTATACTAATTATAGTCTTAGATAATATAGTAGAAGTTAGAGTAGAAGTACTAATATTAGTTTCTAGGGCTTATAACCTAAGGTTAATTAGATACTATTATATTAACTTTAAAGATCCTAGCTAAACTTTATAGTTAAATTATATTCTAGTAGATCTTTAACTTACTTATCTCTTAAGCTAAGTTCTAATTAGTTATATTAGAAGCTAGCTAGTTAATTTAAATATTAACTATAGGCTGCTAAGGTTACTAGCAGTTTAGGTATTAGTAACTAAAGTTACTTTTAGGTTACTAGGTAGTTAACTAAGAAGGTAGGTTATCTACAGCCTAATTAGTAGTAAAAAGAGAAGTATACTCCTTCTTATATATAATAGTATGAAGAAGCTTAGCTTTAAAAGTAGTATACTTAGTTAATTAGATAAATACTTTAAGAGTTATACTAATCTTATTAGTAGCCTTTTAAATAGTATCTTTATAGAACTACTTATAGATTATCTTAATTAGGCTCTTATTAGAGATAGTATATAGGTCTTATCTCTTAGCTTAAGCTATAATATTATTAATTTTAGTAAAAAGCACCTAAGTAGAACTTAGATTAGAGGTAAAGATAGAGAATCATTTAGTAGCCTTCTTAATTTACTTTTTATTATTAAGGAATTAGTTAGTATCTTACTAACTATACTTCTTTATAAGAAATACTTAGCTTTTAGACTAAGGTAGGTATCTAATTACATTCTTAACTAAAGTCTAATAATTACTACCTATAGTATAGATAGTAAGCTTACCTCTAAATTAGTTTAAAACTCTTAAGATCTTATATTAGTCCTTAAACTTCTTTAGGAACTTAATAATATTATCTCCCTTAAAGGTTATAGCTTTATCTTATCTAGGAAAGAGGATCTTATAGAAGTTTAGGTTCTCTATTAGGTTAGTTAAGGTAACTATAGGAGTTAGGCTCTAAGGAGTCTAAGCCTAGATATATATAGTAATTACCTTAAGGAGAATATTAATTAAGGTGCTAGTAGCTAGAAGGGGCCTAGAAGCTTATAGAGAGTTAACTAAGTCCTTTAAACTAGATGCTTATTCTATCTAATTAAAAGGAGTTAGTTTACTCTTATTATTAGAGGATTTAGCTAGAATAGGCTTTTAGAATATAGTAAAAGTAGGGCTAGTAGGTTATTTATTAATTAGGATAGTAGGAGCTAGAGGCTAAGAAAGGTCTCCCTATAGAAGAGAAGTGTAGTTATTACTTATTTTAGTAGTTAGATATTAGTTATTAAGGTTATTAAGAATTCTAAAAATAGTATGTTAGTTAAAGCTCTTTAGGTAAAGCTTTATAAATATAGAAGTAGCTCTTCCTGTTAAATTAGAGGGTTCTATAGAGAGCACTTTATATACGCTAGAAAGGGTGCGTAGAGATAGAAGTTATTAGCCTAATTTAGCCTAGTTACTTAGTAAATATTAAAGGGACTGCTATAGGCTTTACCTTAGGCAGTAGGCTTTATAGAGGCCTTAGGCACCTAGAAAAGGGGTTACTAAGGGCCTAGTTAGGTAGTAAGGCTAGGCAAAAGGATAACATAATAGTTATAGTTATATATATAAGATACATACATAACGTATAATATATATAATATTAACCTATTACTATTACCCCTATTAATTTAATAATTAAGAGTCTTATACACTTAGAAATTAATAGTAACAAGCATAATAATGTAATTCCTATAAGTAAAAAGTATAAAATAAAAATAATAATATAAAGATTACTTTAAAATCCTCCTCTAACTAGACTATCTAGTTTAAGTAGCTCTAAGTAAAAGCTAAAGCCTATAACCTATAGGAAGTAATTAACCTATTAGTAAGTAATTCTTATACGCCTAGTAAGACTATTATAGCACTTATAAAGCGCCTAATACGTCCTTAGCCTTATAACTATCTAAAATACTAAGCTTTACGCTTAGAATTAAACTCCCTAAGCGCTTAAGGGGTAATAGTAACTCTAATCCTAACAGCTACTTAGAGATTACTCTTTAAGCCTACAGTAGTAACTAACTTATAGGCTAAAGGGGTTTATAAGCTTTTACTAAGTAGCCTACTATTATATAAAGAGCAGTAAAGTAAATATACTAATATATTAAAGGAGTATAAAATATTTATATAAAAATACAACCTACTATAGGACTAGTTTAGAGATACTATAAGTATTAAGCTCTTAGAACACTATTACAAACTAGATAAGCACCTTAACTAATAAGTAAAGAAGCTTAAGAATTATGTTACTAAGCGCTTAAAGGAAAGACGTAATAAGGTGTAGATAAAATATAAAATTTCTTTATAAAGGTGCTTAAAATCGCCTTAATAACATAAAGAAGCTTAAAAAATAGCTTCTTATATAGGAAAGTGCCCTTTATAACATAAAGGCTAATAAAGTCCCTAACGTATAGCACTTAAAGTACTAGTTTTAGGATATTCTAAAAGCTTTTTTAACTAGTTACCTTACCTAATAGGTATTTACCTAGTACCTACCTACAGTAGAGTAAGAATAACACTAAGAAAGGGGATCTTATAATCTCTATAATAATAAGTAATATATAAGGGGTAATTAAGCTCCTTAGTAATACGCCTATTAGGTAGAAGGCTATATATAGCGCCTTTAGCCTAACTAACGTAGGTTATAAGAACCCTAAAAGTAACTATAGAAATTAAAATAATAAAAACTATAGCAGTAGGAATTATAGCTATAGAGGCTGCTAGCAGATATAATGTTCTAAGCTAAGCATACTCTATAAGTAATCTTTATTATTATTAGAGCTCCTAACGCCTTTATAAGAGTAAAGCGTACTACTTAAGTAAGAGAGGTTAAGTATAAATGCAGTAGAGATACTACTTTTAAAATATATAAGCTGCTAGCTTTACCTTACCTTAGGGCACTATATTAACTACTACTAGTACACTCTTCCTTATATACGCCCTAAAGGGCAGTAGGAGAGTAAAGCAGTTAAAGCTATAATTAAAAAGTATATATAATATAACTTAGAGCTTACTAAACGCTTATAAGAGGTAAAGGTAGTAACTATTAAGAATAACTAACTATATAGTAGGTATAGAGGAAAGATTACACTAACCCCCTTTTATACTATAAAAAGCCTTTATTACCTAGCTTACTTAGTAATACTAGACTTAGGCTTAATAGTATATGTTTTTAATAAGCCTTTATAGTTTAAAATAATAAGAGCTACACTAGTAGGTAATTTCCTATAGGCTAGCTTATAGTAACTCCCTATTAAAGTATATAGGACTATGTAAATTAGGCTTAGGGGGTGTATAGGCACTATTATAAGGCTTACCCTATATAATATTACCTTTTACCCTAGCCTTATAGCTAACCTAATGTCCTTTAAGAAGCTAAAGTAATAAGGTATTTAGTAGGATATAAGCCTTAGAAATAACTACCTACAAAAGGCAGATAGGTCCTTTATAGCCTACCTTAATAATATTTATAACTAATAGGTCCTTAACTATAGGCCCTTTAAGGTAGAGGCTACTTTAGCTGCTACTATACCTTTACCTCCTATAGGCTTAGATAAAGCGCCCTAATTACACTAATAAAATAAATACACTATAAAGACGTATAAAAAGCTAATTCTTAGCAGCCTAGTTACTTAGCACTACAGGCTAGGTTACCTAAGCCTTAAAGTAATTAAGAGGATTATTAATATAGCTTATAGAGTGTATCTTAAGGGCTCTAATAATTATAAGATTTACACTATTAACTATAACGCCTATATAAAAGGTAAAGCCTACTACTTAGCTAGATACAGCCTATATAAATCTATAATCTACATAAAGCCTAGTAACTACTTAGTAATTAACTTCTATAACCTAAAGGTTAGTTATATAGGATATATGTCTTATATAATAATTTCTAACTGCAGTAGTAGTTACATATAGGATTTCTACCTACGCTAAAAAATAACTAAGATACTACTTACTACGCTTATAGACTTCCTTACTCTATTAGAAGTGTAATATAACTATTAGGTAAAGGTTATTAAGACTAATAATAAGCTTCTATACTACTTAGATATTATAGGTATAATAGAAGTATATAGTATACACCTTAAAGTAAGCACTCTAAATACCTAAGCGTAAAACAGAGCTATATGTTATAGGCTGCGCTATAAAGGTGTTATAGCTAGGCTTTACCTACTACAGACTTAAATAAGCTGCGTATAAAAGCTCTACGCACTAAGTAAGCGCATAGTATATAATCTCTCCTTTTACTCCCTAGCTTAGATAACTAGTAATTAAGTTACTAATTACCTAAATAAGGCCTTACCTAGCTCTTTATATATCTAAGCTTATAATTTACTACTCTTACTAATTACACTATATAATAAGCTACTAAGACAAAATAATAGGTGTAACGCCTAAGCTATTAATATAAGATATAAGCTTTTTTATATCTAGTAATAACTAGCTAGCCTCCCTTAAATAACTTATCTCCTTACTTATAATGTAAATATAGATACTTACTAACGTTATAATAACTACTACGCCTACCTCTATAATAAGTCTTACTACCCTTTTACCTATAGAGGTAATAGTTACTAACGTTAAGTAGAAATAGCTACTAAGGCTACTAAGGTTCTTAGGGTTATATAAGCACTATTCCTTATAAGCGCGCTAAATATATAATAAGCTTAAGATTAATACTATTTTCTTCTCCTTTAGTTAAAAGGCTTAGTACTATATATACTCCTACCTTAAAGTTAGCCCCTAATAGATAGTTACTACTTACTATAAGAAGGGCAGCTAGAATAGTACTTATAATATTATACACTTTATAAAGCACCTAGACTACACCTTTAGTAACCTAAACGTATAGGCTAGAGCTGCTGCAGCGCTAATAAGCACTTAAATAAAGGAATATAAGTCCTTTATAGCCTTCTACCTAAAGTTTAAATATATACTAGCAGAAGCTAATATAGAGACCTAAGCAGCAGAAGTGTAGATTACACTTATAACTAATATACTTAACTTCTACCTTAAGAGTATACTAGTTATAGTTATAATACTTTAGACCTTCTTAGAGGTAGTACTAACTATTAGTTATATTACATAGAAGGTAGAGAAGCTCTAAAGTTACCTATATAATATATATCTAGCTATAATAAAGAAAATAGATAGTAATAGAGACACTTTAATAATAGGCTCTATAAGGTTAGTAGCTATAAAAATAGGTAAGAAACCTAAGTATAAGCTGCATAAAGAAACATAAAAATGCTTTAACTATAATAAAGTAGGCTACCTTATGTAGGAGTACCCTTAGAAGTATAAGAGGAAGAAGAAGCTTATAACTACATAAGTAGTTACTAAGTAGAAATTACACCCTAATAATAAAACAGACTATATAACTACCTCTAGTAGCACTAAAGAAACGTCTGAATTAGAAAAAGAGTAGCTTTAGGATAAAATTAGGCCTTAGAGCCTATAAGTAAAGAGCGCGTAGGGTAGAAGGACTTCTAATGTAAATAGAAGATAAGTAGGCTAGCTGCACTAGTAGAGGCCTACGTTAATAAAAGAACCTCTATATAAGCCTTAATTAACACTAGGTGTAATATCTATACTATAGTTAATTATAACTTTATATATAAATTATACTTACTGTATATTAATTAACGTAAAATACCTTAATAAGGGTTTATAGAGGGAGCTATAAAAATAGATACTAATAGAGTTATTATTCTAATACTTAACCTTTATAGCTACTAGAAACGTATTTACATATATATAGTATGTAGCCTAGATGTAGATATCTTTCTAGGTAAGCCTTAGATAGAAGATAACTAAGCTGTTTATAACGTAGTAGAAAGGATAGTTTACTACAGCTGTATTAGCCTTACTTTCTACTTAGTTAGATAGAAAGAGTTAAAAAGAGTATAGTAAATATAAGAAGTATATATCTTAAATGCTATATCTTTTATAGCAGTCTGCTACTAGGCTGTATATAAAGAAAGAGCCTACTACTAAGTAGTAAATTACCTATATAATATAAGCGCCCCTAACGTAGGCGCTCCTAATAAGCAGTAAAGTATAGCTATATTTAGGTAAATTATAGCTGTTAGCTTAGCTAATATAGAAAAGGCGTTATAACTAAAGGTAGAGAAGGTAGTAAAATAAGCTGCTGTAGTTATAGTGCTTCCTAAGTAGGTAAGAAAGGAATTTAGAGACCTCTTTAACCCCTCCTTATCTATAGACTTACTACCCTAATAAAGTAGTTTTAACTACTACATTAAGCTAAAGAAGGATATAAGTAGAAAAGAAGCACTATTACCTTAGAGACTATTATATAGGATGTTACATAAGAAGCTTCTTATCCTTAAGAATACACTTTAGGACCTCCTAGATAAGGGTTTTATCTAGGTAAGTAGCTCTACAGCTAGTATACCTATTCTATTTATATACAAACTAGGTAGTAGACTATATTTCTACTATAATTATAAAGCGCTTAATACTATTATAAAGAAGGATTAATACCTCTTACTACTAATATCTAAGACTCTTAGATATATAGAGTTATTAAGATAGTTTATAAAGGTAGATATTATAGCTGCTTTCTATAAGATATATATTACTAAGGGTAATAAGCTAAAAACTATATTATAGATATACTATAGGCTCTTTAAATAGCTTATTTACCCCTTTAGGCTTACTAATACACTAGCCTTATAGTAGTAGTTTATTAATAGTACGCTATAAGGCTTCCTTAATAATTTTACTATAGCCTACCTTAATAACATACTTATATACTTAAGTAAGTTAAAAAAGAACTATAAAGATAAAGTATAGTATGTCTTTTAAGCCCTCTATGTAGTAGGACTAAGCCTAGACGCAGCTAAGAGTAAGTTTGCTATAAAGAAAGTTAAGTATATTAGCTTTATTCTTAAGACTAAGAAAGAGGTCTCTATAGACCCTAAGAAGATATATATAATTTATAAATAGCTAGCGCCTATAAGCATAAAAGGCGTATATAGTTTCCTAAGGTTTATAAACAATTACTATACGTTTATATAGGACTATATAACTGTTATTAAGCTGCTTAATATGCTTATAAAAAAAGATATGCTTTTTATATAGTCTAAAGCGCACTAAGAAGCCTTTACTAAGCTTAAAGATATATTTTCTATAGTACTACTGCTCTACACTTTTAACCTAATAGTGCTTACCCTTATTAAGATAGACTGCTTAGGCTTTATGCTTAGCAGCACCCTTACGTAGCTTAATAGGAATAGTAACCCTTACTTAGTTACTTTTTACTTATAGAAGCTTACCCTAGTGTAGTATAACTACTTAATCTATAATAAAGAACTTCTAGCTGTAATAGAGTGCCTATAAGCCTAGTAAGTAGAGCTCTAGAGCGCTAATAAGCTATTTTATATTATTACTAACTATAAGTTACTAAAGTACTTTATAATAAAGTAGAAGCTAATAGAGCGCTAAAGCTGCTAGGTAGAGAAACTAGTAGAGTATAACTTCTATATTATTTATTACTTAGGTAAAGAAGTAAGCGTCTTAGATATACTGTTACATAGGGACTAAGATATACTTATAAGCTAGGATAATAAACAGGAGTAAGGCTATATTATCTAAGTTATACTAGAACGCTCTATACTAGCTCTACTATTACATACTAACTGCATACTAAGGGCTTAACGCTTATAATAGGAACTACCCCTAGTGCTAAAAACCTATATCTTAGAGAATAAGTCCCTATAATAGATATAAAAGATAATATAAGATATAGATATAGACCTTTAGCGTATTTATAATACTATTATAAATAGCTTATATATACTCTCTATTAAAGTTAAGGCGTATATCTAGATTAGTAACTACACACTAGATACAGCTAGGTATCTTACCTAGCGCAGCTGTCTCTAGGTCCCTAGAGATAATAACCTAGACTCTCTATTAAATAAGTTATATATAAGGTTAATATAGTAAAGCTATAATTTAACCCTATTAGGCTACCTAGGCTGTAATAGTACGCTTAAAATTATCTCTTAATGCTTCTACTAGCTAGGCTAGGTATAGGCTATACGCTGTTTTATATATAACTATAACGTCTATAGCTAAAGTAAAGTCTAGTAATATATAAAGAGAGGGTACCTATAGCCCCTTAAAATCCTAAAGCGCCTATAGAGTAACCTTTTAATAGACTTTATTATAGACTTACTGCCTTTAGGCGCTATAAAGGTATATTTCCTTTAGGTAATCTCTAACTAGCTAGGTAAAGTAATTACCCTTAAGGCTATAGACACTATAGAGATAGAGGCCTATATAATATACTTCCTTAAATACTACTTCTGCTTCTATAGTATACCTAAAAGTATTATTAGTAATAGAGGTAGTAACTAGATAAGTAAGTTTTAGAAGCGTTTCTATATACTAATAGGGGTTATATAGAAATTAAGTATAGCTTACTACCCCTAGAGTAATAGAGCTACTAAGCGATTTAACTAAAAGATTTAAGCTATACTATACACCTATGTTAGCTACCTCTAGGAGAACTAGGTGTAATAGCTTCTAGTTATGTAACTTATAATTAATAATTATATAGTATTAGTAATAGAGGTTAGCTCTTTCTTTCTTACTTATAGGTACTATATAGAGCTAGTTAAAGTATATAAGGATAAAGGACTAAAACTAAGGTTATATAAGAAGGCTGCAGAAAAGCTTATATAGAGAATAATAGATATAATGTATATAGTGTAAGCTGCTATAGCTGTAACTTAGCAGCATACTAAAAACGCTATAAATAAGTGCTATAGCATAGTAGAGAGGTTTAATGTTAGTAATAAGGTTTAGCTAAACCTATATAACTACTACTTCTCTTAGCCTAACTATAAGCTTAATTAGCTTTATAGTAAGTATATAGTTATAAAAGTTATCAGCCCCCTTATTATCTAACTTAACGTACTAAGTAGTATCTATAATTGTTTCTATATTAACCTCCTATAGAGGGCTATAACTAACCCCTTACTAAGGTAATAAACTATAGATATATAACCCCCTCTAATTATAGAAGACAGTAAGTAAAAATAGCACGTTAAAGAGATTATTATAGCTAAGTAAAGGAAGTAAGAATATAGTAAATTACGCTAGGCGCTAGTATAGTAGGAGGGATTTACTAATACTACCTAAGAGCCTATAGATCTTATAAGTAACACTATAGCGCTTAACACCTATAAAGTAAGATATAGCCTAATTAATATTTATAATAGCAACCTAACCTATATATATATTAAGTAAAAGAAGCATAGAGGTAGAAGTAATATTATTTCTAGGTTGCAGCCTAACTCTCTTAACTAATAATAGGTAGTATAAAAGGAGCTTAGGGGGGTATATAGAGTGTAGCCCCTACTTAGAGCTCTAGGGAGTGCTTACAGCCCTTACTAAGGGAAGGGGAGAGAGTAGCAGCAGCAGTAGCAGTAGCAGCAGCAGCAGCAGTAGCATTAGTAGTATAGCTTAAACGCACTATATTAACAAACTATAAGCAGTTAGTAAGTATAACAAACATATAAAAGTATATAAATATATAGAAGCTAGTATACTAGTAATACTTTTATAAGCTATAATAAAGCGTTTTACTTAGTTAGCTAAAAGGCCTTCTAAGGGAGTAGCTTTACTAGACGCTATAATACTAACAGTAGGCATAACAGTAAGTAGGGCAGCAGTAGAAGTAACCTAGCTAAAGTTAAATATAGCTTTAATAGAGGTAGTAGAAGCAGTAGTAGTAGCAGCAGTAGAAGCAGCAGCAGCAGGAGATATAATAAACATACTACTAGCAGAGCTAACGCACTACTTTATCTTATATAAATATATAAGATAAAGCTTATCTTACTGCATATAGATATAAGCTTAGTCTAAGGTAACTAAGTCTTTCTAAGCCTTAGCAGTAAAGTAGTAATATTAATCCTATATACCTATTAGTAACAAAACAGTATAGTTAGAGTGTTAAACTTATAAGCTCCTTAAGCTAGCCTAAAAGGGCTATAGTAATAGCAGCAGCAGCAGTAACTATCTCCTAGTAGAGAGAGAGAGAGTTAATAAGAATCTAATATAAGGTTAGCACTAACTATAAAAGAGAGTCTTATAAGATAGAACGTATAGAAGGAAGGTAGATATAGCTACTATATATACAGTTAGTATAATAACTACTAGCACTAAGCTTATTAGTATATAAGGCTGTATTAGTATACTTTATAAGCTAGTTAGTATATATAAAGTAAGAAACAGCCTAAAGGCTAATATGCTTTATATACTTACAGCGCTTTATAGGAGTCTTAGGGAGTAAGGAATTATCTAATTCCTTATTCTAAGCATACTTAAAAAGCAATCTCTATACGCTAGTTAGCTCTAAATATATAATTCTTATATAAGATAATATATAGCTAGAGGCTTAGTAGTAGCGTTAGTAGTAGCAGCAGCAGTAGTAGCAGTAGAGGTAGCAGCAGTAGTAGCAGCAGCAGCATTATTAATAGGGGTAGAAAATATAAAAGCCTCTAGAGAGGGACTAAGAGTAAGAGGCTGTTAGTAACGTTAGAAATAAAACTAAACAGTTAAAAAGTATATATATATAGGGTGTATATACCTAAAAGGGCTAGACTTATAGCTATTATATAATCTATTTAACTACATAATAATTAGCGTAAGCTATATATACTAATAGAGAAAAAGGGGGTGCTAATAGGTATAAATCTAACCTACTTTTTAATAATTATAAGGGCTAAAGAAAAAGGGAAGAAAAAAGAAAAGAAAATAACAGCCTATAGAATTATTATAATACTTACTTACAGCGCCTAAGCTATAGGTAGTATAAGGCTATAGCCTATAGGGCTACAGCCTATAGGGTACTAGCAGTAAGAGGCTCTACAGACCTACTATAATTCTTATAGGCGCCTATAGGTAGGTAAGGGGTATATATTATAGGCTACGCTATAAAGTTATTATAGCTAGGCTTTACCTACTATAGACTTAAGTAAGCTGTATATAAAAGCTCTACACACTATATAAGCGTATAGTATGTAATCTCTCCTTTTACTCTCTAGCTTAGATAACTAGTAATTAAGTTACTAATTACCTAAATAAGGCCTTACCTAGCCCTTTATAAATACCAAATATTAGTAATTTTAATACTTATTACTTACCTTATTAGTTAACTTATAGTTATTTCTACTTAATCTAGTAGCTTACTACTTACGCTCTCTAATCTGCTGTTATCTAAGTAGTTTTTAAAGTTTATTATATTCTCTTATCTTTTTTAAATAAATCTATTACTTATCTTATTATTACTTTTTTACTTAGTTACTATACTACTATGTAATTAGGCTTCTACTGCTTACTTTTAGTCCTAATTAGTTATCTTTTATCTTTAATTACTAATGTTTATTACTTTTTTTAGAATTCTAAAAGGGGAGACTATTAAAAAGGTGTAGTAAAGTAAGATAGCTAGAGTAGTAAGGTAACTAGAAATAATACTATAACCTACTAAAGCTAACATAAGATACCTTCTAATTAGTATAAGTAAACTATGTTAATTAGGGCTATAAAGGCTCTAATTAGGACTTACTCCTATAACTAATTAAGAGAGAAACTTCTATATATCTTATATAACTATAATTAAAGGTAAATTATAATAAAAGGCTTTAGGTTAATCTAAAGGATCTATCTCTAGATTAAAGGAAAAGAATTAGTTATATATATTCCTAATATTCCTAATTAGAAGTAAGCAGCTAAGGTCTAATATCTATCTCTAATTAAGACTCTTAGTTACATAATTAGAAACTAAAGAAATCTAGCACTAATAAGCACCCTATTATAGTAATTTACTAGCTAACTATATAATATAGAAAAGGGAGGTAGTTACTTTTAGTAGGTGCCTATTAAAAAGGCTGCTTTACTGCTTCTTATAGGAAGCCTACTAGCTACCTCTAGCTTTTAGCCTATATTAGGCTACATACTAGGCGTACTTAAAGGTATACCTAGTTATATCTCTAGCTCTATTATAAGCGCACCTAGTAGACCTACACTTACTAATAAAATAAGGTAATTAGCTCTCTTCTGCAGTATATAAGTCCTATCTAGTTATCTCTACTTAGCTTTAATATATAAGTGTTACTTCTAAGAGGAGTAACTTACTAGAAATACAGCCTTAAAATATTCTCTTAGTAGCTTATACTTAAGAGTTATATTATTAGTAGCTTCTTTAAGTGCTTATAATTATTATTCTTAAGATTCTTTTTACCTCTTTATATTAAGTATATCTCTAAAAGTAGTTATAAAAAAAGCTCTTAGAGGTAGTATTATTAGTAGTGTTATAAATATAAATCTTACTTTAGTATAATGTAATAAAGAAGCTAGCTTTTTATAGTTATAATTTAAAAGGTCTTTAGTTTTATAGCTATAAAGGGTTAGGCTGTTAGGGCTTTCTACTCCCTTAGCGTAGTTAGTATATTCTTAGATCTTATTAGCTTCTTTATCTACTGTATATATTAAGCTTCTTTTTTATACCTCTTAGTATATAAGACTTCTAGTTATAGTAGCTATTTCCTATAGATTACTTTTATATATATTATTAGTAAGCTTTATAATATTATTATTAAAGGTAACCTTCTTATTAAAAATAATATTCTATATAATAAAAACTTTACTATAGGTAGGGCTTAATATTTAATATAAGTTACTTAAGCTGTAGCTTATAAGAAAACTAATCTAAGCCTTTAGGGCTAGTTATTATCTTTAATTATAGTAAAGTTAGGTATCTATAGTAAGTATATATACTCTACAGCTATATATATATAGGTAAGAAAGGTTTAGCTAAGTATATACTATATTAGCTTTACTCTAGAAGTTCTTATACTACAGTTAGTATAATACTTTCTAACTATAAGACGCTTATAGTATATAGTTATAAAGGTAGGTAGTAGCTATATAAACCTCTAGCTAAAAGATATCTAGTAGGTATATATTAATTACTATACTATATACCCTTTACTTAATAACTACAGTAATACGCTCTATAACTCTTTTTTACGCTTAGGTATTTAGGGCGCTTACCTTAAGGTATATACTATACGCCTTAATTACGTTTATAATATCTAAGTAGTATAGAAGCTTATTATTAGTCTTAATTAGAGTATTAACAAAAAACTATAACTATAACTATAACTACATACTATAACTATAAACTACACCCTGTAGTTTAGACTAAACTATAACTACAGTAGTTATAGTTATAGTTATAGTATAGGTAAGAGAGATATAGTCTAAACTATAACTACACTACAGTAGTTATAGTTTACTACATTAGTAAACTATAACTACAGTAGAAAAATAATAATATAGAATTTCTATAGTTAATTAGTATATTATAGTATACTAAATACTATATTATAGTATAGTAAATACTATATTATAGTATACTAAATACTATATTATAGTATAGTAAGTACTATATTATAGTATACTAAATACTATATTATAAATAAGTATTAGTATTACTAAGTAATAATTAATTAATTAGTAATATATAGTATATACTATATACTATATAGTATATAGTATATAGTATATACTTAGTTATAGACTATAGTTATTAGTTAGAGTTACTATTTACTAGTAAGAGAAACTATAATTAGTATTAATTACTACTTTAGTACTTACTAAGTTACTACTAGTACTTAGGTAGTAGGAATATAAATAATATTTATAATATAGTCCTTTTTTGTTTTATAAGAGGTAAGTAAGATAATAAAGAATAATTAGGTAGTAAAAGAAATAGTAAATAGGTTTATATAAAAAGTACTAAGTAGTAAATACTAAGAGTAAGTACTAAGTAGTAGTATACTAGTAACTTACTTACTTAATATTAGTAATTACTAATTAGTATAAAGTAAATACTTAACGTTAGAAATCTATAGTTAAGATATAAGCTATATTATATAACTAATATACATTAAGTACTCTAAAGTAGAAATATAAGTATAAATAGTAAATACTTAACTACTATATATTAAGTACTAAAGTAGTAAGCACTAAAGTGGTAAGTACCCTAGAGTGGAAATATAAGCGCATTAGTAAGTACTAAATAGTAAATACTAAGTAACTAATATACTTTTAAGTTTTAGTTCCTTAGAAGTTAGAGTAGATATAAAAGTATAAAGTAAATATTTAATTTCTAGTATATATATATATAAATACTTTATAGTGTAGTACTCCTATAAAACTAAATAGTAAATAGTAAATACTTATACCTATAAAATACTTTACTTCCTATATAGTGAATATACTATATAATTAAGGTAAATAGGGGTGTATATAAGTATTAAGTAAAGAAGATGTAGAAGGATAATAGTTATATTATTAGTTAACTTAGACTACTTTATTCTATATATAGTGTATATAGTATTATTAATACTGTATTATTACTATTCTTAGTATATATAATATAACTATAGTATATTAACTTAGACTGCTTAATTATATATATAGTGTATATAGTATTATTAATACTGTATTATAACTATAGTTAGTATATAACTATAGTATATTTATAGTTATAGTTATAGGTTATATAAGCGTTATCTTATAGAGATAAAGCGTAGTAGCCTATTATCTCTAAGACTATATATATACTTAATTACTTATTAAGTAGTATATATAATTATAAGCTATATATTAATTATAAGTAGAAAGTCTTTAAAGTTAAAAGCTATATAACTATGCTTATATATTAAAAAGTATATATACTTTATGTATAGGTAATTAGGTACTTAATCTATAGTGTAATTTACCTCTACTTATCTAAGTATCTATACTTACTACTTAGGTAGTACTTTAACTTAAATAAACTTACTACTTATATAATAAGTAGTATATATAAAGTAAAAAGTAATTAGTAGGAAGAAATCTATAAGAATATAATATAATAGTATAAGCTTTTAAAGTATAACTTATAGACTTTACTAAGTAAGTTAAGTTAGGAATTTCTAACTAACCTACTTTAAATTTTCTCTTTATATATACTTATAGTCTTATAGATAATTAGATAATAGATATAACCTTTATAGCTAAATATATTACTATTCTAATTAGAATTTTATTATCTTTCTAGTTATATTACTCTTTATTACATTATAAATATTAAAACCTATATTTTACTAAAGAGTATAATAATTTTAAAGTAAGTAATATATTTAGTTATTTATAACCTAATTATATAAGTTAAACTAATACTAATACTAATTTCTTATTTTTATAGAATAAGACTATTAGATATATAGAGATACCTTATAATACTATAGATAGTTTTTATAGCTAGAACTAAGAGAATAAAAATAAAGATATAGTAAGTAAAAATATTATTAAAGAAGTTAAGAATTAATATACCTATATAGTAAGTTACCTATTAAGGTAAGTCGCCTACCTTCCTAAACCCTTCTACATTTTATTTAAGTTAATTTAACTATAATATATAAAATTAATTAAAGCTACTTATTACCCTTTTCCTTATTACTATCCTAAACTACTTTATAGGTTTATACATTATGTCTAGACTTTCTGTAATTACTATATTATTACGTATGTAGTTTAACACCTTCTATATAACCCTTCTTCTAATAGTTATTTTCCTCTCTAGTATTAACTACATCCTTTTCTCCCTATAATACCTCTACTTTAGCAGTATTAAGTAACCCTCTAAGATGTAGTTAGGTCTTTTTTGCCTTTTAGCGCTTACTTAGTACTTCTATCCCTATATAAAGCTTATAGTTCTTAGCCTTAATAATAGTAAGCCTATAAGCTAACTTACTAATACCTTTAGCCTAAAAGTTAATTACTTTATATATTAATGTTAGTAAGCTACCTTAATATACTTAGATCCTCTTTTTAAGGGAGGTAGCACTTTATACGCTCTCTACTACTATAGTTAGTGTCTTTAGGTCCTAAGAGCCTTAGCTGCTTAACTGTAAGTTTAATAGTGTTAGTATCTTTAGCTTAAAATCTAAGTAAGAAAGAACTACTTTAGGGTTAAAAGGTATAAGGCCTGCTTATTAAAAACTAGCTTATATATTATTTTTACCTATTAAGGTAAAGAATGCTGCTTTAAAGGCAGGAAAGAAGTTATCCTTAGTAATATATAAAATCTATATCTATATTATTTTCTTAATTTCCTTACTGTATAAGTACTTTAATAGGCTAAAGCACCTAACATTAAGAGGCTAAAGCTTATATAATAAATAGGGAAGTATATAAAAAGTAATAATGCTTTATTCCTTATAGTATTTATTAAAGTTAGTTAATTTATAGCCATTATAACTATTAAGGATTAAGAGGTAATAAGGGCCCTTTATATAAGTCCTTATATACTAATTAAAGTGCTTTAGCTAATTTAGGCTAATATTATTTATTATTTATCTATTTTTGCTTAGATAGATACGCTATATAGCTAGGAATTAGCAGTTAGTATACTAAGATAAAAGGTAATATTTACCTTTTATAATAACGTATAGAGGTAGCGCTTAGCTATCTCTATATACGCCTTAAATAATAGAAACCTATTTATAATTACTAGGCTGCTTTATATAAGGCCTTCCCTTATAGTTAGATATTATAATAACCTTTATATGTAATAGTATTCCTATTAGGAAACTAGTCTTATTAAAGTTATAGATATTATAATTTAGTATCTTATACTTTAGAATTATATTTTGCATAAGTGTAAACTAGCCTTATATAATTATAGGATCCTTAGCTAAGGCCCTCTAATAGTTAATTTAACATTAAAATTGCATTTTTAATTTAGGGATATATTATATAAAGTTCTCTGCCTATTAGGGTCCTATATGCATCCTATTATGTAAATTTAGGAGTTAGTTAGCTATTTCTTATATATCTTCTTATTATAGAGGAAACCCTTAATTAATTAGGTTAATAACTTATTTAAGAATTACCTCCTCTTTAGGTATAGTTAACTTTATTAAATTTAGTTATCTTTTGCTCTATATAATATATCTAGCGTGTTAGTTATATAACGTTATTTAAGGGACCTTAAAGGTAGAGGCAGCTGTTTATATAGACATTTTTAGGTCTTTTTTAAGAGCCTAGATAGTAAGGATAATATAGCTTTTAATTAAGGTAGATTATATGTTTGTATGTAGAGGGAAAGATATATAAAGGTAAAAGAGATAAAAAGTTAGAAAAGTAGGTAACTTACCTTAATAGGTAACTTACTATATAGGTATATTATAATATTAGTATAACTAGTCTTTTTAGATAATTACTACTTAAAAGTAAAGAATCTTAGTAATAGTAAGTACTTAACTACTTATACTTTAATAATATCTAAAATAAATACTAAATAGTAAATACTAGATTACTAGTAGTATAGTATAATAGATTAATAGTATAGTATATAACTAATAAAACCTATTTAAAGAAAATATCCTTCTGTAAATTAATATCCTCCTCCTCTTGTAAATCCTCCTCTTCACTACTATCTTTATCTAAAAAACTAGGTAACTCTTTATAGTCTACCTTATATAACTTAGGGTATAATTTAAGGCCTATACCTCTGTTAATTATAGGGTCTAGACTCTAGCCTTTTAGTAATAATAGTTGTTTTCTAGTTTTATTTTTTAAGCTTATTCTTCTTTTTATAATAATATTACCAGACTAGTTAAAAGTACCCTCTATAGCTGCAGAGGTTAGTAGTATAGCTAAATATCTTCTAGCTAATATAGTTAAAATAGGGTATTTAAATTCGTTAGCAGCCTACTAGTCTAAGGGATTAACCTATTAATATTATCTTATTAGTATACTATACTTAATATTATATTAAATAGTTAATAAGTTTAATATAGTATTAATATAAATATTTTATACTATAAATAACCTATTAAATAAAGGATTAAGACTTACTTTATTGTCTTCTATAGGGCACTTAAAATAGTATTAAAGTTCGTTTTGTTATAATTTCTTTATTTCCTCCTTTTGTTTAATAGGAAAATAACCTTATAAGACTAATTCTCTAACTATAGGCCTAGGGTTATTATAAGGTTTATTATTATCTTTTTCCTTATTTAAAGTAATAGAAAAGTTAGTTTGTTATATATTAGCTTGCTCTTTACCCTTATTAGAGGTAGTATTATTATCTAAATTAGAATTAGACTCCTAATAAAGCTGTATATAAGTATTATTAGAAGCTAAGTAATACTTATTATAGTCCTTATTATTATTATTAAGGTCTATAATAACTTTTTCTTTTAACCTAGAATAAAGGATTAGTAAATATTAAAGTAGAAATAATAAAATATTATCTAGTAAAACTACTATATAGGTTATAGATAATAGTCTATAATATATAATATTACTTACGTTTTATATTCTAAGCGAAGATCCTTATAAACCTGTCTTACTACATCTTTACTAATAAAAGAAGTAATAATTTCGTTATTTAATAGCGTACTATAATTAAATTAAGGGTCTAAAATAAAACTAAATAAAAAGGGCTTATATATACTATAATTAGTAATAGTTATAGGGCCTAGATAGTATTTTTTAAGTTTTGTTAAGCCTTAATTAATTACTGTAATAAACTTAGGAGCAAAAGGATAAAGTCGTTTATTAGTCTATTAATAAGTTAGTAATAATATAATACTATAATATATAATATATAGTATACTATTCTTCTTATATTATATATCTTATTCTTAGTCTTACCTCTTCTATAACTTATTTATTGTTAGCAATATGTAACTGTAAATAATCGTCTAGCTAAGTATAAATAGTATTAAGTATTGTTAAAACAGTACTATTAGTTATATATGTTTAGCCTTATAGGTAATTAGTAGGTATAAAAAAGACCTCTAATATATCTCTGAAATTCTTAAGTTAAAACTATATATCTAGCGTAGGATAAATAGCTTTAAAAGCTNCGTAAGATAAATAGCTTTAAAAGCTTTAATAGTTATATTTCTAGAAAGGTAATTTAAAGGTTCCTTTAATATAATAGCGTTATTTATTATACAGAACACAGAATTCCATCTTATATTATTACCTATTTATTATAATATTATTAGTATTAATAACGAATTATAGTTAACTAATTTAATTAACTAATAATAATATAATATTAATATTTAATAGTTTACTTACATAGAGGAATCTTAGTTTTAAGTATATTAGTAGGTATATAACTGTTTTGTTTACTAATCTTAAGTGCTGCTTTAAATTCTTACTGTATAATAGTATTATTTCTTAAGAATATAACGACCTTTTTAAGAGAACCTATACTACCTAGAAACTATTAAAGTATTAGTAGATTACTAAATAAAAAATAGTATAATGAGATATAGTATAGTATAATATATTATAATATAATATAGAGTTACTTACTTACTAGTAGTTTTACTAACTTATCTTTTTCTCCTTTATTTAAGTCTATAATACTATTTGTTATATTGCTTACTAATCTTAAATTTTTAAACTCTAAGATATCTTTATCTAATGTAGTAGAAGATATATAACTAGTACTTAGAATAAAAGCTTATACTATAAACATCCCCTTATGCTTTATTGCATATATCTTTATAACTATAAGAGATATAAGTAAGAGGTTTGCATATTTATAATCTCTGCTTAATAAGGAATAGAATAACATATTATTTTATTATATTACCTCTATAGGTGGCTTAGAACCTTGTTTTGTAAGTAGTAACTAGGATACCTAGTCTTATTTACTTAGTAATAACCTTAGTAATAAGCTAATTACTATTTCCTTTAAGAACCTACTATAAGTGCCTAGATATATAGAAATAACTAATAATATAATTTAGATATCTTAGAGATAACTATAATGCAAGCAGTAGATAATTTATAGATCTCTATACCTTAGTAGTAGTATATAGGTTAGAGTATTTCTCTATCCTTAGAGGTATTATCTCTATTATCGCTATATTTATCCTCTACATTATTACATTATTATACTACTCACATCTTCCCTACTTTTATTACATAATTTCTACTCTTATACTTATCTACCTTATTACATCTTAGTAGTTATAAGCCTAGCCTTACACCTATAAGACTAGAAATACACTATAAAAACTACGCTTTTTAAAAAACATACGATTTTTACCCTTTATAAGAATTAAACCCTATACCTTTTAATACGTTAAGTTATAACTATTCTAACCTTTTAACTACTATACTAGACAACCTTTTTTCTACCTATATGTGGATTATAAAGAATACTACTAATAATGCTATATATATATAAATAACCTTAACTTATTCCCCTATACCTCCTACCTACCTTTTTAATAACAACTTTACTAACCCTAACCCTATAACAATAAGAGCACTACTATTTAAACCGTTTATAACCTACAATTTAAACTATACTATTTATTTCCTTAAAATACTCTTCCTTAACTTTTCCTACCTTAATTTACCTTAATATCTATACCTATACCTTAACTTTACCCTTATACCTTAAAATTAACTATACCTCTAATATCCTTCTTTTAACCACTATTCAATTCCTTTTTTCAAGCTCTATACAAATCTATAACTTAAATTCCTATACCTATTTTCCTTCCTCTAATATTAACTAATTTCAAACTAAATCTATACTATACCTATAAGATAAGACCTTTTACAGGCAACTATATATAAAATAGAGAAAATTAACATACTTAGACTATCTAGTAGCTAAAACTACCTTACTTAGGCTTCTAGATTTTAAGCTTTACTTATTAGTAAAGATATAGACTTTAACCTTAAGGTTAAGCCTAATACTCCTGCCTAAAAGAAGAGTAATAAAAAGGCTTTTACCTATATAAAGCTCTACTGTAAGGATTCTCCTCTTAGGGTTATAAAGGACTCTAAAACAGGCTTTAAAGCTTAGTTTAAGCTATAGGATCTATATAAACCTACTAGTTTTACTAACAAATTTCTTACCTGTAAAGAATTCTTTAATACTTCCTTAGATTCTTTTAATTCTATAGAAGGTTACTTAAATAAAGTAAAGGAGCTAACTAATAGTCTAGCTTTAAAAGATATCCCTTTACCTAATTAAGTAATTATATCCTAGGTTTTAAATAGCCTAGATAATAGTTATAAAGGTTTTATAACTAATGTAACTTAGGAGCTTAGAAAAGATTCTAAAGCTTATACCTTTAAATCTCTTTCTGCTAATCTTATTAATAAAGCAAAAAGAAAGCCCTATACTATATTATATACTTCTAATAAGCCTAATAAGGGTAGTAAAAAACCCTAGAAGAAGCAGAAGGGACTTTATTATACCTACTGTAAGCTAAAAAGCTATAAGGTTAAAGATTGTAATTTTCTTTATCCTAATAAAGCCCTAAAAGGCTAGAAGAAACCTACTGCTTTAGCAGTAAACAATAAGAATAAGATAAATAAGGGTATAAAAAATAAGAAGAAAGAAACCCTCTATAAAAAACAGAAGGCTTTAATAGCTAAAAGGGCTTTAATAGAAGAATTAAGCTCTAATAGTAAAGAAGAAGAAGAAGAAGAAGAAGTAGACCCTTTAGTTAATATAACCTTAGATGCTATAGATCTTAATAAAGGGGAAATAAGTACCCTAGAAGACGACAACAAAGATAAAGATCTTATTAAATTTAAAGACGTTATAAGTAAAATCTCCTATAATAAACTATATAATAACTCTTCTTCTAATAATAAGAATACAGGTTATATAAATAAGATAGATAAAGTTAGACCTAGTATAGATAATAAAGACGTTTTTTGCCTTAATATAGGAGCTATAGTTAACGTTATAAGTAATAAATCTCTCTTTATAAAAACAAAAGCTGCTTCTAAAGTAGTAAACTAGGGAGAAGTAAAGAAACAGAAAATAAACCTTATAGGGGATATTACTATATAATTCCCTAATAATAATAATAATAAGAAAGATAATAGTATATATATACTAAAGAACTGTTATTATATACCTAATCTAGGAATTAATCTCCTTAGTTAAAACAGCCTTAGAAAGCTAAAAATAGCTTCCCTATTTTAGGATAAAACAGTTACTTTAATAAATACAAAAGACTCTAGTACTATTTGTAAGGGGGTACTTAAAAATAACCTATACTTTCTTAATATAAAGACTCTTACTTATAAAGAGATTAATTCTCTAGAAGTAGAAGAAAATAACTATATAAATACTATAAAAGATAGTAATAAAAGGCGTAAGAAATATACCTTTAATAAGGTTAAGAACGCTAATATAAATACCTATATAAAGTAGCATAATAGACTAGGTTATGTAAATCCTACTGTTATAAAAGCTTTAGAAAATAACACTAAAATAAAAGAAAAAATAACTATACCCTCTAAATATAACTGTAAGATCTGCCTTAGGGCTAACTTTACTACTAAAGCTAATAAAATATCTAATAACTATAATAAGGATTATAACTACCTAGATAAAGTTGCTGCTAACCTTTGTGGTCCTATAACTCCTTCTACTTATAATAAATATAGATAGTTTATTATATTCTTAGAAAGATCGTCTAGAGAAGCCTCTATAACCTTACTTAAAACTAAGGAAGCTAAAGAGGTTAATACTGCTGTTAAGCAGTATATAAATAAGAAGAATATTAATAATAATAAGATAAAGAACTTTAATACAGATAGTAGATCTAAATTTAATAATAAGGTTATAAATCACACCTATATAATAAACAGTATAAATTATAATATAAAAGTACCCTATACTTATAAACCTAACAGTATAATAGAGAGGGTTATAAGGACTATAACTAATAAAATAAGAGCTTTATTACTTAGAGCTAACCTCCCTCTATATCTATAGGGTAAAGCTGCTTTAACAGCAGTAGACCTTTATAATATAACTCTACATAAGGCTATACACTATAAAACACCTTATAAAAAGGTTAATAATAAAAAGCCTAATATTAATAATATAGTTACTTTTAGATCTATCTGTTATTATAAAAATTAAGATCCTAAGATAAAGAAACTAGATAATAAAGCTGTAAAAGCTATAGTCTTAAATAATAAGGCTAATATATATAAGGTCTATAATTTTCAAAAGAAGAGAACCTTCTAGACCTAAGATATTATAATACTAGAAAATTAATTCCTAACTTCTAAGGATAATAATAATAATACTAATAAAATAGAACTACGTAGCAGTAGTAATAACAGTACTAACAATACTAATAATATAAGTAGTTTAACAGCCTTAAATCCTCCCTTAGAAGATAACAATACTAGCGTAAAACCTAGTATTAATAAAGATAATACTAGTATAACTAGGACTAGTATAAATAATAATAATAATAATAATAAAAAATCTAAGATAATAGTTAATATTCCTAAGCTAACTAATAAGAAAAAAGCTAAATATAACTAGGTTAAAGAATAAGAAGACGCGTTAATAACTATAAAAGACTGCCTAGCTATAAATAACATCCTTACTACTTTAAATACTAAGGATAATAAATCCTATAGATATAGAAAGGCTTTATATATATTATCTGTTACTGCCCTATCTACTCCTAATACCTTTAGATAAGCTATAGCTTTACCTAAAGCTAAATATTAGATTTAAGCTATAGAGTTAGAAATAAGCAGTTTAGATAAATTAAATACTTAGATAATAACTATCCTACCTAAAGGGAAAATACCCTTAGGGGGTAGATAGGTATATTTAATAAAGAAAAATAGTAATACAGGTGAAATAAGATATAAAGCAAGATAGGTAGTCTAAGGATTTAACTAATATATTAGTATAGATTATCTAGAGACTTTTTTAACTACTTATAAGCCTGAAAACTATATAGCGTTATTAATAATAGGGCTTAAATTAGGCTAGGATTTTAAGTAATTTAACGTCTCTAACGCCTTCCCTTACGCTACTATAGATAAAGAAATATAGGTCAAAATGCCTACTAGTTTTATATATAATAATATAACTAATACCCTAGAATATAACCCTATAAAGGCTGCTAAAAATAAGGATTTATACTGTAAGCTTAAGAGAGCTTTATACAGCCTTAAACAGAGCCCTAGACTCTAGTATAAACACTTAAGATCTATACTATATAAAATAGGCTTTAAAGAATCTCCTTACAATAAAGGGATCTTTATAGCTAATAATAATAAAATAATAGCTATGCTTATATGCTACGTAGATAATACTATAATTATAGCACCTAATAATACATATATAGAGTATTTTTATAACTTTGCTAATTAATATTTACTCTTAAAAGACTTAGGAATGCCTTCTATCTTTCTAGGTAGTGAAATATCTATAGATAAGAAGAATAAGATCTTAAATATCTATTAATCTAGTTATATACATAAGTTACTAGATAAATATAATAAGAAAGATATTCCTTATAGGCAAAGCCCTGTTAATCCTATTTTAAAATTAAGGAAAAATACAGTATAGGTAACTCTAGAAGAAATAAAGATATATTAATAATAAGTAGGATCTCTACTATATGCTAGCCTTAAGACTAGACTAGATATAACCTACCCTATTAATCTATATGCTAGATTTATAAGTAATCCTTTATAGGAGCACTTTGTAGCCTAAGATTATATATAGGGATATTTAAATAAATACCCTAACCTTAGCCTTATATTTAACTGTAATAAAATAGACCTATAGTTAATAGGGTTTACAGACTCTAACTAGGCTAGAGATCTAGACAATAGAATGTCTACTTCTAGTTATATATTTAACTTAGGTTATTATAATCCTATAAGCTGGTCTTCTATAAAACAGAAGACTATAGCCCTTTCTTTAGCTAAAGCAGAATATATAGCTTTAACAGAAGCTGTAAAGGAAGCTATATATCTATATAATTCTTATTCCTATATATATAAGGAATTAAAGCTTTTAGAAACCTATAAGCTTAATAAGCTTAATAAGCCTACAATATTAAGAGATAACAAAGCTGCTTAACGTATAGCTGAAAATCCAGAATTACATAAGAAGGCTAAACATATCAATATAAAATACTACTTTTCTAGATTTTATATCTATAAAAATAATATCTCTTTATTTCACGTTCATACTAAGAATAATATAGCAGATATATTTACTAAGCCTATTAATTTACAGATACTTAAGTATTTTAAAGAGACTATAAACCTAAGTAATAAGGGGTTTTTACCTAAAGAACTAGTAGAAATAAAGATAAATAAGCTTAAAGAGCTTAATAATTTAGTCTATATTATAACTACAACCTTAAAAGAAAGATATAAGAATAAACAAAAGAAGATAAAATAACTGTCTTTTCCTTATACTATAACCTATAAGAGGTTTCCCCTAATATAACCTTTTTTCTCTTACTATAAGAGTTTTTACTACTGTAACTATAACTATAACCTTTTCTCTTACCTATATAAGAGTTTTTTACCTTATAACATAATAATAACTTTTTTACTTATAAAGTGTTTTTTACTTATAATAATAACTATAAACTTTTTTTTCTCTATAAGAGTTTTAATTTTTACTTTATCTCTAGTATATATATATTCTAATAATATAACTAGTAAGCTTTCTATAAGATAGTAACCTTAAGGGGGTAACTTAGAATAAAAGCTTATACTATAAACATCCCCTTATGCTTTATTGCATATATCTTTATAACCATAGGAGATGTAAGTAAGAGGTTTGCATATTTATAATCTCTGCTTAATAAGGAATAGAATAACATATTATTTTATTATATAACCTCTATAGGTGGCTTAGAACCTTGTTTTGTAAGTAGTAACTAGGATACCTAGTCTTATTTACTTAGTAATAACCTTAGTAATAAGCTAATTACTATTTCCTTTAATAACCCACTATAAGTGCCTAGATATATAGAAATAACTAATAATATAATTTAGATATCTTAGAGATAACTATAATGTAAGCAGTAGATAATTTATAGATCTCTATACCTTAGTAGTAGTATATAGGTTAGAGTATTTCTCTATCCTTAGAGGTATTATCTCTATTATTGCTATATTTATCCTCTATATTAATATATCGTTATACTACTTACATTTTCCCTACTTTTATTATATAATTTCTACTCTTACACTTATCTACCTTATTACATCTTAGTCTAGTAATTATATCTTTAGCTGCTAAGTTAAGCATATATACTAAGCAACAATAGTTATAAATATTATTATTTTCTATTATATCTTGCATATTCTTAATATCTAGAATAAAGCTAGAATATAGTTAATTTAGAAATATAGAGTTATTCGCGCTATTATCTCTAGTAATACTATTATATATATAATATTAGTAATTAAGTATTTTAAAGTAAAATAATAATATAAGATATTACTATTTAATATAGTACTTTACTTACTTTATAATACTATTATAAGGAATAGAGTAAGTATTAAGAATATTCTTTATAAATACGTTATTTAAGTAAGTCCTAGTATAGGCTTTACTTAAAGCTTTAAACCTAAGTAAAATATACTTTAGTTTAAAGGTATTAGTAATAAAGCAAGCTATTACTCCTAAATAGCTTTTAAAGTTAATAGAGGTCTATATATCTAACTGTATAGAAATAGTACTATAATTAGTAATATATATGTTAAGAAGTTATTTAAGAGTCTTAAATTCTTTTAAATATAGATTATTAATTATTTATATAAGCTTCTAATAATAAATAGGTTTAGAAGTACTATAATATATAAGATTAGTATTTTTACTATTTTAGTACTATATATATAGTAATACTATATAGTAATACTATATAGTAGATTAGTAATACTATAAAGTAATACTATATAATATTATTATTTAATAATAATAAGTTAATAACTATTACTTACTTATTATAATAGTTTAAAAGATCGTTAAAGATATAAGAAGTTATAGTACTAAAAGGAATATTAAACTGTAACATAAATGCTATAGCTTTTTGTATTCCTATATTATTATTAAAGTTATAACTTAAACTATTAGAAGATCTAGGTTGTTTAAAACTAGATACTGAACTAGTAGCTATAAATTCGTTTTTATTAGACTGTAAAATCTATTTAACTTTACTCCACTATTAAACTATTATCTTATTAGTATTTATTATTAATATAATATTAATAAGTAATTATAAAGTAATAATTTAGATTATAACTTATAATGTATTTTATTAGGATTACTTTCGTCTTCTGCTAAAGTTATAACAGTAGGATGTTTATCTTTATAGTGTTTAGCTCTATTACTAGCTTAAAAACGCTTTGCTTTAGTAGTAAATTTAAAGTTACAGCCTTTAGCTTAGCAATAATATATAATATCTCTTTCTTTACTAGTATTTATAGGGGCTAACTCTGCTGTAAATAAGCTATTAAGTATTATATAAGCAGTTGTTTTAGATAATTTATAGTTAGGTTAATTTTCTTTACTATCTTTATATTTTCTGTTAGATAGTATAGTATTAGAGATAGTAAAAGGATTACTATTATCCTAGCTGGATCTACTGGCTAGAATAGGGCTAGAAGGTGCTAAGGACTGCTAAGAAGAGGTATAACTAGAATCTATTTTAATAGAGCTTTTTTTTTAATTTTATAAGGCGTTAATAGTAGAAAAAGAAGTAATATAATTTTTTTTCGATTTTATAAGGCGTTAATAGACTTAAGTAGAAATAGAGATAATATAGTTATTTGTTAATTTTATAAGGCGCTAATAGTAGAAGTAGAAATAATATAGTTCTTTTTGATTTTATAAGACGTTAATAGTAGAAATAGAAATAATATATTCTTTCTTTTGATTTTATAAGGCGTGAATAGTAAAAATAGAAATAATATAGTTTTTTTTGCTTTTATAAGGCGTTAATAGTAGAAATAGAAATAATATAGTTTTATTTTTGATTTTGTAAGGCGTTAATAGTAGAAATAGAAATAATATAGTTTTTTTTTAATTTTATAAGGCGTTAATAGTAGAAATAGAAATAAAATAGGTTTTTCTGATTTATAAGGCGTTAATAGTAGAAATAGAAATAAAGTAGTTTTTTTTAATTTTATTAGGCGTTAATAACTTAACACTAGAAATAGAAGTAATATAGTTTTGTTTTGTTTAAAAGGCAGTATATAGTGTTACTTATAAGTTATAATCTAGAAATATATTATAGGGAATCTACTACCTATATATAGTTTTTTATAGACTTACTAATTACTAATTACTTAGCTACTATAAGATAATAGATATAGATAATATTAATTTAAGAACGCTAATTAAACTAGCGTAGAACTAATTAGATCCTATAGTTAAGATTCGTTACATAATGCAAAAACAACTATAGTAGTTAGCCTAATATAAGCACTATACCCTATTCTTATGCTATTAACTTAGTAAGGTAGCTTATTTAAGAACATATAGTACTATAGGGGTTAGTATAGTCTTAATACTAGATTAACTTACTAGAGATAGCTTTACTCTTAAGGTCTATACTACTAAGGTTAAGAACTCTTAACTATAGAGGTATTTAACCTTAAGAGGCAGGCTTATTAGGTATATATAGTTAGCTAGGATAGAATCTAAGATTCTCTTATTAACTATACTTATAACCTACTAAACCTACAGTTTAGATAAATTATCCTAAAACCTACTAAAGTAACTAAATTAAATCCTCCTTTCTAATCTTATTAAGTCTAATCTTATTAACTCCTTATCTATACCTTAGTTATACCTACGCTTAACCTAGATAACCCCTTTAAACTAGGCACCCCTCTTAATTATAACCCTTTAGAGGTTATAAAACAGTTTATAACAGCTTAGATAAGCTCTATTATTAAGCAGTATAAAGGGAACTCTCTATATAATATTATTACTATTAATAGCAGAATAAATAACTATATAGTAATTAATATTACTAGCGTTAGATTAGTAATCTTCCTTCTTAACAGCCTAGCAGCTAATATAGGCCTAATTATTAGGGTAAGATAGGCCCTATAGCAGCAGCTCTGCTCTTTTGTTAGTAGGATAGCCTAGAAGTAGGATAATGTATCTAAAATTATAATAATAAAGGAGCATTTAGGCTAGCTGCAGGTAGTAATCTATGCTATCTAGTAGGTGCAGTATAATTAAGGGATAGAAGTCTAAAGGTTAGAGAAAAGAGATTTTGCTAGAAGCTTTAAAGTGTTAGTTAGAAACTTAGTGTAAAAGTTATACTTAATATATATTACTAGACCCCTAGAAAATAAAACATGTTTACATAATGTATAGCCTAGAAGGGTATAGATAATATTAATAAGATATTAGATATCTTAGATACTAAACTAACTAACTTAAGCTTAGTTAATTTTAATCTTAGTATTTTAGGTTAGTTTAGTTATCTAACTTATCTTAGATATCTAATCTTAAAGTTATAAGCTAACTATATAGTTACTAGTTAGTAGTTACTAGTTACTAACCTACTATATAGTAAATAGTAAATACTAAAGGTTAAGAGTCTTAGTTAGTATCTTATATACTAATCTAACTAACTTAAGCTAAGTTAATTTATTCTTAGTATCTTAAGTTAGTATAGTTATTAGTTAATTAGTTATTTTAGATATCTAACCTTAAAATAATAAGCTAACTATATAGTTACGTACTTCCTATATAGTAAGTTATAAGATACTTACTACTTACTCTTAGTATTAGAAATCTAAGGATTAGATATAGCTAATTAGCTATTAGCTAAGAGTTTTTATATATCTTATAACAAATCTTACTAAATTAGGCTTAGTTAGTTTAGCTTACTATATCTTAGCTAAGTATAATTATCTAAGATATCTAAGATTAGAATATAATCAAAGTCTTTAAGTATATAACTTAAATTAATATCTAAGCTTTTAGTTATAAAATAATTAACTTTAGAGATCTATAGTTAAAATATAACCTATATTATATAACTAATATACGTTAAGTTAGACCCTAGAGTAGAAATATAAGTATAAAAAGTTACTTATATGCTTTTAGTACCTTAGAAGTTAAAGTAGCCTTATTCTTATAATTAAGAGCTTTATAACTTAAAACTATACTTATAGACTAAAAGTATAAGTACTTTTACTGCTTTATATAGTTATAGATACTTACTCTATAGTATATTACCTCTACCTATCTAAATACTTAATTACTTATACTTAAGTAATACTTTAACTTTAATAAACCTACTACTTATATAATACGTAGTATATATAAAATATATAGTAATTATTAGAAAGAAGTCTATAAAAATATAGTATAAAAGTATAAGTTTTTATAGTATAACTTATAGACTTTACTAGGTAAGCCTACCTAAGAATTTCTAACTAATCTATTTTAGATTTCTACTTACATAATAAGTAGTATATATAAAATATATAGTAATTAGTAGAAAACAATCTAGAAAAATATAATATAGAAGTAAAAGTTTTTAGAGTATAACTTATAGACTTTACTAGGTAAGTCTAGATAGGACTTTCTAAGTAACCTATTTTAAATTTCTCCTTATATATAACAACAGATATAACCTTTATAGGTAAGAATACTACTATTTTAACTAGAATTTTATTATCTTTCTAGTTATATTACCCCTTATTATATAAACCTATATTACTAAGTAAATATAGATAGAAATAAGTATATTAACCTAGGGTTTTCCTTTTTATTTCTTTTATTTCTTTCTTCTCTATTAGACTACAGCTTCTGCCTAAGCTTACTAGTTAAAATAGATTAGAATTCACTTTTATACTTTATGCTGCTTAACAATCTAGCTGCCTAGCAGTTTATTATCTAACTTATTATTTAATATCTTTAACAGCCTATAACCTAGCTAATTCCTACTTAAATTAACCTTAGATTGCTGCAGTAAGATGCTCCTTCTGTTCCTCTTTAAGATAAAGGTCTATAGGTAGACTTTTACCTAGCTAGTGGCTAGCAACAGGCTTCTTAACCTTTTAAGATAGATAGCGCTACTTCTCTAGCTTTAACCTAGCTTCTAAGCTTTTACAATACCTTAGATACTAGTATCTCTGTAAGTATTATACCTTATATATAGTTATATATATATATATATATATATATATACTAATATACTATAGTAGGAGAAGGAGAAATTTACCTATAGTCTTTATAGGGCTTCCTAGAAGAAACTAGACTCTCTTATAGCTTATAGGCGCTAGATTAAGCGTAGAGGGGGGGACTATAGAAATAAGGTTAAAGGGAAGAAATAGATATATATATATCTAGTCTGTCTTTACTATTATCTATTTGCTTTTTAGTTACTTTTATAGTAAGTAACTGAATACACTCTTTTAGTACTTAAAGAATTTTTAGTATTATTTTATGTTTTATTTATATATTATACTTTTTATATTAACCTAAAGCTAATACTTATAAGATAGTAATTACTTATAGCTAGTAAGTAATAACTTAATAACTTATAAGTATATACTTTAGTTACTTTAGCTTTTAGGTATATAGCTTAGCTTCCCTTAAATATATAGCTTTAAGCTTAGCCTATCTTAAGTATATAGCTTAGATATCTTAGATATATAGCTTAGCTTAGCTTAAGTATATAGATTAGTTTACTTAATACTTTAAGTAATAAGTATATAGCTTAGTTACCTTAGTCCTTAGATATATAGCCTAGCTTACTTTACATAGATTACTTAGATTAGTTTAAGTATATACTATATAGCTTAATTATCTTAAGTATATAGCTTAGTTATCTTAGATATAGTTAATTAATAAAACTTTATATAGGCTAAAGTATTAATAAGTATTTTAAGTAGTAACTTATATAACTAAGTATATATAGTAATAGTATACTACTATTTAGGATTATAAAAGTTATATTATATTTATTATTTACTCTCTTTAAAGTAATACTTTATTAGTAATTTAGTATTACTTTATCTCCTAATCTAGTATCTACTTATACTATCTAGACTGTCTACTAGCTAGTAAACTATTATATTTTATTAAAGTAAGTTATTATTTAAAGTCTATTTTACTATATCCTACTTTAGTATATCTTACTAATAAGTAATAACTAATAAATACTTATACAGACAGTTAGTTTAATTCTAACTACAGGAAGCCACTTTTGTAGAAGTCTAATTAGCTACTAGAGCCCTACAAAAGTAGAGCCCTAGGCCCTACATGCATAATAAGGCTCTAATAACAGTGCACTACACCTACGTATTATGTTTTCTCTTTATAATAATCCTATATTATGTTAGGCAAAAATAAGCTAACCTTCTAATGTTTAATAAAATAGAGTAGTTTTCCTCCTATATAAATTACAGGAGGTTTTTCTCTCTACCTATATAGATTAATAAGTACTATGTATATAGAATAGTGTAAGGGAATACCTTACTAGTTCCTACCTAGATAGTGAATAATATAAGACTCCTATTGCTATAAAAAATAAATAATTATAGTAATAAACTACTAAAACTAGTAATAGATAATACTAAAGTCTAATAGTATATTATTAATATATTTATTATATTATTTAAAATATTAACTTTAGAAAAATAACTAAAAGTAGCAGAAGTTAACTTCTATAACTTAGAAGCTATTATATAACGCTATAAGCTACAATACTTCACTATTAACCTATATACTAGTATAGAAAATTAAGCTAATCTAGTATATAACTATAATAGCTTTATAATATTAGTTTATAATACTATTATAGAGTTACTAGAAGAAGGGTATAATAAGTAAGGAAAATATCTAAGTACTATTTTATAAGATTATACACCTAATCTTATAAATAATACTTTTAAAATTCTATATACTATAACTATAGAGCACCTACGTAACGCAGTAGTATACATCTAGCAGCATCTATATACACTTTATACACGCAGACAGTTAGTTTAATTCTAACTGCAGGAATGCTACTTTTATAGAAGTCTAGTTAGCTACTAGAGCCCTACAAAAGTAGAGCCCTAGGCCCTATATGCATAATAGGGCTTTAATAATAATGTAACCTACCTATGTATTATGTTTCCTTTATATTATGTTATACATTATATTATGTTAGGTAAAAATAAGCTAACCTTCTAATGTTTAATAATAGGGTAGTTTTCCTCCTATATAAATTATAGGAGGTTTTTCTCTCTATATATAGATTAACTATATTATATATATAGTATAGTGTAAAGAAATACCTTACTTATTCCTACTTAGATAGTAAATAATATAAGACTTCTCTTAATATAAAAAAAAAAGAATCAACTATAGAGTAAAGAGAGTATATAACTTTATAAATTATTAAGTTACTACTACTTAAAGTTTCTAAAGATAAAATTTTATCTAATACTACTAAAGAGTATAAAGCTTTTAAGGTAAGTAAGATATTATATTATTTATTAGTATTACTAATACTATATTACTTTATTATATAGTTAAAACTTAAAACTAATACTAATACTACTTTTTTATATATATAGAAAGAGATTATTAAATATATAAAGGTAGCTATTATATATAGTTTCTATAGCTAGAAGGATAATAATAAGGATATACTAAGTAAAGATATTATTAAAGAAGTTAAGGATTATTATATTAGTATAGATATTTTAAATAGTCTTTACTCTAAAGTAAAGAATCTTACTATTAAAAACTAGTTTTTACCTACGTAACGTAGTAGTATATATCTAGTAGCGTCTATACGCACTTTATGCGCGCAGACAGTTAGTTTAATTCTAACTGCAGGAATACTACTTTTGCAGAAGTCTAATTAGCCACTAGAGCCCTACAAAAGTAGAGCCCTAGGCCCTACATACGTAATAGGGCCTTAATAATAATACAACCTACCTATGTATTATGTTTCCTTTATTTTATGTTATACCCTATATTATATTAGGTAAAAATAAGCTAACCTTCTAATATTTAATAATAGGGTAGTTTTCCTCCTATATAAATTACAGGAGGTTTTTTTCTTTATATATAGATTAACTATATTATGTATATAGTATAGTGTAAAAGAATACCTTACTTATTCCTACTTAGATAGTAAATAATATAAGACTCCTCTTAATAAAGACTAGTTTTAATAGTTTTAGTTTATAAAACTTTATTATAGTACTATATAATTAGTAGTAGTATACTATCTTTATAAACTATACTTACTATATATTATAGTAACTTAGTAAGTACTAAGTAGTAACTATTACTACTAGATAATAAGCTATTAGTATTATATTATATTCTTTTCTAAGTATTTATACTTCTTTTATTACTATTTATATAGTTAATATATTATATAACGCTTATATAGCTTTATATTATATAGTACTATATATATATTAAAAAAAAAATATTTTCTATTCTTACTACTGTAGTTATAGTTTAAGTGTAGTTTAAACTATAACTACACTACTATAGTTATAGTTATAGTTATAGTATTAAAATATATTTATAGTTATAGTTAAACTATAACTACAGAAAGTGTAGTTATAGTTAAACTACAACTACAGAAAGTGTAGTTATAGTTTAACTATAACTACATATAGTTATAGTTTACTATAGTTATAGTTTGTTAATACTCTAGTCTTAATAACCTTTACCTAATAGTTATATTATACTTCTAATAGGGTAAGAAAGTCTATAAGTATAGTAAGTAGTACCTTAGTAGTTTTTTAGTATAGGTAGAAATCATATATATAGCTACTAGCCTACTACTATAGTTAGAAATTATTATATAAGATATATACCCTATATAGCTAACCTTTAGGTTATAGAAGTTAATTACTAAGTAGTTACTAAGCTCTATATAGATTATAGATTTATATAGGCTATATCTAACTAAGTAGTAGACTTTACTTTTTATATAGGCATTATAGCTAATAATATAAATCTTATAAGTATTAAAGCCTTTAAGATACACTCTATAAGCTATATTAATAATTCTTTTAATTACTTTAGGGCCTAAGTAACCTAGCCTATAGTGCTAAGTAAATAGGCTGCTAAGAATTAGCTTCTTATATATCTTTATAGTGTATTTACTTTACTAGCGTAGTTAGGATACTTTATTTAAGCCTATAGAGGGTAAAGGTATAGTAGCTACTAAAGTAGCCTCTATCTTAAAGGGCCTAAATTTAAGGACCTATTAGGTATAAATATTATTAAGGTAGGCTATAAAAGACCTATCTGCTTTCTAAAGGCAGTTATTTCTGTTAGAATTAAACCTATAGCCTTAGGGCTTAGGATAAATCTAGCCCTAGCGGAAGTAGGTCGTTATAGGTGGCTGCGTGAGGCTGCCCTACCTAAGGGTAGGCTAGTAGGGCGCCTGTTACCCTAGGTAAATACCTACTTTCTTCCTAGTAGTAAGATTAGTTTGTAACATAATAATAACCTACCTATTAAGATAAAGCTAATTATTATAAGATTTATAAATAGCCTTATTTAATAATAACCTTACTTTATAATAATACTAACACTAATTAGTAATAGCTATTATAGTTATTATAGGTTAGTAAGGATATTATAGAAGAGATAATAATCCTAGCTTAGTCTACCTATTATGCTAATTAAGGTTTTTAACTTACGTATTATTAACTTAAAAACTAACACGTTAATTACACCATTAATAATAGCCTTAGGTATAGTAATCTTTAAGGTATAGCCTAGCTGCCTTAAGGTAAGACTACCTCTATTATTAATATTAGACCCTTCTACCTATTTAACTGTTTTTCCTTCTTCTATTATACCTTACTTTATTTAACAAACAAACAGATAGTTTAGTTAGTCTAGTTACACCATTTAGGTAAACTATTAATAACTTTACTAATAACTTTATCCTTATCCTCTTTCCTTTTATAACTATATTAATAATCTAGTTAATTAACTAACTTTCTATTAGAGTTAATAGCACTATTAAGATCCTGCTAAGCCTATTAAAATACGTTAATCCTAAAATGTAGAATTACCCTTAGGTAACGCTAGGTAAAGTAACTTTATTATAAGTTAACACCTTTATTACCTACATAATTACTAAGTAGCAAATTAAAGGGTTTTATGTATTAGCTCTCTAGGAGGCCTTCCTTCTTAAGTATAATAGATAGTCTAAGGAAACCTTTAACCTTACAGACGTAATACTCCTTATAAAGCTTTAGAATTACCTCCTTTAATATAGAGTATTTATCCTATAGGGGTAAAGGTTATAAAAGATCTCTATTAACCTTATAAAGGTCCTTAATCTTAAAGAATATTACCTATAGTTATAAGAGGAATTTAATAAGTAGTATATAAAAGACTTACTTTTCTATAGTTACTATAAAGTTAATAACTTTATTAATAGCATTATAAAGCTACTGCTGTCTAGCGAATTAGTACGCTAGAGGACGCCTACGCCTTAATAATAACAGCAGTAGCAGCAGCTAGTAATACTAAGCCTAACAGACCTACCCTTACTAAGCAGTAACGTAGGGATAGTAGCTAGCCCTTTAAACATATAGGAAGGGTAGATACCCCTTAGGCCCTTAACGCCTATATAATAGGGCAGCTTTATAAGAAAGCTACCTTAATAAACTCCCCTTATTATATTAGTAAGAAGGTTTTTTAATAGCTTAAACTTTAAGACTATACTCCTATAGGACTTTAAGGTAGGATTTAAGGTAATAATAACCTATAAGCTCCTAGTTAATAATAGCTATAAATAGCCTACCTCTTAGCTCTACTGTAATAACAGGCTGTAACCTTTATGTTTTTATATACTTTATAACCTTTACAGCCTACTTATACTTTATTATATCCTTACTACTTTATCTTTCCTTACTAGTAAGGGGGTCCTCCTAAGTTACCTCTACTATATTAGTAATAGGTAATACACCCTCCTTTACCTTACGTTAATACTCTATATAAGGCTTATAACATTTAGCCTAATTATAAGAGGCATTCTAACCCTCTTAATTAGCCTACCTTAAAGCAGCTAAAGAACCTCTTAAAACTATATACTAGCTCTAATATAAAGTACACTAGTAAGAAATATAATATACTTAATATTAAGCTTATAATCTTTTATAAGAACTATAATAATATAGGTATTACTAATAATATAAAGTATCTTAGTATTACTTTCCTAATAATACTAAAAAGTAAGGTATTAGACTTTTACTTCTAACGCCTTTATAGCTAAGGGCTATATAACTTCTATATCCTTATTAACGCCTTTTATAGGCACTTTAAGACTAAAGAAACTATTAAAGGTTACCTTACTAAGTAGCAGTAGATCTTATACTAATAGATAGAAGCGTTAGAGCTAGGAAAAACAAAAGGTAAGATCCTTAAGCTAATAATCTTATACCTTAATATTATCTAAAGGGCTCTTTCTTTAATATATTAAAGTAATAATTTCTTTAGACTACAGCTCTTAAACGCCTGCTGTAGTATACCTAAGGCTTAACTTTACCTTTATAACCTATTAAATACCCTTAACAGCGTTATTAACTAGCTTTAGTTAGTATTTATAACTGCTAAAAATAAGGTAAAAGTTATATAGCAGTATGTTACTTATAATTATAATAGCTGCTACTACTATTATAAGCTTAGCTAGAGCTAAGTGTAGCACTTTACTAATTATACCTACTATAGTAATAGTAAGGATAATTAATATAGAGGTAAAGGGTAAAAAGGTAATTAGCCTACGCCTACTAATTAGAAGTGTTATATCTATAAACAAACTAGGTGTTATTTAACTAACTATACCCCTAATAAGAGGAAGCACGCCTATAATAAATATAAGGCTAGTAAGCAGACAAAAGGTAAGACTAGTAAAGCAGCTTATAATGCTTTCTTAATAGCCTATAAAGGTAAAGATCCTTCCCTTACTAGTAAAGATAGTAATAAGGATCTTACTTAATACCTCTAGGGCATTATAATTAGTAAGAATAACCCTAATAAGGTTAATAATAATAAGTCTTTCTATCTAGCTACTACTTTCTTTAGTAAGACTAACTTTAATAAAAGGGTAATTACTAGCTAGTTAGCTAATTAGTCCTTTACCTATTACTTAACTAAGGCTAACCTAAGTATTTAGTAGTATATTTAGATACCTACCTTAAGTAATAACCTAATTAAAGAAAAGAGGCTATTAATAAGCCTTAATTTAGCCTTCCTACTTAATAAATACTTATTAGAAGTCTTCTAGGGTATCCTACCTAATACAGGCGATACTAGCTACTTAACAGCAGGATATCCCTAAGTTATTACCCTTTAACGTATCTAACTAGTAGAAATTAACCTAACTATTAAGGTATCTATCTAATTTAGCAGAGGGCAGCCTATTAAGTCTTCTAGTAAGATTGTTATTATAACTCCCTTTAGGCCTATTAACTTTTACGTTATACCTATTAATACCCCTTTTCTCCTTTACCTTTATAATATAGACTACCTTAAGGTCTAATTTAATAATGTTAATAACGTTCTTTAGTAAGGGGATATTACTATACCTATTATAAGAAAATAGGGTTACCTATAGATACTTCTTAGACCCTTAGAGGAAGTTATTACTACTAGGAATTATATAACTAAGCCTAAGCTAAGGCGCCTTTATTAACGCTTTAGTTATCCCTCTATTTACTGCCTTTATAAGCTCCTTTATAAAGTAAGTTATAACGTCTATATTAATACTATCTAGTAGTTAATAAAATACTACTATTACTATTAACTATATAGTTAGAGCCCTTACTAATTCTACTTTACTATTAAAGACCCTAAAGACTATTCTTTTAACTATAAAGTTATTATTAATATAATATACCTTAAAGGTAACTACTCTATTCTTTATGTTATTAACGCTACTACTACCTTTAATACCACTAGGTTCCTAAAGGATATATTAGCTAAGGCAGTATAAGAAGCACTTTATCTCTACTAGATTAATATATACTAAGAACTACCTAATTAGATTATAGCTAATACTAGGAGGAACTTTATGTCTATAAAGTTCTACTATAAGGTAAAGGCTATAGTAATTAACGTTAAAATTATCCCTATTAAAGCCTATTATAGCGTTAGAAAGGTTAAAAGATACTACATAGCTATACACTAAGCCTATAATATTATAAGAGATAAGTGCCTTAACCTCCTACGCTAAGCAGCCCTCTAGAGCGCTATTAAGTATATTAATAATACTACTAGCCTAGACAGCTTTATCTCTATACTACTTATCTTTAGCGCCTACCCCTATATAATAGATAACTTACTGCTATTACTAAGTATTATTTAACATACTAAAGCTATTTATAAGACTACTACTGCTATTACCTAGATTTACATAAAGAGATAGGTTAATAATACCCTTAATATATATAACAGACTAGACACCTCTAGCATTAAGAAACTAGCTATTAGATTAGAGGTCTGTATATAGTAAGAAAATAAAGGCTAGACTAGCCCTTTCTATCTAATTAATATAAAGGGTAAAAAATACATTATTAACGTTAATAGCCTTTAATCCTTCTAATTAACTAGCGTTAAGCTATACTATTATAAGCCTAATAGTAATAGTGCTCCTAATATAACTCTAATAATTAAAGAAGATATCTAAAGAAGTATTAGGCTTACTATTACTATTAATAATAAGATTCCTACTATCTACCTTACTAAGAGAGAGGCAGCTAATTATATACTCTCTAAGGAACTCTAGGTACCTACGTAACGCAGTAGTATACGTCTAGCAGCGTCTGTACGCTCTGCGCGCAGACAGTTAGTTTAATTCTAACTACAGGAAGCTACTTTTGCAGAAGTCTAATTAGCTACTAGAGCCCTACAAAAGTAGAGCCCTAAGCCCTATATGCATAATAGGGCTCTAATAACAGTGCACTACACCTACGTATTATGTTTTCCTTTTATAATAATCCTATATTATATTAGGTAAAAATAAGCTAACCTTCTAATGTTTAATAAAATAGAGTAGTTTTCCTCCTATATAAATTACAGGAGGTTTTTCTCTCTACCTATATAGATTAATAAGTACTATATATATAGAATAGTATAAGGGAATACCTTACTAGTTCCTACCTAGATAGTGAATAATATAAGACTCCTATTGCTGTAAGGAACTCTAGGTAAAAGGCATTATTACTACCCCTAGCTTACTATTTAAGGTATCTACTATAAAAGAAATTAATACCCTAATTAAGTAAGAAGTGTTTAACTTTATCCTATATAATTAAGGTAAGTATAGAGGCTGCATTTTTAAGTCTTATATTATTAATAAGGTTAAGAATAAGGCTATAGATACCCCCTTTAAGAAGTCCTACTTAGTAATATAGGAATATATAGATAACAGAAAAATAGTAATATTAACCTAGTTACCTATAATACAGTAACTAAGCTAGTACCTAATCCTTACTATTATGCTATCTCTATTAACCTAAGATAGCTTTAAGTTATAGTTAAGGGATATTACCTAGGCGTATACTTAATTAACATCCTAGCTTAATTATACAATCTTAGCTTACCTACTAGCCTAGATCTATAACTAATACCTAAAGGGGACTATTATAAAGATAGTAAAGCTATTATACAGTATTATAGAAGCTAGTACGCACTAGTAGGTTATATATAACACCTACTATAAGGATAAGTTAATAATAAAGATAACCTTATATAGCTCTTACTTACTGCTAACTATAACTAGAAACCTATCCTTTAGCCTAATTAGGATATAAACTAATAACATAATTAGGCTAAGTAATACTCCCTTTAACGTAATAGAGGAAGAGAAGCTTATAAAGGCTAATCTTAAGGCTAAGCTAAAGGAATACCTATTAACTACTAAACCCCTTTTATTTAATAGAGGTATTATTATAATTAATAATAGTAGTAAGGTTTCCTTAAAGCAAAAAAGGTAAGAGAAAAAGATTAAGCTAGTTAATACTAACTTAGAAGGAGCTGTAAATAAATACATAAAGTAATAAGCGTAAGGCGCGTATATTACCTCTATCTATTAACTAGAGGCAGCCTTTAATTTATCTACTGCAGCCTAGCATTAGCGCCCTAATTAAGCGTAGATTAAAGTTCTTAATTAACGCCTCTAATAGCAAAGGGACTTAATTAATTATAGTCTTAACTTTATACCCCTTAACCTATTAACAGTTAAGATCTTTATCTTTATAGATAGATTATTTATAAATAACGCTAACCTTTTGTTGTAAATTAGCTTTATTATCCTACTTATAAATAAAGACGTTAATAATAATAAAGGCACTTTTAATATTAGAGGTAATATAGTCTATTTTAGCTCTATAAAGTTAAAAAAGGTTACATAAAGTATGCTTACTTCTAAGGTATATAGTATAGTTACTAGCGTTAATATAGTAGTTATAATTTCTACTACAGTCACTATAATTATAAGGAAGCTAGGAATACCTTTACCTTTAACTATTATCTACACTAATTTATACTTACTATATAAGTGCTTAGTTAAGCTAGGCTTTATATAAGAAAAACGCCTTATAATTAATATTATAGCGCTTTAGTAATTATATAAGCAGTAGGAGCTAGTAGAGGTTAGATAGATTAACAGAAAGGATAACCCTACTAACGCTATAATAAAGGGTAATCTAAATAGCGCCTATAAGCAGATTATAGCTTTAAATAGCCTTACTATCTAAATAGAAGAATAGGTAAATTAGGTATAAAAAAGGAGCTGTAATTAGAGGAAACGTAACTAATATAGAGGCGTAGATATAAGGATTATAAGGGAAATCTAAGAAACCTAAGGAAAAGTCATACTTAACTTAATTATTTTTAAGTTAGGTATTAACTTCTAGCTAATTAGGTAAGTAGGATTTAGGATATATAATTAAGTAAAAAAGGGGACCAGAAAGGTAATATATAATATAAAGGTGTAGTTTAATTCTATAGCTTCTTAATAAAAAGAGAAGTTACTAGTGTTAGAATTAAACCTATAGCCTTAGGGCTTAGGATAAATCTAGCCCTAGTAGAAGTAGGTTGTTATAGGTGGCTGCGTAAGACTGCCCTACCTAAGGGTAGGCTAGTAGGGCGTCTATCACCCTAGGTAAATACCTACTTCCTTCCTAGTAGTAAGATTAGTTTGTAACATAATAATAACCTACCTATTAAAATAAAGCTAATTATTATAAGATTTATAAATAGCCTTATTTAATAATAACCTTACCCTATAATAATACTAATAATTTCTAAGGCTAGTATCTTACTAAAGGCCTTATTACTCTAGCTTCTTAAAGGAGACTAGGTTAGCTATAAGGCTAGAGTAAAAAGTAATATTATATAGAGTAAGCCTTATAATAGTGCCTATACGCCCCCTAAGCTTAATTTATATAGTGCTATACACTTTAATTAGTAATTACCATAAGCTAGTCTATAGGAAATTACCTACTAGGGTAGCCCTTATTATCTTAAACTAGAAAGGCTTATTAAAAATATATACTATTAAGCCTAAATCTAGTATTACTAAGTAAGCTAGGTAATAAAGGCTTTTTGTAGTGTAAAAGGAGGCTAGTGTAATCTTTCCCCTATACCTACTATATAGTTAGTTATTTTTAATAGTTACTAGTTAATAGTAATAAGTTAATATTATATATATTATATATTATATATATATCTAACTATATATATAACTATTACTATTACGTTACCTTTTTACCTAGCCTTACTACCTAACTAGGCCCTTAGTAACCCCTTTTCTAGGTGCCTAAGGCCTCTATAAAGCCTACTGCCTAGGGTAAAGCCTGCAGCAGTCCCTCTAATATTTACTAAGCAACTAGGCTAACTTAGGCTAATAACTCCTATCTCTACGCACCCTTTTAGCGCGCATAAAGTGCCCTCTATAGGACCCTCTAATTTAACACCTACCTAGGTGCTTATTTTATAGTCTTATTTACCTAATTAACTTAATAAGGAACGCCTAGCACTAGTATAGATCTGTTAAATTAAAGGGTGTATATATATAGGGCGTAACCTATACGTATAGGGTGTAGGCCTAGAGATAGGCTTAAGCCTAGCGTAGCTAGCCCTTTACTGAATACTAGAGGGACTGCTGTAGGCTTCTTCCTAAGCTGTAGGCTCTAGTTGTAGCCTTAGGCGCCTAGGAATAGGTTTCTTATAGGCCTAAGTTAGAGGCTAGCAGTAAGGCATAATAATTTATAGTTATATATATATCTCTAAATATATAAATACTTAACTTATTACTGTTACCCTTAATAATCTAATAATTAAGAGTCTTATATACTTACAAACTAATAATAATAAGCACTATAAAGCTATTTATAAGCTTATAAGATATTTACTAATACTACTAAGACTATTCTTAACAGCCCTACTAATTAGGTTCTCTAGTTTAACTAGCTTAAAACTAAGGTAAAAACCTATAAGCTTTAGGATGTAATTAACCTATTAATTACTATATGTAATATGTTTAAGATACTTACTAGGCTGCTTACTAAGCTAGAAAAGCCCTTAATACGTAATTACCTGTATGTAGGCGTAGTTATAATAACTCCTATAAGCACTACTATAAATACCTCTTTAAATACTACCCCCTTAAGAGCTATAAGCGTCTTAGTATATAAGAAAGGCTAGGTAAGAGGCCTTTAGCCCTACCTACGCTAAAACAATAGATAATAACAATAAGCAAGAGGGTTATAGGAACTATAACTGTAGTAGATAAGGCTGTAACTATAGAGGGCGTAGGAGAAAGGAAGTATTATTAGCTAAGAGGGTAAAAACCCCTCTGCCTTTATAAGAGGCTAGTATAACTATAAAGCGTAAGCGCTTAAGTATAAGCGTAAGTGTAGTAGAGATACTACCTATAAAGTGTATAACTATAGATGTTACCTATAAGCTCTATATAAGCCCTTATTATACTATTATGTAGTGCTTTTATGCCCTCTCTTACCTAAAGAGAAATAATAGAACGCTTAGTAAAAGTATTAAAAGGCTTATTAAAATACACCTCTAGACTAATAAGGCTCTTACTAAGAAGCTTTAAGTAGTAAGAATATTAGCTAAAGGCTCTAATTAACTCTATAGTAGGTACTAAGGTAAGATTTCTATAGCCTCCTTTTATATTACTAAAAGCTAATATTACTTAGCTAAGTTAGTAATACTTAACTTAGGTAGTAATATCTATATATTTAATAATACTATATAGTTTAAAACCCTTTATAGCGCGCCTATAGATAACTTTATATAGGTAGGTATATAGCAGCTACCTATTAAGGTATATAGCACTATAGAGATTAAGCTCTAAGCATATAGAAATTATATTATTAAGCTTACTTTATATAATATTACCCTTTATAGAGGTATTACTACTAACCTTATATCCTTTTTAAAGCTATAGTAGTAAGGAATCTAATAAGATATAAGCTTAGGTAATAATTACCTATATAAAGTAGATAAGTCCTTTATTACTTATATTTATAAGATTTATAGCTAGTAGGTGCTTAACTATTAGCCCTTTTTGTTAGAAGCTATACTTATAGCTGTAGTCCCCCTACTAGCTATTTATGTAGATAAGATACTACACCTAAAGCGTAAAAGAAACGCCTTTATAATAGCTACCTATAGGAAGCCTATTCTTAGTAACCCTCTTACCTAGTATTAACGCCTTAGACACCCTAGCCTAGAGGTGCTTAAGAGGATCTCTAACGTTACTTATAAGGTGTGTATCTAGGGTTTTAATAAGCTTATTATAATAGTTAACTATAAGGCTTATGCCTTAGGTAAGGCCTATTAAATAGTCTAAAGGAGCCTATAAGAGTTAGTTATCTATATAAAGCCTAATAACTACCTTATAGTTAACTTTTATAACCTTAAGGTAGGCTATATAGGTTACTACTTCTATATACTCCTTTTAGACTATATAACAGGCCTAACTTAGGACTTTTACCTTTATACCTATAAGACAGACATACTACTTATAATAATTATAGACTTCCTAACTATACTTAAAGTGCACTATAGTTATAAGGTAAAGGTTATTAAGACTAATAATAAGCTAGCTAATAATAATAAGGTTTCTATAAGCCTTAACGCACTTAGCATATATGTTAAGGTAAGCGCCTTAAATACCTAAGTGTAAAATAGCGCTGTAGAGTGTATTACAGCTATAATTAAGTATAAGGCTAGGTGTATAGCTATTTATATAAAGCTTCTAAATGTCTTTTAGCCTAAAATTTACACCTCTATAATATACTTTTATAACTATATACTATAAGCCTCTTATAGTTAGAAGACTCTATACTAGCTGTAGTATAAGCACTTTTAGGGTAAAGACGCTATATAATTTACTTAGCCTAACCTTTTATACTTAAGGATCTATAGCTATAAAGTATATATACTTATAGTAGACCCTTAGCCTTACTGCTAGTATCTAAAAAGGCTTACCCTATATATATAGATAGGTTATCTTATTAGCTATACTTTAAGTAACTTATACTGTATTTAGAATCCCCTTTATAGTAAAGTATTTATAATAAGAGATATTATCTTTAATAAAAAGCTTATTTTTAATAGTAACCTAAAGGCCCTTACTAAGGATATTTATAAATTAGACCTTTAAGATATTTAATACATTATTAACTACCTTATTCTTAAAGGCTAGCATAATATAACTATATTCTATACAGCTAATAAGAAGGGTAATAAGATCTATAAAGACTATAATAAAGCTAAGGGGGTGCCTTTAGGTGCTACTCTAAGCGCTTTAAGCGTAGTAGAAACACCTTCTAATAGGCCTCCTACCCTAATACTACACACTAAGTTCTAGTTTAAGCTTATAATACTGCTACTAATACCCCTAAGATTAGCGTTTTTTGCTGCACTTATAGCTATGTTTATAGGGGGGTAAGAAGGATCTTAATAAGCTAATAAAACCCTCTTTCTAATATGCTGCTAGCAGTTATATATATCTTTTAAGGCTACGTTTCTTACTAGACGTATATATAATAGGTATTCCTATATATACACCTTTATAAAAACTAAATAATAATTAATAGACAGTATAAGAACGCCTAGGTTGTAGGCTAGCCCCCTATAAGACCTTACATAAAGTATTAATTAATTCCTAGAATACCCTTATGTAATAGGATTATATAGTCTAGAGCTAGTACTTATAGTATCTCTAGAGGGAGCCTATTATAAGGCTAATACTCTATGTAGCACCTACTAAAAGGAACTTCTACTGCTCCCTACGTCTTATAGTTAACTCTAATACTACCCTCTTAAAGACGCTTTTTATAAAGCTAAAATATTACACCTTAATAGCTATATAACCTTATACTTATAGTAAGAAGTATCTAAAGCTTCTACGTATAGTAATTAGATTCTTAGTTACTATTAGGTCTACACCTATAAGCTTAATAAGTATAGCTGCCTTAGTAAAGTAAAGGCTAAGCTTATAATATAAGGTAACTAATAAGTAAAAAATAACTAAGATATATATATTATAATACTTATAGGTATATCTTTTTAGATCCTAATAGCTATAGCTGCCTGCTTTAATTATAAGCTGCTTTAATATAATATAGTAAATACGTTTATATATACAGATATTAATACCTACATGACGTAGTAGTATACATCTAGCAGCATCTATACGCACTTTATGCATGCAGACAGTTAGTTTAATTCTAACTGCAGGAATACTACTTTTACAGAAGTCTAATTAGCTACTAAAGCCCTACAGAAGTAGAGCCCTAGGCCCTACATACATAATAGGGCTCTAACAACAGTGCACCCCCTCCCTACGTATTATGTTTCCTTTATAAAATGTTATATTCTATATAGTGTTAGGCAAAAATAAGCTAACCTTCTAATATTTAATAATAAGGTAGTTTTCCTCCTATATAAATTATAGGAGGTTTTTCTCTCTATATATAGATTAACTATATTATATATATAGTATAGTGTAAAGGAATACCTTACTTATTCCTACTTAGATAGTAAATAATATAGATATTAATAAGGAAATATATATAGAGATACTACCTAGACACTATAAGAAGGGCGTTATTCTACGCCTTTAGAAAGCCTTCTATAGGCTGCGTTATTTACCTATACTTTAGTAAAAGCATTTTAAGAAGGGGCTTATAATGTAGGGCTTTAAACATATAGCTAAAGAGGATTACTACTAGCAGAAGAGAGAGGTTACTTTCTTCTTTTATATTAATAATTATATCCTTACCTTCCTAAAGGCCTATAAGCTTATAGTAATAGATAAGCTATATATACTTTAGACTAAATACTACCTTAAAGGTAGTAAAAACCTCTAGTAGTTTCTTAGCCTTAAGATTATATATAACTAAAAGACCTATTACCTATAGCTCTTATAGGCTATATATACTAAGAAGTATAGGAAACTACTTCTTATATATACTAATATTATAGATAATAATACTACTTAGTATACACCTATAATAAAGAAAGAGCTACTACTATATAAAGATAATATACCTCTAGTAGAGATTTACTATTATTAATATAAAGTTAGTACTATTCTTTATACTACTGTAATAACACACCTAGATATTACTTTTACTATAAGCAGGCTTATAAGATTTAATTAAAACCTTTTAGATACACACTAGAAAGCTACTAATAGAGTCCTTTAATACCTCTATAAAATATAATACCTTTACTTTTGCTTTAGCGCTAAGCTAGGTAGTAAAGAGGATACCTTTAAAGTTACCTCTAACGTAAGCTTTAGTAATAATACTCTAACCTAAAGAAGCTTATAAGCCTTTATAATAAAGCTTTTTAGAGGCCTTATTATATAGTAAGCTAATAGATAGAATATAGTTATAACCTTAATAATAGAAGTAGAGCTGCTTATACTTACTTAAGCTGCTAAGAAGGCGCTTTTTATAAGCTAATTAATCTTATAACTTTAGATTTAACTACCTATATAGTATAGAGACCTATCTATATATATATTAATAAGGGTAATACTAATAAAAGTATAAATCTAGTATAATAACTAGCAGATAGTAAAGCTTATTATAAGTGAAATTTTATAGCTATATACTAAGCTTTACTATATTAATATTTATAACTACTAGTTACACTAAGAATTTACTAACAGCTATATAGATATTATATATACCTTATTAATAAATCTTATAGCAGACAGCTTAATAAAAGCCCTTAATTTAGTAAAGTATAATACCTTTCTTCTCTAGCTTAATATAACTAACAAAAAGGAGGTCCTTAAGGCTAACTATATAAAGGATCTTATAGTTAATAAAGCCTACCTATAGGTAGAAATAACTAAGCCTAACGTATAGGTAGTAAAAGAAACAGTCTTATAAGTATATAAGCTAGTAAGAAAAGCCTTCTTATATACGCTAAGCTTATATAATATTAACGCCCTTTCTGCAGCCTATAAAGGTTATAAAGGAGTCTTTCCCTAAAGAGGTATATTAAATTAAAGGGTATATATATATAGAGTGTAACCTATATATATAGGGCGTAGGCTTAGAGATAGGCTTAAGCCTAGCGTAGCTAGCCCTTTACTAAATACTAAAGGGACTGCTGTAGGCTTCTTCCTAAGCAGTAGGCTCTAGTTGTAGCCTTAGGCGCCTAGGAATAGGTTTCTTATAGGCCTAAGTTAGGGGCTAGCAGCAGGGCATAATAATTTACAGTTACATACACATCTCTAAATATACAAATAATTAACCTATCACTGTTACCCTTAATAATCTAATAAGATCTAACTGGAAAGTCTTTAATAGCTAAGACAGATAAAGCAGCCGTCGCACTATATCCAAGACGTGAACGATGCCGCGTTAGCGCGGTGCGTACGGCCTGCTGAAGATCCGTCAACATTAGGTCGCTGACTCACCTCCACCACAATAACAATATCACCCACCCCCCCCTTTAAGTATCACTCGCGCCATCCATCCGTCACCAGTCTCAATCAACCCTGTAGATAGATGTAAAGCAGCCCGCGTTCTTATCTTCGCATTTATCACGATCTGCAATCCGTATGCTTTCCGCAGATGACGGCAACCACCATTCCGTCCGATTCCCAGGCGCAGGCGGTGGATGGCAAATGTCAAGTGCCAACTCATCCCAGCATGAACCCGGTCGTCGAACCCCAATTGGGCCGCCGACAGACGCCAAAACTGCACGTTAAGGCGGACGATCAGGGGAAACGACAGGGTTGTGCCGCATGAGAGAGCCTTGAATTGGGGGTGTGCCAATCTCGTATCCATATCCGTAATTACGAGCTCACTTCGATAGTGGGGAATTTTTCCCATACTTTTTTTTTTAGGTCTCTTTCAAGTTCAAGAGACGCGGGAACCGGCGGCGGCATGGGTCCGCTCATCTCCGGGCACTCCCAGGTTGTTGCCGGAAAAGCACAGAAACTCTCGGGGGTGGGAATCTCAGCATCGACGGAGGGGTGGACACCGCATTGCCCCCCATCCAGCTCGTTGCCCGGTGTTTCTGTTTAGTTGTCGTCGTCGTCCGGTTGGCGCCACTCACACACATACGCAACAACACATGTTACACTCACTTACGATGCGTATCGCGAGGCGCCCTATAGATGGAGGGAGTCCAGTAGCAACGCTTCAACATTAGTCTATAATAAACGTGTCTTTTCCAAATCGTGCGCGAGCGACGCCAGACATAATTCCCATCCGTTTTTTTTTGTTGGTTTTGTGTTTTTTTATTTTGGGTGCGGTATGAATCCTCCCCAGTTGCTAGTTTGTCGCTACGTCCGTCGTCCCCCGCCGTTCTCGTAGTCGGTTGGTATCATTTCGGTCAAAACAACTCTAAGGAAAGCAAGATCATGTTTGCGTGCGATGTGCGGGCTGCGCAAACATGCCCTTACAAGAGCATGTAGGCGGCGACGGCGACGGAGCCGAAGATGGCAAAGGTGGACTTGAGGGCGGAGGCGCTGCTGGGGGCAGAGGTGGAAGTACCGGAGGCAGCGGAGCCAGAGGCGGTGCCGGAAGCGGTACCTGAGCCAGAGGCGTTAGAAGCGGCAGTGCCCGAGGCCGTGGCGGTGGCAGAGCCGGTCACGGTGGTCAGGCCGGAGGCGGTCTGGGTGACAGTGGCAGAGGCCGCAGAGCCAGAGGCCGAGGAAGACGAACCGGTGGCAGAGGCAGCAGAGGCAGAGCCGGAGGCGCTGGCCGAGGCCGTGACCGTGGCGGTGGCAGCGGCGGACGAAGGCTTTTCGTCCGAGTCTGTGAGCACGTCGGCCCCGGTCAGCATTTTGCGTCTTTTCATTTGGATTCATATGCAGATGAGCGCGGCGTGGCTCAACGCAGGGGGCCTTGCACTTACCGTGGGTGACGCTGAACTGCTCGGACTGGGCCAGGATGCCAGAGTTCTGGGGGTCGGTGGACAGGAAGTTGATGCGGTAGCGGTCGCCGGCGGCGAGGTCGGTGTCCTTCAGCTCGTACTTGCCGTCGGCGGAGTTGACCTTGGCGATGGTCTTGGAGACCTCGGGGTAGCCGGCCTGGTTGACGATGACGATCTCGAACTGCTTGGGGTCGGTGTTCACGGTGTCCCAGGTGATCTCGTTGCTCGACGAGGCATCCCACTCGTCGCCCTTGGCGGGGTTGGTGACCTTGATGGCCTGGGCGAGAGCCAGAAGGCCGGTGATGGCGATGGTGGTCTTGGAGAACATGTTGACGGTTGGTTGGTTTTTGGTTTGGAAAAAAAAAAAAAGGATTAAGTGTTGTGGATTTTTTTTTGTTGGATTTTTTGCTGATATATTAAGATAAGTTACGGTGTCTGAGCGAGTGACTAGAACGAACGTCCAAAAAGCTGATGAATCTGAAAGGAGTTGAACAGACGGGCAAACGGGAAATCGAGCCTCGCCCTCCATCTTTATAAACAGACCATTTCACCAACAATCCCTGTCGATACTCCTCGCGAGTCAGGCCGATATTCCTCGTCCACCCCTCCTCCNCCCCCCCCCCCTAGTGCCACTGCCCCATCTCGTATGTCAAACCGTATTTCAGAGAATTTTAGATTGCTGTTCAGCATACGGAGTACGGATAATGCTTTCGAACCGCCCTCCTAGAGTAGCTTCGTTTCCTGCCACCCGTGACGTAGGCGACTCCCTGCTTCCTGCTCGGGCGTGCGCGAAGGAAGCGAAGACCCTCCCTCCCAAGGAATCTGGTAAAAAGAAGCTCAATAGTCGGTCGGTATGGCCGAGGGTACACACAGCACTTCAAACTTGACATAACCAAGAGAAGCACCACGTTTGGTTGTGTTGGATCAGTCATCTGTACACCAGGCTAGGTGTTCGTAGGTCCCGGAGAGACTTGCGAGACTCCTTCAGCAGAACAAGAATGGCATCCCAAAGGCCCCAGCTGCTGCTACGTGGACTCTGCCCCATGTCCAATCGGGTACCGGTCAATTGCGCGACCGTTGCCATCCGTGACAACAACATACGAGGATGAGTGATGGAGCAATCAGGGGCCAGCGTTGTTGGGACTGTGAATGGCAGGCTAAATTAAGTAACTCGCATCGTTAGCTCGGTTATGCGGTACCTTGCATGGTGTGTAAGCCTCCTTCGCCGCCCCCATGCAGCACTGATTTCCACCCGGAGCGATCCAATGTGGTAATGGAATGGAGTTGCCCGCCTTGCCCGCGTCTCTCCAGACTTTCCTCGCCCGAGCAGGCAGAGCGGCGAGGTTTGGCATCGGTCAGTCGGCAACGAAGCCCTTACTCTCTCCCTCTCTCTCTCTCTCTCTCTCTCTCTGTTCAGATCCCCAAGAGACTCTGACTTTTCAAAAGCGACGATCAGTGGCAACGGTCCCTTCCCCCCCCCCCCCTAGTAACATTGGTGACTACGGTCCACACTGGCCAGGCCTGAAAAGCTTGCGGCAAGCTTGGTTGGCCTTGTCATTTGCTCCATCCCAGCTAGACGCCCCTACATACCCCGTAATACTTACGTATCTGCCCGGCGTCTTTCTTCGGTGGACACCGCCAAGCTGGTCCCAAAAGTTCCGACGGGCAGGCGGAGTTCCAGACAGCTTCCACGGCTGCAGTCCGTGGTGTTCGTGGCTTCAAGGCTTGGCACGTCATGTCATCCGGGAGATAATGAATAACGCCCTATCGTTCCTTGTG
>NWBT01000045.1:5149596-5223105 GCA_003386485.1 Colletotrichum lentis
CCCCCCCCCCCCCCCCCCGTTCTTCCATCTTCGTGTCCAACCGGCTATTCCGTACGAATGCATAAACGACAAAAGAGGGGAGAAAGCCCTATCACCGCCGCCTGTGGAGGTTGTGGTTCCCGGCCCGGTGGTACTCGGATGCGACCAAATGGGGCCGATGGTGCAAATCTTGCTTGGGCGGCCAACATCCAACAGCAGCATTGAAAGGTAGAAAGACTTGTGCACGTCATATTTTGATATCGTTCATTCGATCCGGATAGTTAAAAAAAAAAAAAAAACCCCCCGCGACAACCACAACGAGTGAGTGCATGGTTCGCGATATGATCCCGGGCTCACACCCATTCCCTGCACGTTGCTTACTAAACCCGGCCTGATGCCTGGGCTAAAAGGCTTGATTCATGTCTGCAATCTGTTTGCCCGACAGTCTCCCTATCTCGCAAATTCGCACAAAATTATATCTGTTGGCGTTTCGTTAGGGGCGGTGGACACCGTTTTTGCAGATGGCTTCGCTGAAATACCATTATCGTTGCTTTACCAGACAGGTAACCCTCTCTACCTACCCTCGTAGCCACTGGGCCATTAGGTCGGCATTTTTGTGGTCGCTGAAGCGGATAGCCAGCTTGTCAGCTTGAATCATCGCTCCACTGGACCAGAGACGATGCTCTTGCCATGACCATAAAACTCATCCTGAGTTTGCCACTTGGGGCGACTGTTTGCCTGTGCTAGTCGATGATCAGTCTGAGACTTGCAGTTTGGCAACTTGACAGAGGCTTTGCAGCAGCCGAAGCCTCCCTAAAGCACCCAGAGGCTTCTTTACTCCGAACTCGTACAAAGATTTATGTTTCTTCCCAACAACAAAATGTGCGCACCTGTGTACATACGATGTCAAGCGGAATCGTGCTGCTGGCTGGATTCACTCAACCAGCCTGGGAGATAGTGTCACAAAAACGACGCCGTTAGATGTGGGCAACAACTAACGCCTTATATCTCGTGACAGATAGGGAGCCTATAATGATGGTACCAGAATGATGCTTTGCCGAAGGCTAATCTCTCACTGATAGCATGCTTGAACACGAGCGAGTCACGAGTGTAAGTCAGACCCCCTGTCAAACAGCATCTCATGAAGCACGCTGAAGCATCGAACAAAACAACTGGATGCCCAGGTACCGGGCCTTGAAACATCATACTTTATCCTCCATTTTCTTTTTTCAGAAGTGTACTCGCCCTTGCCAACATTTTGTTCCTCCCGACATAGCAAACCATTCCTTCGCTTGACGTAGTCCGTCTCGAAAGATAGACCAGAGTTCTTTCTCAAAGCCCTGTCAGACATGTCAGGCCAGCACCGATCACTGAAGCCGTAATGTACACGGCTCCCTTTTCTTTCAGTCTCAGCTGCCTCATGGCTGAAGAGTTGGCACGGGTCGTTGAGATGTCCACAATGAGTCAATGACCTTCTTGTTGACATCACAGGCTGCATCATTCATCTCTAGAAGGGTGTCCAAAACCGGTTGTACCGCGTTTTCGTCGCTGAGAGATATGAAAATTGTGGGAATGTGTATGCAGCAGCGAAATAGTGGCAGGTCGGAGTTAAGGGGTGAAAATCGGGGTTAAGGCAGGCAGCCCCACCGGGCTGCCCACCTTACGCGCGCCCACGTCGGGGCACCCTGACCCTTGCTCCTTCCACCTCCATAGCTAGCTGAACCAACAAAACGAAGTTATCACCAACTTTTCTCGATATCGAGCCACCTTGTTGCCAACAAAAATGATGTCGGAGTTGGTGGCAAGCTCACCGAGACTGTCGTAGACTTTCCCCCTAGATCCTTCAGGGTTTCGCCCCGGGACTTGGTGCGATTGTAGAAGTTGAGATTCGGCCCGCCCGTCCGCGAGAGGTGCTTTTGTGGGTTGGTGGCCATGGCCAAACCCATGTATACTGGACCTGTTTGTTTGTACGCATTGCTAAGCCTCCAGGTATGATATTTCGGTTCCAATAAGGGTTTAATCCCTCCTATTCATCCTAGTCTCGGACGAGGTGTTAATTTGGGTACAACGCCACTGGTCATCTTGTAACTCTGCGTAATTTGGGGATGGAATGTTTGATGTTCTTCGATAAAAGAAGCATGGCACCAATCCTATTTATCATCCTTGTTGCGTATCGAAAAAGGCGTGAGCAGATTGACATGGAATTGCCCTTATAGTTTGCAAGGCAACTCATGAAGGCTTTAGGGGGGAACGAAATGTCCTAGCTATAAAGGTAATATCTAGATATATTACTACTGCTGCGTATAAGATTACCCCTACTTTTCTTAGATATGCTTCAACTCTATATAGTAATTCATCTTCTTTAAAAAGAAGAAGGTTTTAATTGCAATCAAAGTTAACGCGATTACCATGTCGACTTCTCAGCCTTTGATGCCCTGTTGACTACGATGTAAGTGTTTAGATCATCACGAACCAGGAAACTACGTCTCTATTTTAGTTTCAAACTTAAATCTTATTTCTAGGTAGGCTCTCAAGTCACCTACTACAAGCTAGACATTACATGGCAGCTAGTATTACATCTTGAAAGTCTAATAGATAACGTCTCCTGCTGAAACTGTAGTCTGTGCCTATGGGGAACCGGGAGTGAGCTCCGGGCGTTCTCAAGCGGCGACTGTCGGTACCAGACCTTCTTCTGACCAAGTGAACGGCTTGTACTCGTCGGCTGCTCTCCCCAGTGGGAGGAGCAGAACATGTAAGCTGCTTCGACGAGGGCTGTGGCCAACCGCAACGCGCAAACAGATTTTGGAGTCAACGACTTCGTCTCCCTTTTTTTAAAGTGAATATAAAAGTCGCTCTCGTGGGAACAGGTCTCAACCTTCTCGTTCAACCTGGCATCATTTGGTGACGCCTAACAAGTGGGTGGGCCATGACAAACTGGCAACTATTGCCGCGTTCTCAAGCTGAGACAATTGGCCGATGATCTGAACAGCGGCATCAAAATTGATGGCACCATGAGCGTTGGACCGACTTGCGAAAGGCTGAGCTGCTTACGACATAGGAACAACGGGTCTTTACCCGGAACGCAAGGACTTTGAAAGTATGTTAACACTGTAACATCTTCTAAAACTGAAGGAATGAAGGATTGTGTTGTGTGAGAGATCTTATGTGGAATTATTGCTTGAATGGATGTCAATTGATGCATCAATGCCCTCAGTCCTCCCGTTTCCTTTTCCTTTGAGAATGTCCAAACCACGGGTGCCCGATCAACTCTTGGGCCGCAACGCGTTTCGCTGGATCGTACTCGAAGATCTTTGACAGCAGGTCAACTAGCTGCGTGGCTTCGCTTTCAGCCATCTTGGGAAATGCCTTGAGCATCTCGTCAGATTCGTCCGAGTAAGCCACGAAGTAACCCCCGTCGACGCAAACTGCCGTGGGCTTCCACAACATTCCAGAGTACGCTTCTGTATACGGCACTCTCGGAGGACCGTCGCTTTCGAACTGTGGCGGGGCAGGGTCGACAACAGCGGGATCCTGCGGTGCGCCGTTTTGGTCTATAAACAGATCCTGAGGCTCATCCAGAATTTCGTGGACTCTGTCTTTCAGGAGTCACGTCTCCTCCCGCGCCCAGAACGGCTCGCCTTCATCTTTGGTCGGGTTGCCGTCCTCGTCGAATCGTGTTTCCTTCCATCGGTCGGGCAAGTCCCCTACAGTTTTCACAATCTGCCGGAGCACATCCGCTGGGCAATTCGTGTCGTAGTCGAAGAACAGGTCCTCTCCGGAACGAACGCGGAAGATCGCGCAGCCCTGGGCCCAGACATCGGAGGCCGGGCTGGCATAATCTCCGACCGCAACCTCGGGTGCCAGGTACTTCGCCGGGGTTCCGAGTTTCGTAGGGGCCGAGGTGGCCGTGAATGATTGGTCAAAGTCAATGATGCATATGCTCTCGCTGAGCAAGTTCGTCGTAGATGACAAGAAGTCCAGAGCTTCGACGATGTATCTTGGTGCATGAGGCTCTGGGGATTCTTCCGAGTAAGGTCGTACAGGGTCAGTCCGTGGACGTCCAAAAACCTGAAGGAACTTGTCCTCGTTGTATGAGTAGAACTCATCTTTGAGGCGTAAGGCAATGTTGCTTGCAGTGAAATCTGTGGTTCATCGAGTTAGCAAGTCTTGCCCAAGGTTCAGTGAGAGGTGGGAGACAAGCGCACCGCCATGACAGAGTCCTTCAGCATGTAGAACGGAGAGAGCCTGCACTGCCTGAAGCATCAAGGCCTTGGCTGATTCCGGCTTGAACCTAGTATAAATACCCTTGGAGAGCTTGGAGAGATCAGGACCCAGAACAGGGTACACCAGACAAAGATGGTGTCCGTTGGGGCCATCTATCCAGAATTTTCGGGTCGCGACATCGAAAAATTCAGACTCGAGAACGACTGAGTGATTGGAAACTACAGAACGAGTTTCATAAGTGGACGACTCGTTGGCGACAACAATTTTGAGCGCAGCCCATTTGTCGCTGGCAGAGTCGCGTGCAAGCCACACAGTCGAAAACCCGCCGAAGCCGAGTTTGTGGACAACCTTGTATCGTCCGTCGTAGATGTCGCCGAGATGGACTGGATGAAACCCACCGGGCTCGTAGGCTTCAAGTTCTTCGCATTCTCCGTCTAGCTGGTATGGGAAGTATTTGGGTTCATCTCCGAACGATGTTTGGAGAGAGAAGTCGGGCGGCGCTGCCGACTCGGCTTTCGCCCATGGGTCAAGCGGCATTGAATGAGTGAATGTGTTGAATTGAAGGGTGTACGCACACAGGGCGCAACCTGTGCGCACGGGGCGTAGGCCTGGAGATAGGCTTAAGCCTGGCGTAGCTGGCCCTTTGCTGAATACTGGAGGGACTGCTGCAGGCTTCTTCCTAAGCAGTAGGCTCTAGTTATAGCCTTAGGCGCCTAGGAATAGGGTTCTTATAGGCCTAAGTTAGGGGCTAGCAGTAGGGTATAATAGTTACATATATATATCTTAATATATATTACTATAACCCTTAATAATCTAATAATTAAGAGTCTTATATACTTAAAAACTAATAATAATAAGCACTATAAAGCTAGCTTATAAGCTTATAAGATATCTACTAATACTACTAAGACTATTCTTAATAGCCTTACTAATTAGGTTCTTTAGTTTAACTAGCTTAAAACTAAAGTAAAAACCTATAAGCTTTAGGATATAATTAACTTATTAATTACTATATATAATATATCTAAGATGCTTACTAGGCTGCTTACTAAGCTAGAAAAGCCCTTAATATATAATTACCTATATATAGGCGTAGTTATAATAACTTCTATAAGCACTACTATAAATACCTCTTTAAATACTACCTTCTTAAGAGCTATAAGCATCTTAGTATATAAGATGCACTTATAGACTATAGCTCTCTAATAGCAGCTACAGCTATAGCTATAACCTAAGCTATAGCTCTTATAAGAGAAGCCTAAAGATATAACTCTAGCCCTAGACGTTAGTTATATACTTCTATATATAGTAGATACCTTATAGTATATATTATAGCTAGAGGATCTCTCTTTAGCTAACCTTCTTCTATATAAGGAGCACTATATATAGTATAATAATAACCTATACATATAGAAGAAGCACCTTAAGCGCTATAGCAACCTCTAAGAATAAATACACTAGACTGTCTCTACTAACCTTAAGCTTTATTACTATACCTCTAATAATAAGGTTAATACTTAGGTAATAGCCCTTTAGGCTTATATAGGAATATACCTTTCTAAACGTAAAGAAAATATATATATTATACTAAAAAAGGTCCTCTAAGTAACCTTAAAGCACCTAAGAACTAAGAAGGAAGTTAAGGCCTAGTTTATAAAGTAGGAAAAAGCACTTTATAAAGCTGCTGCTAGTAGCATCCTAGAAGCCTAACTCTTAAGTAATTAGTTTAACCTTTTTATAGTAGCCTTTTAGTAGACTTACCTTATAAGTTAGGTTTATATATACTACTGTATAGAGGTTACTAATATACTTAATAACCTTCTAATGCTAAGAAAGGTCCTCTCTAATATTTAAGAATTCCTATAGTTAGTAAATAAAAATAAGTATATAAGAAAGGCTAGGTAAGAGGCTTTTAGTCCTACTTACACTAAAATAATAGATAATAATAAGAAGGAGGGCTATAGGAACTATAACTATAGTAAATAAGGCTGTAACTATAGAGGGCGTAAGAGAAAGGAAGCATTATTAGCTAAGAAGGTAAATACCTCTCTACCTTTATAAGAGGCTAGCATAACTATAAAGCGTAAGCACTTAAGTATAAGCGTAAGTGCAGTAGAAATACTACCTATAAAGTATATAACTATAGATGTTACCTATAAGCTCTATATAGGCCCTTATTATACTATTATATAGTGCTTTTATACTCTCCCTTATCTAAAGAGAAATAACAGACTGCTTAGTAAAAGTATTAAAAAGCTTATTAAAATACGCCTCTAGACTAATAAGGCCTTTACTAAGAAGCTCTAAGTAGTAAGAATATTAGCTAAAGACTCTAATTAACTCTATAGTAGATACTAAGGTAAGATTTCTGCAGCCTCTTTTTATATTACTAAAAGCTAATATTACTTAGCTAAGTTAGTAATACTTAACTTAGGTAGTAATATCTATATATTTAATAATACTATATAGTTTAAAACCCTCTATAGTATACCTATAGATAACTTTATATAGGTAGGTATATAGTAGCTACCTATTAAGGTGTATAGTACTATAGAGATTAAGCTCTAAGCGTATAGGAATTATATTATTAAGCTTACTTTATATAATATTACCTCTTATAAGGGTATTACTACTAACCTTATATCCTTCTTAAAGCTATAGCAGTAAGAGATCTAGTAGGATATAAGCCTAAGTAATAATTACCTATATAAAGCAGATAAGTCCTTTATTACCTATATTAATAAGATCTATAGCTAGTAGGTACTTAACTATTAGCCTTTTTTGTTAGAAGCTACACTTATAGCTATAGTCCCCTTACTAGTATTTATATAGATAAGATACTATACCTAAACTATAAAAGAAACACCTTTATAATAGCTACCTATAGGAAGTCTATCCTTAGTAACCTTCTTACCTAGTATTAGCGCCTTAGACACCCTAGCCTAGAGGCGCTTAAGAGGATCTCTAATATTACTTATAGGGTGTATATCTAAGGTTTTAATAAGCCTATTATAATAGTCAACTATAAGGCTTATACCTTAAGTAAGGCCTATTAAATAGTCTAAAGAAGCCTATAAGAGTTAGTTATCTATATAAAGCCTAGTAACTACCTTATAGTTAACTTTTATAACCTTAAGGTAGGCTATATAGGTTACTACTTCTATATACTTTTTTTAGACTGTATAATAGGCCTAACTTAGGACTTTTACCTTTAAACCTATAAAATAGATATACTACTTATAATAATTATAGACTTCTTTACTATACTTAAAGTGCATTACAGCTGTAAGGTAAAGGTAATTAAGACTAATAATAAGCTAGCTAATAATAATAAGGTTTCTATAAGCCTTAACGCACTTAGTATATATATTAAGGTAAGCGCCTTAAGTACCTAAGTGTAAAATAGCGCTATAGAGTGTATTACAGCTATAATTAAGTATAAGGCTAGGTGTATAGCTATTTATATAAAGCTTCTAAATATCTTTTAGCCTAAAATTTACACCTCTATAATATACCTTTATAACTACATACTATAAGCCTCTTACAGTTAGAAGACTTTATACTAGCTGTAGTATAAGCACTTCTAGGGTAAAGATACTATATAATTTACCTAGCCTAACCTTTTGTATTTAAGAATCTATAGCTATAAAGTATATACACTTATAGCAGACGCTTAGCTTTACTACTAGCACCTAAAAAGGCTTACCTTATATATATAGATAGGTTATTTTATTAGCTATACTTTAAGTAACTTATACTATATTTAGAATCCCTTTTATAGTAAAGTATTTATAATAAGAGATATTATCTTTAATAAAAAACTTATCTTTAATAGTAACCTAAAGGCCCTTACTAAGAATATTTATAAATTAGACCTTTAAGATATTTAACATACTATTAACTACCTTATTCTTAAAGGCTAGTATAATATAACTACATTCTATATAGCTAATAAGGAGGCTAATAAGATCTATAAAGACTATAATAAAGCTAAAAGGGCGCCTCTAGGCGCTACCCTAAGCGCCTTAAGCGCAGTAGAAACGCCTTCTAATAGGCCTCCTACCCTAATACTACACACTAAGTCCTAGTTTAAGCTTATAATACTGCTGCTAATACCCCTAAGATTAGCGTTTTTTACTACACTTATAGTAGCGTTTATAGGGAAGTAAGAAGGATCTTAATAAGCTAATAAAACTCTCTTTCTAATATACTACTAGTAGTTATAGGTGTCTTTTAAGGCTATGTTTCTTACTAGGTGTATATATAATAAGTATTTCTATATATATAACTCTATAAAAAACAAATAATAACTAATAGATAGTATAAAAACACTTAGGTTATAAGCTAGCCCCCTATAAGACCTTATGTAAAATGTTAACTAATCCTTAGAACACCCTTATATAATAGGATTATATAGTCTAGAGCTAGCACTTATAGTATCTCTAGAGAGAGCTTATTATAAAGCTAATACCCTATGTAGTACCTACTAGAAGGAACTCCTACTGCTTCTTACGTCTTATAGTTAACTCTAATACTATCCTCTTAAAGATACCTTCTATAAAGCTAAAATATTACATCTTAACAGCTATATAACCTTATGCTTATAGTAAGAGGTATCTAAGGCGTCTATATATAGTAATTAGATTCTTAGTTACTATTAGGTCTATACCTATAAGCTTAATAAGCATACCTACCTTAGTAAGGTAAAGGCTAGGCTTATAATATAAGGTAACTAATAGGTAAAAGATAATAGAGATATATATACTATAACGCTTATAGGTATGTTTTTTTAGATTCTAATAGCTATAGCTACCTACTTTAATTCTAAGCTGCTCTAATATAACGTAGTAAACATATTTATATATATAGATATTAATAAGGAAATATATATAGAGATACTACCTAGACACTATAAGAAAGGCGTTATCCTACGCCTTTAGAAAGCCCTCTATAGGCTGCATTATTTACCTATACTCTAGTAAAAGCACTTTAAGAAGGGTCTTATAGCGTAGAGCTTTAAACGTATAGCTAGAGAGGATTACTGCTAGCAGAAAGAAGAGATTACCTTCTTCTTTTATATTAATAATTACATTCTTACCTTCCTAAAGGCCTATAAGCTTATAGTAATAGATAAGCTATATATACTGCAGACTAAATACTACCTTAAAGGTAGTAAGAATCTCTAGTAGTTTCTTAGCCTTAAGATTATATATAACTAAAAGACCTATTACCTATAGCTCTTATAGGCTATATATACTAAGAAGTGTAGGAAGCTGCTTCCTATATATACTAACGTTATAGATAATAATACTACCTAGTATACGCCTATAATAAAGGAAGAGCTACTACTATATAAATATAATATACCTCCTATAGAGATTTACTATTATTAACATAAAGTTAATACTATTCTTTATACTACTATAATAATACACCTAGATATTACTTTTACTATAAGTAGGCTTATAAGATTTAATTAAAACCCTTTAGATATATACTAGAAAGCTACTAATAGAGTTCTTTAATACCTCTATAAAACGTAATACCTTTACCTTTACTTTAGCGTTAAGCTAGGTAGTAAAGATAATACCTTTAAAGTTACCTCTAATATAAGCTTTAGTAATAATACTCTAACCTAAAGGAGCTTATAAGCCTTTATAATAAAGCTTTTTAGAGGCCTTATTACGTAGTAAGCTAATAGATAAGATATAGTTATAACCTTAATAATAGAAGTAGAGCTACTTATACTTACCTAAGCTGCTAAGGAGGCGCTTTTTATAAGCTAATTAATCTTATAACTTTAGATCTAACTACCTACGTAGTATAGAGACTAATTCTTATATATATTAGTAAAAGTAATACTAACTAGAGTATAAATTTAGTATAATAACTAGTAGATAGTAAAGCTTATTATAAGTAAGATTTTATAGCTACACACTAAGCTCTACTATATTAATATTTATAACTACTAGCTGCGCTAAGAATTTACTAATAGCTATATAAACGTTATATATACCCTATTAGTAAAGCTTATAGTAGATAGCTTAATAAAGGCCTTTAGTTTAGTAAAGTATAATACCTTCCTCCTCTAGCTTAATATAACTAATAAGAAGAAGGTCCTTAAGGCTAACTATATAAGGAATCTTATAATTAATAAAGCCTACCTATAGATAGAAATAACTAAGCCTAATATATAGGTAGTAAAGGAAACAGTCTTATAAGTATATAAGCTAGTAGGAAAAGCCTTCTTATATACGCTAAGATTATATAATATTAATACCCTTTCTGCAGTCTGTAGAGGCTGTAGAGAAGTCTTTCCCTAAGGGGGTATATTAAATTAAAGGGTGTATATATATAGGGTGTAACCTATATGTATAGGGTGTAGGCCTAGAGATAGGCTTAAGCCTAGCGTAGCTAGCCCTTTACTAAATACTAGAGGGACTACTGTAGGCTTCTTCCTAAGCAGTAGGCTCTAGTTGTAGCCTTAGGCGCCTAGGAATAGGGTTCTTATAGGCCTAAGTTAGGGGCTAGCAGCAGAGTATAATAGTTATATATATATATCTTAATACATATTACTATAACCCTTAATAATCTAATAGAATAATCTGTAACTTAAAACTAAAACGTAGAGAAGGATAGGAAATAAGGTTTAAGTTTGCTATTAGTAGGTAGAGAGTTAAGGCTGTAGATAAAGTAAGATAGTGTTATAAGCTAGAGCGTATAGCTAGGTATAGGTCTAAAGGTTTATAAAGTGCTTAAATTAAGAAAAGGAGGATTATAAGCTAAGCTTATAGAAATATAATCCCTATAAGTAGTTATATAATGTAGCTTCTAGTAAGGCTATATAGCTAAGCTATAATACAGCTATATAAGGCTATAGCTTATAAATATCTTATAATACACCCCCTAATTAACTCTTTATAAAGAGATAATTAATTCTTATATACCTTTATATAAACCTATATAATGTAGTAGTATACGTCTAGCAGCGTCTATACGCACTTTATACGTGCAGACAGTTAGTTTAATTCTAACTGCAGGAAGCTACTTTTGTAGAAGTCTAATTAGCTACTAGAGTCCTACAAAAGTAGGGCCTTAGGCCCTACATGCATAATAGGGCTCTAATAATAGTGCACCTCCTAACGTATTATGTTTCCTTTATATAGAAATACCCCTATACTAAGTTAGGTAAAAACAAGCTAACCTTCTAATGTTTAATAATAGAGTAGTTTTCCTCCTATATAAATTATAGGAGGTTTTTCTCTCTATATATAGATTAACTATATTATATATATAGTATAGTGTAAAGGAATACCTTACTTATTCCTACTTAGATAGTAAATAATATAAGACTTCTCTTATAAATACCTTTATATAAATAATATATTAATAAAGAGCTTAAAATATATATTCTTATACGCTATAAAAGATAAAATAAAGAAAATAAATAAAGAGAAATATTAAGGTTATTTTTAAACCTTATTTTACTTTAAATTACTTAAATATTATTATCTAAATAAGGGATTTATTATTACTACTAAAAATAGATAAAAGTAGGTTAATACTCCTTCTAAATTTAATTATAAAGCAGGTTAATATATCTATAGGTTACTATAAAGTTAATAAATTCTTTTTTTTTCTTTATTAATCTATTAAATAGAAATTATAAGTTAAACTTATAAGTAGCTAATTCCTATATACTTATATACATAAGAGATTATTATTTCTAATATATATATAAATTAGAATTATAAAATAATAATAATAGTTAATTTCCTAACTAAGTTTAGTATTCTAGAGAGTAATTATTATATACTAATAGTTTTAGAATAGACCTCTATACCTCTAAGCAGTATGCTGCTAATAAGGCTGCTACTACTAAGCAGAAGAGAAAGAAGGAGGAGGAGGCTAAGGCAGTATATACTACTGCCTTAGTATATATTAAGGAGATCCTTAAGGCTAATACTGCTACTAACGCCCTTACTAAAGGCTTAAGGCACCCTTCTCCTACGCTCCCTAAGGGAGAGGTAGGTAGCCTTAAGCCTCTATATAAGCATATATATTTCTTATATTTATTTAGGATATTTAGCTAACTAATACTTAGGAAGTTATCTTACTACTTCTACCCTAAGCAGTAAGGGAGATACACCCCTAAGTACCTTAAAGAAAGAAAAGAGGGGTTATACCCCTCTAAAAACATAAGGCTTTATTAAGAAGAGTAAGTTATAAATATACTTATTACTAATTAGAATCTTTCTAATATAGGTGTAGTACTTAAGAATCTAGTTACTAGTATAAAAGGAGCTAAGGAGGAGGAGGCTATAAAGCATAAGCTTCTATACCTCTCTTATCTAAATACTACCCTCTATAGTAATAATATAGGTGTATACTACTATAGTAGTGCTACCTATTATTACTAGTGTATCCTAGGTTGCTTTAGTAATACTTATATCTTTATACCTATTATAACTAAGATCTTTATAGCTAAGCTCTATATAGCTATTAAGTTTAATATATTAAAGACTATAAGTTATTTTTTATATTTATAATAGCTTATTACTAACTACTTCTTAGAGGCTTACTAATTTATATACTACTATACGTTAAGTCCTTATATATACTTAGTATGTAGAGCAGCTAGTTACTATTTACGTCTTTACTAAGGTAGAGAAGAACACCCCTAAGGGTAAGAAGCCTATACGTCTAGCTCTACTTAGGGCTAGTCTGTTAGGTAGTATAAAGGGCTAGGTAAGGCCTTATTTAGGTAATTAGTAACTTAATTACTAGTTATCTAAGCTAGGGAGCAAAAGGAGAGATTATATACTATACACTTATATAGTGTGTAGAGCTTTTATATGCAGCTTACTTAAGTCTATAGTAAGTAAAGCCTAGCTATAACACCTTTCTAGTGCAGCCTGTAATATATACCCCTTACCTACCTATAGGCGCCTATAAGAATTATAGTAGGTCTGTAGTACCTCTTACTGCTAGTACCCTACAGGCTGTAGCCTTATAGGCTGTAGCTCTACACTACTTATAGCCTAGGCGCTATAAGTAAGTATTATAATAATTTTATATACTATTACTTTCTTCTCTTTTTTCTTCTTTTTTTTCTTTAGCCCTTATAATTATTAAAAAGTAGGTTAGATTTATACTTATTAGCGCCTTCTTTCTCTTTATTAGTATATATAGCTTATACTAATTATTATATAGTTAAATAGATTATATAATAGCTATAAGTCTTACTCTTTTAGGTGTATACACCTTATATATATACACTTTTTAACTGTTTAGTTTTATTTCTAATATTACTAATAGCCTTCTGCTTTTAGTCCCTCTCTAGAGGCTTATATATTCTCTACCTCTATTAATAATACTACTGCTGCTACTGCTGCTACTGCCTTTACTACTACTACTACTGCTGCTACTACTGCTACTACTACTAACGTTACTACTAAGCCCCTAGCTATATATTATCTTATATAAGAATTATATATTTAGAGCTAACTAGTATATAGAGTTTGCTTTTTAAGTATACTTAGGATAAGGAATTAGATAATTTCTTACTTTTTAAGACTCTTATAAAGCGCTATAAGTATATAAAGCATACTAGCCTTTAGGCTATTCTCTATTTTATATATACTAACTAGCTTATAAAGTATACTAATATAGCCTTATATACTAATAAGCTTAGTACTAATAGTTATTATACTAACTATATATATAGTAGCTATACTTACTCTCCTTTTATATATTTTGTTTTATAAGATACTTTTCTGTAGTTAGTGCTAACCTTATGTCAGATCCCTATTAACTCTCTCTCTCTCTACTAGGAGATAGTTACTACTGCTACTATTATTACTATAGCCTCTCTAGGCTAGCTTAGGGAGCTTATAAGTTTAGTGCTCTAATTACACTATTTTATTACTAATAGGCGTATAGGACTAATATTACTACTTTACTACTAAGGCTTAAAAAGACTTAGTTACACTAGACTAGGCTTATATCTATATACAGTAAGATAAGCTTTATCTTATATATTTATATAAAATAAAGTAGTATATTAGTTCTACTAGTAGTATATCTATTATATCCTCTACTGCTGCTGCTTCTACTGCTGCTGCTATAGCTACTTCTACTACTACTATTACTACTACCCCTACTACCTCTATTAAGGCTGTATTTAACCCTAGCTAGGTTACTTCTACTACTACCCTACTTACTATTACACCTACTATTAGTATTATAGCGCCTAGTAGGGCTACTCCCCTAAGAGGCCTTTTAGCTAACTAGGTAGAGTATCTTATTATAGCTTATATAAGTATTACTAGTATACTAGCTTCTATATATTTATATGCCTTTATATATTTATTATACTAACTAACTGCTTATAGTTTGTTAATATAGTGTATTTAAGCTATACTGCTAATACTGCTACTACTGCTACTGCTGCTACTACTGCTGCTGCTCCCTCCTCTTCCCTTAGTAAGGGTTATAAGCACTCCTTAGAGCTCTAAGTAGGGGCTGCACTTTATATACCTTCTAAGCTTCTTTTATACTGCCTATTATTAGTTAAGAGAGTTAAGCTGTAGCCTAGAAATAACGTTACTTCTACCCCTATACTTCTTTTACTTAATATATATATAGGTTAGGTTACTATTATAAATGTTAATTAGGCTATATTTTGCTTTATAGGTGTTAAGCACTATAGTGTTACTTATAAGATCTATAGGCTTCTAGGTAGTATTAGTAAATCCCTCTTACTATACTAACGCTTAGCATAACTTACTGCGTCCTTACTTCCTCTACTTAGCTGTAATAATCTCTTTAATATACTATTCTTACTTACTATCTTCTATTATTAGAGAGGGTTATATATTTATAGTTTATTACCTTAGTAAGAGGTTAGGTATACCTCTCTATAGGAGGTTTATATAAAAATAACTATAGATACTACTTAGTATGTTAAGTTAGATAATAAGAGGGCTAATAACTTTTATAACTATATACTTACTGTAAAGCTAATTAAGCTTATAGTTAGGCTAAGAGGAGTAGTAGTTATATAGGTTTAGCTAAACCTTATTACTAACATTAAACCTATCTGCTGCGCTATAGCGCTTATTTATAGCGTCTTTAGTATACTACTAAGTTATAGCTATAGCAGCTTACGCTATATACATTATATCTATTATTCTCTATATAAGCTTCTCTATAGCCTTCTTATGTAACCTTAGTTTTAGTCCTTTATCCTTACGTACTTTAACTAGCTTTATATAGTACCTATAGGTAAGAAAGAAGGGGCTAACCTCTATTACTAATACTATATAATTATTAATTATAAGTTATATAACTAGAAGCTATTACGCCTAGTCCTCCTAGAGGTAGCTAATATAGGTATATAGTATAGCTTAAATTTCCTAGTTAAATTATTTAGTAGCTTTATTACTTTAGGGGTAGTAAACTATACTTAATTTCTATATAACCCCTATTAGTATATAAAAACACTTTTAAAACTTACTTATTTAGTTACTACCTCTATTACTAATAATACTTTTAGGTATACTATAGAAGCAGAAGTAGTATCTAAGGAAGTATGTTATATAAGTCTCTACCTCTATAGTGTCTATAGCCTTAAAGGTAATTACTTTACCTAGCTAGTTAGAGATTACCTAGAGGAAATATACCTTTATAGCGCCTAAAGGCAGTAAGTCTATAATAAAGTCTATTAAAAGGTTGCTCTATAGGCGCTTTAGGATTTTAAGAGGCTGTAGGTACCCTCTCTTTATATATTACTAGACTTTACTCTAGCTGTAGATATTATAGTTATATATAAAATAGTATACAGCCTACACCTAGCCTAGCTAGTAGAAGCATTAAGAGATAATTTTAAGCGTACTATTACAGCCTAAGTAGCCTAATAGGGTTAAATTATAGCTTTACTATATTAACCTTATATATAACTTATTTAATAGAGAGTTTAGGTTATTATTTCTAGGGACCTAGAGATAGCTACGCTAGGTAAGACGCCTAGCTGTATCTAGTGTGTAGTTACTAATCTAGATACATACTTTAACTTTAATAGGGAGTATATATAAGCTATTTATAATAGTATTATAAATACACTAAAGGTTTATATCTATATCTTATATTATCTCCTATATCTATTATAGGGACTTATCCTCTAATATATAGGTCTTTAGTACTAGAGGTAGTTCTTATTATAAGTATTAAGCCCTTAGTATATAGTTAGTATATAACAGTAGGGCTAGTATAAAGCGTTTTAGTATAACTTAGATAATATAACTCTACTCCTGTTTATTATCCTAGCTTACTAGTATATCTTATTCCCTATATAATAGCATATCTAGGATACTTACTTTCTTACCTAGGTAATAAATAATATAGAAGTTCTACTTTACTAGCTTCTCTACCTAGTAGCTTTAGCGCTTTATAAGCTTCTACTTTATTATAAAGTACTCTAGTAACTTATAGTTAGTAATAATATAAAATAGCTTATTAGCACTCTAGAGCTCTACTTACTAGGCTTATAGGTACTTTATTATAGCTAGAAGTTTTTTATTATAAATTAGGTAGTTATACTACACTAAAGTAAGCTTCTATAAGTAGAAAGTAACTAAGTAGAGGTTACTATCCTTATTAAGCTGTATAAGAGCGCTACTAAATATAAAGCCTAAGCAGTCTATCTTAATAAGGGTAAGCGCTATTAGGTTAAAAGCATAAAGCAGTAGTGCTATAGAAAATATATTCTTAAGCTTAGTAAAGGCTTCCTAGTGCGCTCTAGACTATATAAAAAGTATACTTTTTTTTATAAGTGTATTAAGCAGCTTAATAATAGTTATATAGTTCTATATAAACATATAGTAATAGTTTATAAACCTTAGGAAACTATATACCCCTTTTATGCTTATAGGCGTTAGCTATTTATAAATTATATATATCTTCTTAGGGTCTATAGAGACCTCTTTCTTAGCCTTAAGGATAAAGCTAACGTACTTAACTTTCTTTATAGTAAACTTACTCTTAGCTGCATTAAGGCTTAGTCCTACTGTATAAAGGGCTTAAAAAACGTACTATACTTTATCTTTATAGTTCTTTTTTAACCTACTTAAGTATATAAGTATATTATTAAGGTAGGCTATAGTAAAGTTATTAAGGAAGCCTTATAGCATACTATTAATAAACTACTGCTATAAGGCTAGTGCGTTAGTAAGCCTAAAGGGGTAAATAAGCTATTTAAAGAGCCTATAGTGTATCTAGAATGTAGTTTTTAGCTTATTACCTTTAGTAATATATATTTTATAGAATGTAGCTATAATATCTACCTTTATAAACTATCTTAATAACTTTATATATTTAAAAGTCTTAGATATTAGCAGTAAGAGGTATTAGTCCTTCTTTATAATAGCGTTAAGCGCTTTATAATTATAGCAGAAGTATAGTCTGCTGCCTAGCTTATATATAAAAAGAATAGGCATACTAGCTATAAAGCTACTTACCTAAATAAAACCCTTATCTAAGAGGTTCTAAAGTATGTTTTTAAGGATAAGGAGCTTCTTATATAATATCCTATATAACAGTCCCTAGGGTAATAGTGCTTTTTTTCTGCTTATATCCTTCTCTAGCTTAATATAGTAGTTAAACCTACTTTATTAGGGTAGTAGGTCTATAGATAAGAAGGGGTTAAAGAGGTCTCTAAATTCCTTTCTTACCTACTTAGAAAGTATTATAACTACAGCAGTTTGTTTTACTTCCTTCTCTACCTTTAGTTATAGCGCTTTATCTATATTAGCTAAGCTAATAGCTATAATTTACCTAAATGCAGCTACACTCTACTGCTTATTAGGGGTGCCTATATTAGAGGTATCTATATTATATAGGTAATTTACTACTTAGCAGTAGGCTTTTTCTTTATATACAGCCTAGCAGCAGACTGCTATAAAAGATATAGCGTTTAAGATATATACTTCTTATACTTACTATACTTTTTCTAACTCTTTCTATCTAACTAAGTAGAGTGTAAGGCTAGTATAGCTGTAGTAAACTATCCTTTCTACTATATTATAAAAAGCTTAGTTATTTTCTATCTAAGGCTTACCTAGGAAGATATTTATATCTAGGCTGTATACTATATATATATAAATATGTTTTTAGTAGCTATAAAGGTTAAATATTAGGATAATAACTCTATTAGCGTCTTTTTTTATAGCTCCCTCTATAAACCCTTATAAAAGTATTTTATATTAATTAACATATAGTAAGTATAATTTATATATAAAGTTATAATTAACTATAGTATAGATATTACACTTAGTGTTAATTAAGGCTTATATAGAGGTTTTTTTATTAATATAGGCCTCTACTAGTGCAGCTAGCCTACTTATTTTCTATTTACATTAAAAGTCCTCCTACTCTATACGTTCTTTACTTATAGGCTTTAGGGCTTAATTCTATTCTAAAGCTACTCTTTTTCTAATTTAGATGTTTCCTTAGTGCTACTAGAGGTAGTTATATAGTCTATTTTATTATTAGAGTGTAATTTCTACTTAGTAACTACTTATATAGTTATAGGCTTCTTCTTTCTCTTATACTCCTTAAGGTAATCTTACATAAGGTAGCCTACTTTATTATAGTTAAAGTATTTTTATATTTCTTTATATAGCTTATACTTAGGTTTCTTACTTATCTTTATAGCTACTAACCTTATAGAGCCTATTATTAAAGTATCTTTATTAGTATCTATTTTCTTTATTATAGCTAGATGTATATTATATAGGTAACTTTAGAGCTTCTCTACCTTCTATATAATATAACTAATAGTTAGTACTACCTTTAAGAAGGTCTAAGGTATTATAACTATAACTAATATACTCTTAAGGCAGAAGTTAAGTATATTAGTTATAAATGTAATCTACACTTCTACTGCTTAGGTCCCTATGTTAGCTTCTATAAGCATACGTTTAAACTTTAAGTAGAAGGCTATAAAGGACTTATATTCCTTTATTTAAGTGCTTATTAGCGCTATAGTAGCTCTAGCCTATACATTTAGGTTACTAAAGGTGTAGTTTAGGTGCTTTATAAAGTATATAACATTATAGGTGCTATTCTAGCTGCTCTTCTTATAGTAGGTAGTAACTATCTATTAGAGGCTAACTTTAAGGTAGAAGTATATATAGTACTAGGCCTCCTAACTAGAGGAGAAGAAAACAATATTAATCTTAAGCTTATTATATATCTAGCGCACCTATAAAGAATAGTGCTTATATAACCTTAAGAACTTTAGTAGGCTTAGTAGCTATTTTTACTTAATATTAGTAACTATTACCTTTATAGGTAAGGAGGTAGTAGGACTTACTATAGGGGTAGGTATAGTAGTTATTATAACATTAGTCAGTATCTATATTTATATTATAAGTAAGGAGATAAGTTATTTAAGGGAGGCTAGCTAGTTATTACTAAATACAGAAAAGCTTACATCTTATATTAATAGCTTAGGTATTACACCTATTATTTTATCTTAGTTACTTATTATGTAGTATAATTAGTAAGGGTAGTAAATTATAAGCTTAGATATATAAAGGGCTAGGTAAAGCCTTATTTAGGTAATTAGTAACTTAATTACTAGTTATCTAAGCTAGGGAGCAAAAAGAGAGATTATATACTATATACTTACGTAGTGTGTAGAGCTTCTATATACAGCTTACTTAAGTCTGTAGTAGGTAAAGCCTAGCTATAACACCTTTATAGCGCAGCCTATAATAGGTAGTAGAGCTTATAGCTCTACCCCTACAGCTAGCCCTAAGTATAAAGGTAAGAAAGCCTCCTTCCTAGAGGTAATTAAGCTTCTTATTAGGGATACCCTTATAGCCCCTATAGGCTGCTATCTTAATTACTATATAAAGTAGTAAGGCCTTTAGGCTAGTTATTCTCTTATATATAGCCTTTTAGAGTAGAATTATCTTTAGCGTTAGAGCCTATAGGCTAGGAATTCTTCTTAGTAGAGCCTACAGGCTAGAAAAGTTTGTTTATAGGGAGGGGTAGCCTTTAGGCTGTTATTTCTTCTAAATATAGCCTAAATAAGAATTATCTTACTATACGTTAGTATCTACCCCTATAATAAGTAACTATAAATTAAATAAGTATAATAGGCTTCTAAAGTGCTTAAACTTCTATTATAAGAGGTTTTTAGTAAGCCTATTAGCTAGCATTTAGTCTATTACTAAGTAAACTACTTAAAATCTACCTACTATATACTTTTTATAAAGCTATATGTTTTAGATATTAATATACTAAAGGTAGGTTATTATTTTTACCTCTTTACTTATAATAAGGTAAATAGGTTGCTAATTATTATAGTAAATATTCTAGGCACTTCTAACTTTAAGATTAATATTCTAGAAAAGGCGTTAAAGAGCTATAGTCTCTTTAGCTATATACTTAAGACTTATTAGCTCTACCTCTATTATTAAGATAGTAACTATATTCTAGCATACTGCTTTCTACTAGATAGGTCCTCTAAATAGCAAAATAATATATTCTTAAGAAGACTATTAAGTTTCTTTATTATCTATAAAATTTATATCTCTAGTAATTATAAGCGCTTAAGCTACTACTTCTGCTGCTTCTTTTAAGCTGTAAGTAAGTGTAAGATACTAAGTCTTATATAGGTATTAGATATATTAATTAATTACATATATATAAATTAGTCTTAGGTTTATAAGAAAGCATAAGAGAATTACTACTATAAATACTATATCTAGTCTAACTATAATTACTATATATAGTATACTACTAACTTTTTCTTAGTAGTCTTTTACCTCTTACTTTATTACTTATTCTTTATATAGTTTAAATTTAATATATAGAAGTAGGGTAGTAGGGTAGACTTTATTAGTAAGTTTAAAGCGCTTAGTAATCTATTGTAATAGGGTGCCTATTAGTGCTAGATTTCTTTAGTTCCTAATCACATGACTAAGAGTCTTAATTAGAGATAGATATTAGACCTTAGCTGCTTACTTCTAATTAGGAAGATAACAAACATATAACTAATTCTTCTCCTTTAATTTAGAGACTAATCCTTTAGATTAACCTAAAGCCTTTTATTATAATTTACCTTTAACTATAGTTATATAATATATATAGGAGTTTCTCTCTTAATTAGTTATAGAAGTAAGTCTAGATTAGAGCCTTTATAGCCTTAATTAAGATAGTTTACTTATACTAATTAAGAGGTATCTTATATTAGCTTTAGTAGGTTGTAGTAATTATTTCTAGTTACCTTACTGCTTTAGCTATCCTACTTTACTACACCTTTTTGATAGTCTCCTCTTCTAGAAATCTAAAAAAGTAATAGACATTAAGTAATTAAAGATAAGAGATAACTAATTAGGGCTGAAAGTAAGTAGTAGAAGCCTAATTATATAGTAATATAGTAACTAAGTAAAAAAGTAATAATAAAATAAGTAATAGATCTATTTAAAAAGATAAGGGAATATAGTAGACCTTAAAAACTACTAAGATAATAGTAGATTAAAAGAAGTAAGTAATAAGCCTACTAGATTAGGTAGAAATAACTATAAGTTAATTAATAAGGTAAGTAATAAGTATTAAAATTACTAATATCTAACATTATAAGTTATAAATATAAGAACTAAGTTATTATAAAAGACTTAAGAGTCTTTAGGAGGATATATTTAATTATATAAGTAGATTATCCTCTACTAGGCTACTCTATTTAGAGGCCTAATATTAGTCTAATTAGGACTTATAGGGTTATTAAGTTAAGGATATTTACAGACTAAGTAATAATAAGTCTTTACTAATAGATTTAATACTTCTAGCTAATATTAGAGTAGGTCTATAAGCACTTCTAGCTAGAACTATTAATATTTATAAAGTAAGAACTAATTTTAATTATAAAGGTAGCTCTAATTACTACTATAACTTTAGTCTAGCTATTAGGAAGAGCTACTTCTATATTTATAAGGCTTTACCTAGAGAGCTTTAACTAATACATTATTATTAGAATTCTTAATAACCTTAATAACTAATATCTAACTACTAAAATAAGTAATAACTACACTTCTCTTCTATAGGAAGACCTTTCTTAGCCTCTAGCTCCTACTATCCTAATTAATAAATAACCTACTAGCCCTACTTTTACTATATTCTAAGAGCCTATTCTAGCTAAATCCTCTAATAATAAGGGTAGGCTAACTTCTTCTAATTAGATAAAATAAGCATCTAGTTTAAAGGACTTAGTTAACTCTCTATAAGCTCTTAGTCCTATCCTAGCTGCTAACGTCTTAATTAATATTCTTCTTAGGGTAATTACTATATATATCTAGGCTTAGACTCTTTAAAGCCTAGCCCGTATAGTTACTTTAACTAACCTAGTAGAGAACCTAAACTTCTATAAGATTTCCTTTCCTAGATAAGATAGAGCTATAACCTTTAAGGAAGATAATATTATTAAGTTCCTAAAGAAGTTTAAAAACTAATATAAGATCTTAAGAGTTTTAGACTAATTTAGAGGTAAGCTTACTACCTACACTATAGGTAGTAATTATTAGACTTTAGTTAAGAATGTAATTAGATACCTACTTTAGTCTAAGGGCTAAGCCTTTTTTATAAAGAAGTATAGTTAGTAAGATACTAACTAATTCCTTAATAAAGAAAAGTAAATTAAGAAGGTTACTAAAGGATCCTCTATCTCTACCTCTAATCTAAGTTCTACCTAGGTACTCTTTACTAAAATTAATAATATTATAGCCTAAGCTAAGAGATAAAACCTATATACTATCTCTAATAAAAGCTTAATTAAGATAATCTATAAGTAGTTCTATAAAGATACTATCTAAAAGGCTGCTAATAAGATTAGTATAACTCTTAAAGTATTTATCTAATTAACTAAGTATATAACTTTTAAAGCTAGACTCCTTAACGCTATTATATATAAGAAGGAGTATTCTCCTCTTTTTACTACTAATTAGACTGTAGATAACCTACTTCCTTACTTAACTACCTAATAACCCTAAAGTAACCTTAGTTACTAATATCTAAACTGCTAGCAACCTTAGCAGCCTATAGTTAATATCTAGATTAACTAGTTAGCTTCTAATATAACTAATTAGGACCTAGCTTAAGGAATAAGTAAGTTAAAAATCTACTAGAATACTATTTAACTATAAAGTTTAGCTAGAATCTTTAAAGTTAATATAATAGTGCCTAATTTACCTTAGGTTATAGGCCCTAGAGACTAGTGTTAGTACTACTACTCTAACTCCTACTATATTATCTAAGACTGTAATTAGTATACCCTAGATAAGAATGCTTACCTTATTATTCTAATTAGAGGAAGCTAGTTCTATAGAAAACGTAATAGTTAGAATCCTCTTAATAAGATACTATTTATAGTTATTAATAAGGGCTAATTATATAGTATAGCTAATAAAGTTACTTTTCTTACCTATATTATAAATATATTCTCTAATAATAACTATAAGCAGCTTATATAAGAGATCCTTAATTAGCAGCTTAGCCTCCCCTAGTAATCTTCCCCTTTCTTACCTTCCTTAACTCCTTTAGCCCTAGCCTAATATATATATATAGTGCGCCTAGATCTAGCTAACTAAGATTACACTAATATCTACGCTATTATAAAAGGTTAACCCTAAAAGAACCTACTGCTAGTTACTAATTCCTATACTAAGATAACTTATAGTATAAAGAAGCCTACCTTACTACCCCTAATTAAACTAAGAATAGTTATATTTATAGATAAAGGTTAATATATTATAGAAATTAACTTTAATAACTCTAAGAGAGATACTAATTAGATACCTTTACTACTATTACTAACTACCCTAAAGAAGATAATCCTTTAATAACCCTAGCTATTAGATAATATAAAGAGTATATCTCCTAAAGAGTTCCCTAATTAGTAGCTTAAAATGCTACTTAATGTAACTAAGATTATAACTACTAACTAGCCTAAAGAGCTTAATCTGCAGTAAGAGGCCTAAAGGCTTACTAAGAAGAAACTAGACGCCTTAGTATTACTTCCTATTAGAATCTTAAGGAAGATCTAGCTAAAGTTTAATACTGTAATAGGAGCTACACTCTATAATTAGGGCTATACTAATACTAATAGAGTCCTAATTAAGGCGCTAAAGTCCCTAGTTAACGTTACTAAGATAAGTAAGTAAAAAGCCTATATTAAGAAGCTAATTAATAACTATAACTATAGTATAATTTCTAAAGCCTTACTCTCTATAATAATTAGATATATTAAAGAGTTTAAGCTTACTGCTAGGACTCTAGCCTTTATTATCTTAAACGCTTACCTCTAGCTTAAAGTCTAGATATTAAGTGTTAATTAAAGTAATAAGGGCTTTACTATCTCTATAATCCTTAATACTAGTGCTTAGGTTAACATCCTCTTAGTATAGTATACTAAGTTAGTAGGGATTTTATATACTTACACCTAGGTTAAGATAAAGACCTTTAAGAATAATAATCCTACACTCTTTAATAGATTCTACCTTACTAATATCTAGATTAATAAATATAAGGTTATAATATCTTTCTTTATTAAGGATAAGTATAAGACCTCTAATTAACTTCTCTTTAGACTTCCTTTTATTTAAAACACTAAGCCTTTATTTAGATATAGTAATAACCTAATTACTACTTTTATATATACTAAAGATACTTAGATTAGATTTCTTATTAGAGTAATTAAGACTAATAACTTTTTAGAGGTTATAGATATCTTACTATAACTAGAATAATACCTTTAGGAGGTTTTTAATTTAGAAAACTAAGGACTAGTAGTAATATTAGGAATACTACTAGTACTAATAACTTTTACTTAGATCTTAACTTAGATAATAATAAGTAAGTAGCTACTATTTTTAATTAGGACTAAGTAGATAATATTATAATAGTTATAGTAAAGAATATAATTAGCCTATATACAGCCTAGATCTAAAGAATTATAATAATTACTTAAGGAGATACTTAGAAGTATTAATATAACCTTACTACTACTAGTAATACTTCCTCTAATTTAGCTATAAAGCTAGTTACCTAATAAGAAAAGCATACTATAACCTACTAGATTATAAAGCCCTATAAGAAAGTAATCTAGTAGTTTAAAATAACTAACTAAGCTATTACTTACTATATCTAGAAGTTAGATTAGAAGATAATATATAAGACTAAGGATAAGAAAATACACCTAGTAGATAACATACTATCTAATAGATTAAGCCTAAATAGAGACCCTCTTTAGAAGCTTAAGAAGGTTAATAATATTAAAGATAAGCTTTAGGACTAATTAGGGCCTTATTCTAACCTAATTACACCTAAGTTCTTAGATATTAAACCCTAATTAAGACTAATATATAACTAACTTAATAGTATTTTTAAGGATTTAGACTACTTACTCCTATAAGAGAAAGACCTCTTTAAGTAGATTCTTCTTAATTAGGAAAAGGCTCTAGCTTAAGACTTTACTAAATATAGATAGCTTAATATAATAATTATACCCCTATAGGTTATTAAGATAATTCTATATAAGGTATAGTAGGCTAAGGGTATTCTAATTCTAAGGGCCCTCCTTCTATAGGTCTTTAATATAATTAGATAATATATCTAATAAGGTATTATTAAGGAGAGTTACACTGCTTACTAGAATCTATAGTTCTTAGTTATAAAAAAGGATAGCAGCCTCTAACTAATTAATTTAATAACTTAAGTTAATAATATTACCCTTTAAAATACTTAGTAACTACTTAATGCAGACGCCTTTTTAGAAGGATTTATAACTAACTAGCTTATTTCTCTTTTAGACTTCTTCTCTAGTTATAATTAGGTCTCCCTTAATAAAAAGAGCTATAATCTAATAACCTTTTTAACTTCTCTTAGCCTCTATTAGTACTATATACTCTCTATAGGAAGTATAAACTTAGTTACTTAGTTTTATTAGATTATAATAAGGATTCTTTATAATCTAATTTTAGAATGCTATAACGCCTTTATTAATAATATAGCTGTTAAAGGTCCTTAATCCTAGTATAATAATAAGAAGCTTTCTAACTACCTTAGTATCTAATAATTTATCTATAAGCATTTATATAACATTAATTAAGTCCTATTTAACATTAAATTAGCTAGCTGTATAGTTTTAGGGGCTAAATCTTAATAGTGTTATATTTCTACTATAATTATAGGTTATATTTGTAGCACTAAAGGTAGGAAACCTAATTAGGTAAAGATCCTTAAGATTCTTAAGTAGGAAAAGTATAAAATTATTCTAGATATCTAATTATTTCTTAGGATTATTACCTTTTATAAGGTTTAGGTTAAATACTTTTTAGAGAAGGCCTTACTATTATACTCTCTCTTAGGTAAGAATTAGCCTTTCTCCTAGGGTCCTCCTTAGATTAAGGCTATAAATACTCTTAAGTAGGTACTTACCTCTATACCTATTCTTATTCTAATTAACTATAGTCCTAATACTAGCTAAATTGTTCTTACTACTAATGTAAGTATTAAAGATTAGAGATATATATTTAGCTAGATTCTTAATAATCTACAGACTATTACTTAATTTAAAAGTAGTATTTAGCGTAGTATAGAACTTAACTATAATTTAGGTAAGTTAGAAATAAGAGGCGTTCTTATAAGTCTTAAATAACTTTATAACTACCTTTTTAGTGTTAACTTTCTCTTTAAGACTAACGTAAGGGTCTTAGTTACCTAGATTAATAGAGCTATAAATAACTTACCTTCTATAATAATAATATATTAGCTTACTTAGATTAGACTTTTTAATTTTAAGATTAAGTATATTAATGGGAAGAAGAATACTACTGCTAATAGACTTTTATATAAGCCTCTTAGACCTTCTAATCTATATAAGGTAGATATAGAAGAGGATATTAAGGATTTTATTAACGCTAAGGTCCTTTAAATATATATAGCTAATAATTTCTTTCTTACTGCCTATACCTACCTAAATAACTCTGCTAATTAGTCTAGCTAAATTAATATTCTAGTTAATCTCCTCTTACCTACTAAGAATTAGTTACAGTAGTTAAAGCAGATTATATATTTTCTCCTTACGCTTAAACAGCTACTAGGAATCTTATGCTCTTACTACTACTAATTTAGATAAGTTACTATATAGTTTATTATCTATAATAAACTGCTTTTTAAATAAGGAATAACTACTTAACCTTAGCCCTCCTAAGTTATTAATAATAAGCGCTATTATGATAAACTTATTAATAAAGTATATAATAAATTAAGGTATAGGGGATAAGAGGTAATATATTTTTGTCTTATAGAACAGTTCTACTAGCTAGGTATGTATACCTAGATCTATAAACTAATCTTAATATATAAGGCCTATTAAAAAGCGTAATTAAGGCAATTTAACAATCTGTATACCTCTACTACCCTAATCTTATAACTATTTATATAGGTATTACTTAACGTCTAGCATATTAGTAAATGGAAAGTTATTAAGGCCTATTATAAGTTTACTAGTTACCTTAAAGCCTGTATTATACATTAAGCTACTTTAAAAAACATAGCTATATTTATCTAGAAAGATATTATCTATCAATATAGTATCTATAGCACTCTAATTATTAATAAGGGATATAAGAATATAAGCGTTATAATACTACTAAATTAGTGTTATACCTCCTAATATAAAGTAACCTCTATATATAATCCCTATATAAATAGACTTCTTAAAAAAGGCTATTAACTAATTACTTACACTCTTTATATCTAGTTAGACTAAGGCGCTAAAAATATTTAGCCTATACTTATAACTGCTCTCTTTACTAACTATACTACTATCTATATGTCTATAGGCTATACACCTTTCTACCTTATTTATAGATAACATACTATTACTCTAATTAAGGACTATATAGCAACTTAGAGAGTTCTTAACTAGGACATACTAATAACTTAGGACTAAGAGACCTAAATCTAACTCTAAACCTTTTTATAACTAGATAAAGACTAATAATAGGCTATAGATATAGTTACTTAACACTATATATAAACTTATAATTAGTTTAATACTATTTATTTAAATACTCTCTATAAGGATTAACTATAAATAGGTAATTTAGTTCTTATTTTTAATATTTAGTAAAAAATTAATATATCTACTACTAGGAAGCTTAACTACTACTAGAATAGACCCTTCTAAATTTACTTAATTAGCCTATTTAGTACTTTATTCTAACTTAAAACCCTCTCTAGCAATCTTATTACTAGAGCTACTTATGCTAGTAATTAACTTAAGAAGTTTATAAAGAGTCCTAAAGGCTTTTTTATTTCTCCTAATAAATCTAATCTCTACTCTAAGATTACTACTAATCTAATAGATTTACTTCTAAATAATAACTTACTACTAGATTAGGACTCTATTTCTAATAATTTAACTAATACTTCTAATCTTAACTTTAGGGATAAACCTAATAATCTAATCTATAAGGTAACTTAGTTATAAGTAGCGTCTTTATAATAGTATGCTATACCTTTCTTATCCTTTTGTTTTTCTTTATCTCTTAATTCCTATATAGTTTACTTTATATAACTAATTCTTACTTTATTTCCTTATATTTATAATAAAGATATATTTCTTTTTTTTATTTAGTTCTTTTTTTACTATAATTATCCCTTTTATGTAGTCTAGCAAAAGATATAAGAGGATAAGACATAAGAAGAACTATCTTTTTTTAATTAACTTAAAGACTGTAATTACCTTAACTTATTACCTAACTCTAAAGATTACTACTACTGTTTCTATCTCTTAACTATAATCCTAAAAAGCTCTTACTATAATTTAGTCCTCCTCTAACATTATAATCTTAAGCTCCTAATCTAATAAGTTACATTCTTAAACAGTCTTAAATACTACCTATTTATTATTATCTAAGATATAAGAAGCCTTAGTACACTAGTTATAGTATATACTAGCCTTCTACTTATAAGCCTCTTTAATATAGTTACTAAGTATATAGTGCTTTAGGAATTTAATCTTAATAATCTAAGGAATTAATAATAAAACCCTATCTCTACTTATCTATTACTTATGCTATAGAAAGCCTATCTTATTAGGATTAACACCTAGATTACTACTGTTTTCCTAATATTTAGAGAATAATTTAAAGTTACACTCTCTCTTAGAGTATATATAGTTAGTATATTAAGTATAAAACTTACTAAGAAGAGAAATATACTTAAAGTAGGGAGTTATACTTCTTACTTTCTCTAATTAGCTACTATAGTGTTTTTAAAAGTTATAAGTATTAAAAAGGTGTAGTAAAGTAAGATAGCTAGAGCAGTAAGGTAACTAGGAATAATTACTATAACCTACTAAAGCTAATATAAGATACCTCTTAATTAACATAAGTAAACTATCTTAATTAGGGCTATAAAAGCTTTAATTAGGACTTACTTCTATAACTAATTAAGAGAGAAACTCCTAGATGTCTTATGTAACTATAGTTAAGGGTAAATTATAATAAAAGGCTTTAGGTTAATCTAAAGGATCTATCTCTAAATTAAAGAAAAAGAATTAGTTATATATCTATTATCTTCCTAATTAGAAGTAAGCAGCTAAGGTTTAATATCTATCTCTAATTAAGACTCTTAGTTATATATTTAGGAACTAAAGAAGTCTAGCACTAATAGGCACCCTATTATAATTATCTCCTAGTTTCTTATCTTCTCTCTAAAGGGAAGAAACTACCTAAAACGCCTAATTAGTGCTAAAGAAAGAAATATTTAGTATACAGTCTACTATAATTAAGCCTTACCCTTCTTAGATCCCTTAGTAGTCTTACTAGTCTTACCTATTTTGTTTACCTTAGCTATCCTTATAGTATACTTTTATTTCTATATATCTTTAGTATTATTATAAGCCTATCTACTTTAATTCTAACTTCTACTTAGTAGAAGCTAAGGCGTATAAGAAGGAGTTAAAAAGGCAGCCTTATTAATTAGATTATTATATTAGTTAACTTAATCCTCCTTAGAACACTTATTAATCTGTAAGCTTCTTAGGTTAGTATATTACTTAAGGAGCTTCTTATGCTAGAGAGCGTAGGATTAGTAATTATGTTTATTATTAAGCTACTAGTTAAGTTTAGTCTAATTAAGTGTAATTTAGACCTTCTTCTAATAAGACTAGATATGAGTAGGCAGTAGGGAATACTTAGATTAGGATAGAGGTAGTAATAGAAGCTTAGTCTTTAAAGGAGTCTAAGGTTTAATCTTACTAACTCTTCTGCATTTAGAGCTAGTTACTATAAGATCTAAGCCTAAGTTATTACTAGAAGGGGCCTTAGAGGTAGATTACTATTAGCGTTTCTTATAGAACTATTCTTAGGTTTCTTTAAAAGACAGGTAGGGGATATCTCTTATAGCATTATAAGGGTAGAATCCTTTATATTAAAACTTATAGCTAATCTAATAGATCTAGGCAGCATACAGCTTATTACTAAAGGTTTATTTAGAAGTAAAAAGAGTGTCTCTCTAGATTAGGTTTTTAGTTAGGTATATAAGACTATACTAAACAGCTATTTAGAACTACTTAAGAACGTAGAGACTATACTTCTAGCTGCTAGGCTGCTAGACTAAGTTAATAACATAGGTAGATATATTAATTAGGTTCTTAATGTAGAATAGAGTATTAATGTTATAGTAAAAGGTCTTTAATACTAGAATGTTATTAATAAAGAGAGCTTCTAATTAGCTACTAGACTAAAGAGGATTATACTAGTACACTATACTATCTCTCTAATTAATAATTATACCTATAAAGTGTCTAAAGTTATTAGCAAAAAGAGGAAAAAGAATAAGATATACTAAAGTCCTAATTATATAAAGGGTCTTATAAGCCTAGGGAAGAAGAATAAGATAAGTGTTTTAACTAACGTTACTTTACTAGCTAATTAAGATAACTATAATATTACAAACTAAGGAAAGATTATAGACTATAATTTAGAGGGCAGCTTTAATCTTATCTTTTATAATCTAGTCCTTTTAAAGTAAGCATCCTTATAGGTTATAATAGTTAAAGAGGATACCTTATGCCTTCTTATAGGTCTAGCCTTCTTATAGATAATTACTATTAATATATTTAAAAGCCTTAGGTTACTGCTAAAGGAAGGTATTAACGTCTTCCTACTAAAGCTAGTTAGGAAAATAAAAGTTAATCTTAGTAGGAATTATATAGTTAAAGTTTGTTTAGTAAGTAATCTCCCTATAGTAAGGCTAGGTTTGTTAGGAGAATTAGGAGTTTATATAAAGGTTAAGGAACTAGGATTTACAGGTAGTAGTAACTTATCTAGCAGGTGTAAGGAGGTAATTAATAATTTAGTTATTAGCCTAGTTACTATATTAGTACTTAAGAGTTAAGTTATAGTCTTAGTAGGTAAAGGAGTTCTATATCTTTATAGCAGAAAGGGTAGAGCTTAGAATAAGAGGGGAAAAGGAGAAAGTAGAAGTTAATATTATAAAGGTTAATTAGAAGTTACATAAGGGGGAAATTATATATCTAGAAGGAAGAAGTATATTTAAAGAAAGGGAAATATATATATATATATATAGAAGTAGTACGCTAGAACTAGTATTAAAATTATTAATAGGTTGTTATTAGTAAAGAAGAAAAGAAAGGTTAGAAAGGTAGGAAAAGGATAAGGGTTTTATACTGCCTAGGATAAGAGATTTATTTAAAGAAGGGTAGAAGTAATTCTTAAGGTAATTAGAAGGTATAGAAGTAGTAAATTACTCTTTTTGTTCTTTTAGCTAAAGTTAAAGTAAGGTTATTATAAATTATACCCTTTATTAAGCAGCCTTATTTATAACGCTCCTACTGCAGCACCTTTCTTCCTTTAGTAACTTAAAGGGTATAAAAAGAGGCTTATTTTCCCTAATCCTCCTCTTTTAATCTTTCCCTCCTTTATACTTTTCTATCTATTTAGACCTAAATAAACTAAACAACCCTTTCCTTCCCTAAACTAAAGTAAACCTAATCTTAATTACTATAAATACTTCTAATAAGATTAACTAGTATTATATATACTAAGACACTAATTATAAAATTAAGCTGTAGTAGTTCTCTTTAATACTACCTATAAAAATAGAGGTAATAAGTCTTTAGGGTTATAAACTCTAAAAGGTTAATAACTATTACTTAAATATAAGTCTTTCTTATCTAATCTAGTTATTAGAAAACGCTAATTAATGTTTCTAGCTAGATCCTTAAAGTAACTATATAGGCTAAGCTCCCTTCTCTAGCTAGCTTTCTATACTTAGAGCTTAAGATCCTTAATCCTTATAAAGTAAATAAGAAAATATAACAGCTTAGTAGCTTATTTTAGTTAAACATCCTAAATTAGATTGTTATCTATAGGATCCTACCCTTCTAGGCTATACATTATGTAAACATATTTTATTTTCTAGGGGTCTAGTAATATATATTAAGTATAACTATTACATTAAGTTTCTAACTAATAGTATCCTTAGAGCTTCTAGTAAAATCTCTACTTCCCCTTAATTATACTGCACCTACTAGATAGCGTAGATTACTACCTGCAGCTAGCCTAAGTGCTCCTTTATTATTATAATTTTAGATACATTATCCTACTTCTAGGCTATCCTGCTAACAAAAGAGTAGAGCTGCTGCTGTAGGGCCTACCTTACCTTAATAATTAGGCCTATATTAGCTGCTAGGCTGTTAAGAAGTAAGATTGCTAATCTAACGCTAGTAATATTAATTACTATATAGTTATCTATTCTGCTATTAATAGTAATAATGTTATATAGAGAGTTCCCTCTATACTACTTAATAATAAAGCTTATTTAAGCTGTTATAAACTGTTTTATAACCTCTAAGGGGTTATAATTAAGAGGGGTGCCTAGTTTAAAGGGGTTATCTAGGTTAAGCGTAGGTATAACTAAGGATAAGGAGTTAATAAGATTAGACTTAATAAGATTAGAAAGGAGGATTTAATTTAGTTGCTTTAGTAGGTTTTAGGATAATTTATCTAAACTATAGGTTTAGCAGGTTGTAGGTATAGTTAATAGGAGAATCCTAGATTCTATCCTAGCTAACTATATATACCTAATAAGCCTGCCTCTTAAGGTTAAATACCTCTACAGTTAAGAGTTCTTAACCTTAGTAGTATAGACCTTAAGAGCAAAGCTATCTCTAGTAGACTATACTAACCCCTATAGTACTATGTGTTCTTAAACAAGCTACCTTACTAAGTTAACAGCATAAGAATAGGGTATAGTGCTTATATTAGGCTAACTGCTGTTGTTTTTTTTGTATTATGTAACTAATCTTAAATATAGGATCTAATTAGTTCTACGCTAGTTTAATTAGCGTTCTTAAATAAATCTATAAGATCCTAAGTAACTATAAGCTAAGTAATAACTCTTCTTAGTTTACCTATTATATATTTATTAATAATAATATTACTAGTTATTTTAGCCTCTTTACCTAACGCCTTACTTCCTAGACTTCTATAGTTAATTCTTTACTAATTTAAGCCTATAGTGTTTAGAATAGAGTTACTTATAATTATTATACTTATAACTTTTAGAAACACTATAGTAGCTAATTAGAGAAAGTAAGAAGTATAACTCCCTACTTTAAGTGTGTTTCTCTTCTTAGTAAGTTTTGTAATTAATATGCTAACTGTATATACTCTAAGAGAGAGTGTAACTTTAAATTATCCTCTAAACATTAGGAGAATAGTAGTAATCTAGATATTAATCCTAATAAGATAGGCTCTCTATAGTATAAGTAAAAGATAAGTAGAGATAGGGTTTTATTATTAATTCCTTAGATTATTAAGATTAAATTCCTAAAGCACTATATACTTAGTAACTACATTAAAGAGGCTTATAAGCAGAAGGCTAGTATATACTATAACTAGTATACTAAGGCTTCTTATATCTTAGATAATAATAAATAGGTAGTATTTAAGACTATTTAAGAATGTAACTTATTAGATTAGAAGCTTAAGCTTATAATATTAAAGAAGGACTAAATTATAGTAGGAGCTTTTTAGGATTATAGTTAAAAGATAGAAACAGTAGTAGTAATCTTTAGGGTTAGGTAATAGGTTAAGGTAATTATAGTCTTTAAGTTAATTAAAAAAGGATAGTTCTTCTTATATCTTATCCCCTTATTTCTTTTATTAGACTATATAAAAGGGATAATTATAGTAAAAGAAGAACTAAATAAATAAGAAATATATCCTTATTATAAACATAAGGAAATAAAGTAAGAATTAGTAATATAAAGCAAACTATATAGAAATTAAGAGATAAGAAAAAACAAAATAATTAGAAAGGTGTAGTATACTATTATAAGGATGCTACTTATAACTAAGTTACCCTATAGATTAGATTATTAGGTTTATCTCTAGAGTTAAGGTTAGAAGTATTAGTTAAATTATTAGAAATAGAGTCCTAATCTAGTAGTAAGTTATTATTTAGGAGTAAATCCTTTAGATTAATAGTAATCTTAGAGTAGAGATTAAATTTATTAGGAGAAATAAAAAAGCCTTTAGGACTCTTAATAAACTTCTTAAGTTAATTACTAGCATAAGTAGCTCTAGTAATAAGATTGCTAGAGAGAGTTTTAAGTTAGAATAAAGTGCTAGATAGGCTAATTAAGTGAATTTAGAAGGGTCTATTCTAGTAATAGTTAAGCTTCTTAGTAGTAGATATATTAATTTTTTACTAAACGTTAAAAATAAGAACTAAATTACCTATTTGTAGTTAATCTTTATAGAGAGTATTTAAATAGGTAGTATTAAACTAATTATAAGTTTACACTTAGTGTTAAGTAACTATATCTACAGCCTGCTGTTAGTCTTTATCTAGTTATAAAAAGACTTAGAGTTAGATTTAGGTCTCTTAGTCCTAAGTTATTAGTATATCTTAGTTAAGAACTCTCTAAGTTACTATACAGTCCTTAATTAGGGTAATAGTATATTATCTGTAAATAAGGTAGAAATGTATATAGCCTATAGATATATAGATAGTAGTATAATTAGTAAAGAGGGTAGTTATAAGTATAGGCTAAATGTCTTTAGTGCCTTAGTCTAACTAGATATAAAAAGTGTAGGTAATTAGTTAATAGCCTTTTTTAAGAAGTCTATTTACATAGGGATTATACACTAAGGTTACCTTACGTTAGGAGACGTAATATTAATTTAGTAGTATTATACTAAAACTATATAGCTAGCTAATTTAATATTAAATAGAACTTAATTAATATTATGTAAATACTTATAAATAAATTATTAGATACTAAGGTAGTTAGAAAGCTTCTTATTATTATACTAGGATTAAAGACCTTTAATAGCTATATTATTAATAAAGGCGTTATAGCATTCTAGAATTAGATTATAAAGAATCCTTATTATAATCTAATAAAACTAAGTAGCTAAGTTTATACCTCCTATAAGGAGTATATAGTACTAATAGAGGCTAAGAGGGGTTAAAAAGGTTATTAGATTATAGCTCTTCTTATTAAAAGAGACCTAATTATAACTAGAGAATAAATCTAGGAGGGAAATAAGCTAGTTAGTTATAAATTCTTCTAAAAAGGTATCTACATTAGGTACTTACTAGGTATCTTAAAAGGTAATACTATTAACTTAAGTTACTAAATTAATTAGTTAGAGGCTGCTATTCTTTTTTATAACTAAAAACTATAGATTCTAGTAAGTAATATAACTCTCCTTAATAATACCTTATTAGATATATTATCTAATTATATTAAAGACCTATAGAAGGAAGGCCTTTAGGATTAGAATACCTTTAGCCTACTATACCTTATGTAGAATTATCTTAATAACCTATAGGGGTGTAATTATTATATTAAGCTGTCTACATTTAGTAAAGTCCTAGGCTAAAGCCTTTTCCTAATTAAGAAGAATCTACTTAAGGAGGTCCTTCTCTTATAAGAGTAAGTAGTTTAAATCCTTAAGAATACTATTAAGTTAGTTATATATTAGTCTTAATTAAGGTTTAATATCTAAGAACTTAGGTGTAATTAGGTTAGAATAAGGCCTTAAGTAGTTATAAAGCTTATCCTTAATGTTATTAACCTTCTTAAGCTTCTAAAGAGAGTCCCTATTTAGGCTTAATCTGTTAGATAGTATATTATCTACTAGGTGTATTTTCTTATCCTTAGTCTTATATATTATCTTCTAATCTAACTTCTAGATATAGTAAGTAATAGCCTAGTTAGTTATCTTAAACTACTAGATTGCTTTCTTATAGTGCTTTATAATCTAGTAGGTTATAGTATACTTTTCTTATTAGGTAATTAGCTTTATAGCTAAATTAGAGGAAGTATTACTAGTAGTAGTAAGGTTATATTAATACTTCTAAGTATCTCCTTAAGTAATTATTATAATTCTTTAGATCTAGGCTGCATATAGGCTAATTATATTCTTTACTATAACTATTATAATATTATCTGCTTAGTCCTAATTAAAAATAGTAGCTACTTACTTATTATTATCTAAGTTAAAGTCTAAGTAAAAGTCGTTAGTACTAGTAGTATTTTTAGTGTTACTACTAGTCCTTAGTTTCCTAAATTAAAAACCTCCTAAAGATACTAATTTAGTTACAGTAAGATATCTATAACCTCTAAAGAGTTATTAGTCCTAATTACTCTAATAGAAACTCTAATCTAGGTATCTTTAGTGTATATAAAAGTAGTAATTAGGTTATTACTATATCTAAATAAAAGCTTAGTGTTTTAGATAAAAGGAAGTCTAAAGAGAAGTTAATTAGAGGTCTTATACTTATCCTTAATAAAGAAAGACATTATAACCTTATATTTATTAATTTAGATATTACTAAGGTAGAATCTATTAAAGAGTGTAGAATTATTATTCTTAAAGGTTCTTATCTTAAGCTAGATGTAAGTATATAGAATCTTTACTAATTTAGCATACTGTTTTAAGAGGATATTAACCTAGGTATTAGTGTTAAGGATTATAGAGATAGTAGAGCCCTTATTACTTTAATTAACACTTAATATTTAGACTTTAAGCTAGAGGTAAGCGTTTAAGATAATAGAGGCTAGAATTCTAGCAGCAGGCTTAGACCCTTTAATACGTCTAATTATTATAAAGAGTAAGGCTTTAGAAACTATACTATAGTTATAGTTATTAATTAGTTTCTTAATATAGGCTTTTTACTAACTTATCTTAGTAATATTAACTAGGGACTTTAGCGCCTTAATTAGGACTTTATTAGCATTAGTATAACTCTAATTATAGAGTATAGCCTCTATTATAGTGTTAAACTCTAGCTAGATCTTCCTTAAGATCCTAATAGGAAGTAATACTAAGGCGTCTAGTTTCTTCTTAGTAAGCCTTTAGGCTTCTTACTGCAGATTAAGCTCCTTAGGCTAGTTAGTAGTTATAATCTTAGTTACATTAAGTAGTATCTTAAGCTGCTAATTAGAAAACTTCTTAAGAGATATACTCTTTATATTATCTAATAGCTAGGGTTATTATAAAATTATCTTCTTTAGGGTAATTAGTAAAGGCAGTAGAGGTGTCTAATTAGCGTCTCCCTTATAGTTATTAGAGTTAATTTCTATAATATACTAGTTCTTATCTATAAATATAACTATTTTTAGTTTAATTAGGGGTAGTAAGGTAGGCTTGTTTACGCTTTAAGTTATCTTAGCGTAAGAATTAGTAACTAGCAGTAGGTTCTTCTAAGGTTAACCTCTTATAATAGCGTAGATATTAGTGTAATCTTAGTTAGCTAGATCTAGACGCACTATATATATATATTAGACTAGGGCTAAAGAAGTTAAGGAAGGTAAGGAAGGAGAAGATTACTAAGGGAGGCTAGGCTACTAATTAAGAATCTCTTAGATAAGCTGCTTATAGTTATTATTAGAGGATATATTTATAATATAGGTAAGGAGGGTAACTCTATTAGCTATGCTATATAATTAGCCCTTATTAATAACTATAAATAGTATCTTATTAAGAGGATTCTAGCTATTATGTTTTCTATAGAACTAGCTTCCTCTAATTAGGATAATAAGGTAAGCGTTCTTATCTAAGGTGTACTAATTACAGTCTTAAATAATATAGTAGGAGTTAAAGTAGTAATACTAATATTAGTCTCTAGAGCCTATTACTTAGGGTTAATTAGGCACTATTATATTAACTTTAAAGATCCTAGCTAAACTTTATAGTTAAATAGTATTTTAGTAGATTTTTAACTTACTTATTCCTTAAGCTAGGTCCTAATTAGTTATATTAGAAGCTAACTAGTTAATCTAGATATTAACTATAGGCTACTAAGGTTACTAGCAGTTTAGATATTAGTAACTAGGGTTACTTTAGGGTTATTAAGTAGTTAAGTAAGGAAGTAGGTTATTTACAGTCTAATTAGTAGTAAAAAGAGGAGAATACTCCTTCTTATATATAATAGCGTTAAGAAGTCTAGCTTTAAAAGTTATATACTTAGTTAATTAGATAAATACTTTAAGGGTTACACTAATCTTATTAGTAGCCTTTTAGATAGTATCTTTATAGAACTACTTATAGATTATCTTAATTAGGCTCTTATTAGAGATAGTATATAGGTCCTATCTCTTAGCTTAAGCTATAACGTTATTAATTTTAGTAAAGAGCATTTAGGTAGAACTTAGATTAGAGGTAGAGATAGGAGATCCTTTAGTAACCTTCTTAATTTACTTCTCCTTATTAAGAAATTAGTTAGTATCTTACTAACTATACTCCTTTATAAGAAAGGCTTAGCCTTTAGACTAAGGTAAGTATCTAATTATATTCTTAACTAAAGTCTAATAATTACTACCTATAGTGTAAGTAGTAAGCTTACTTCTAAATTAGTTTAAAACTCTTAAGATCTTATATTAGTCTTTAAACTTCTTTAGAAACTTAATAATATTATCTCCTTTAAAGGTTATAGCTCTATCTTATTTAGGAAAGAGGATCTTATAGAAGTTTAGGTTCTTTGTTAGGTTAGTTAAAGTAACTATAGGAGTTAGGCTCTAAGGAGTCTAAGCCTAAATGTATATAGTAATTACCTTAAGGAGAATATTAATTAAGACGTTAGCAGCTAGGATAGAACTAGAAGCTTATAGAGGGTTAACTAAGTCCTTTAAACTAGATACTTATTCTATCTAATTAGAAGAAGTTAGTCTATCCTTATTATTAGAGGATTTAGCTAGAATAGGCTTTTAGAATATAGTAAAAGTAGGGCTAGTAGGTTATTTATTAATTAGGATAGTAAGAGCTAGAGGCTAGGAAAGGTCTCCTTATAGAAGAGAAGTGTAGTTATTACTTATTTTAGTAATTAGGTATTAGTTATTAAAGTTATTAAGAATTCTAATAATAGTGTGTTAGTTAAAGCTCTTTAAGTAAAGCCTTATAAATATAGAAGTAGCTCTTCCTAATAGCTAAAGTAAAGTTATAGTAGTAATTAGAGCTGCCTTTATAATTAGAACTAGTTCTTACCTTATAAGTGTTAATAGTCCTAGCTAGAAGTGCTTATAGACCTACTCTAATATTAGCTAAAACTATTAGATCTATTAGTTAAGACTTATTATTACTTAATCTATAAATATTCTTAACCTAATAACCTTATAAGTCCTAATTAGACTAATATTAGGCCTCTAAATAGAGTAGCCTAGTAGAGGATAATCTGCTTACATAATTAAATATATCCTCTTAAAGACTTTTAAGTCTTCTATAATAACTTAGTTCTTATATTTATAACCTATAATGTTAGATATTAGTAATTTTAATACTTATTACTTACCTTATTAATTAACTTATAGTTATTTCTACCTAATCTAGTAGGCTTATTACTTATGTCTTCTAATCTACTGTTATCTTAGTAGTTTTTAGGGTCTACTATGTTTCTTTATCTTTTTAAATAGATTTATTACTTATCTTATTATTACTTTTTTACTTAGTTACTATATTACTATATAATTAGGCTTCTGCTGCTTACTTTAAGCCCTAATTAGTTATCTCTTATCTTTAATTACTTAGTGTCTATTACTTTTTTAGATTTCTAGAAGGGGAGACTATTAAAAAGGTGTAGTAAAGTAGGATAGCTAGAGCAGTAAGGTGACTAGGAATAATCACTATAACCTACTAAAGCTAATATAAGATACCTCTTAATTAGCGTAAGTAAACTATCTTAATTAGGGCTATAAAGGCTTTAATTAGGACTTACTCCTATAACTAATTAAGAGAGAAACTTCTAGATGTCTTATATAACTACAGTTAAAGGTAAATTATAATAAAAGGCTTTAGGTTAATCTAAAGGATTAGTCTCTAAATTAAAGGAAAAGAATTAGTTATATGTTTGTTATCTTCCTAATTAGAAGTAAGCAGCTAAGGTCTAATATCTATCTCTAATTAAGACTCTTAGTCATGTGATTAGGAACTAAAGAAATCTAGCACTAATAGGCACCCTATTGCAGTATAATAATTATAAGTAACTCTATTTTAAATACTATAGGCTTAAATTAGTAAAGAATTAACTATAAGAGTCTAGAAAGTAAGGCGCTAAGTAAAGAGACTAAAATAACTAGTAATATTATTATTAATAAATATATAATAGGTAAACTAAAAAGAGTTATTACTTAGCTTATAGTTACTTAGGATCCTATAGATAACAGTCTAATTTAGGACGTTTAACTAAAACAAGCTGCTAAGCTATTATATTTTCTTATTTACTTTATAAGGATTAAGGATCTTAAGCTCTAAGTATAGAAAGCTAGCTAGAGAAAGGAGACTAGCCTATATAGTTACTTTAAGGATCTAGCTAGAAACATTAATTAACGTTTTCTAATAACTAGATTAGATAAGAAAGACTTATATTTAAGTAGTAGTTATTAACCTTTTAGAGTTTATAACCCTAGAGACTTATTACCTCTATCTTTATAGGTAGTATTAAGGAGAACTACTACAGCTTAATTTTATAACTAATATCCTAGTGTATATAATACTAGTTAATCTTATTAGGAGTATTTATAGTAATTAAGATTAGGTTTACTTTAGTTTAGGGAAGGTAAGAGTTATTTAGTTTATTTAGGTTTAAATAGATAGAAAGGTATAAATAAGGGAAAAATTAAAAGAGGAGGATTAGGGAAAATAGGCCCTCTTTATACCCTTTAAGTTACTAAAAGAAGGAAGGTGCTATAGTAAAAGCATTATAATTAAGGCTACTTAATAAAGGGTATAATTTATAATAACCTTACTTTAACTTTAGCTAAAAGAATAAAAGGAGTAATTTACTACTCCTACGCCTTCTAATTACCTTAAGGATTACTTCTGCTCTTCCTTAAACAAATCCCTTATTCTAAGTAGTATAAAACCTTTATCCTTTTCTACCCTTCTAACCTTTCTTTTCTTCTTTACTAATAACAACCTATTAATAATTTTAATATTAGTTCTAACGTACTACTTCTATATATATATATATACTTCCCTTTCTTTAGATATACTTCTTTTTTCTAGATATATAATTTCCTCCCTTATGTAATTTCCTAATTAACCTTTATAATGTTAACTCCTGCTTCTTTTTCTTCCCCTTTTATTCTAAGCTCTACCCTTTTTATTATAAAGATATAGAACTCCTTTACCTACTAAGACTATAACTTAACCCTTAAGTACTAATATAGTAACTAGGCTAATAACTAAATTATTAATTACCTTTTTACACCTACTAGATAAGTTACTACTGCTTATAAATCCTAGTTCCTTAACTCTTATGTAAACTCCTAATTCTCCTAACAAACCTAGCCTTACTATAGGGAGATTACCTACTAGATAAACTTTAACTATATAATTCCTACTAAGATTAACCTCTATTTTCCTAACTAGCTTTAGTAGGAAGACGTTAATACCTTTCTTTAGTAGTAACCTAAGGCTTTTAAATATATTAATAGTAATTATCTATAGGAAAGATAGACCTATAAGAAGGCGTAAGGTATCCTCTTTAACTATTATAACCTATAAGGATGCCTACTTTAAAAAGACTAAATTATAAAAGATAAAATTAAAGCTACCCTCTAAATTATAGTCTATAATCTTTCTCTAGTTTGTAATATTATAGTTATCCTAATTAGCTAGCAAAGTAATATTAGTTAAAACACTAATCCTATCCTTCTTCCTTAGGCTTATAAGACCCTTTATGTAATTAGGACTTTAGTATATTTTGTTCTTTTTCCTCTTTTTGCTAACAACCTTAAACACTTTATAGGTATAATTATTAATTAGAGAGATAGTATAGTATATTAGTATAATCCTCTCTAGTCTAGTAGCTAATTAGAAGCTCTCTTTATTAATAATATCCTAGCGTTAAAGACCTTTTACTGTAATATTAATACTCTATTCTATATAAAGAACCTAATTAATATATCTGCCTGTATTATTAACTTAGTCTAGCAGCCTAGCAGCTAGGAGTGTAGTCTCTACTATTACAGGCTGCGCTATAAAGGTGTTATAGCTAGGCTTTACCTACTACAGACTTAAGTAAGCTACATATAAAAGCTCTACACACTATGTAAGCGTATAGTATGTAATCTCTCCTTTTACTCCCTAGCTTAGATAACTAGTAATTAAGTTACTAATTACCTAAATAAGGCCTTACCTAACCCTTTATATATCTAAGCTTATAATTTACTACCCTTACTAATTATACTATATAATAAGCTACTAAGATAAAATAATAAATATAATGCCTAAGCTGTTAACATAAGATATACACCTTTCTGCATCTAGTAATAACTAGCTAGCCTCTCTTAAATAACTTATCTTCTTACTTATAATATAAATATAGATACTTACTAATGTTATAATAACTATTATACCTACCCCTATAATAAGTCCTACTACCCTCTTACCTATAGAGGTAATAGTTACTAACATTAAGTAAAAACAGCTGCTAAGCCTACTAAAGTTCTTAAGGTTATATAAGTACTATTCCTTATAGGCGCACTAGATATATAATAAGCTTAAGATTAATGCTATTTTCTTCTCCTCTAGTTAGGAGGCCTAGTACTATATATACTTCTGCCTTAAAGTTAGCTCCTAATAGATAGTTACTACCTACTATAAGAAGGGTAGCTAAGATAGCACTTATAATGTTATATACTTTATAAAGCACTTAGACTGCACCTTTAGGAACCTAAACGTATAGGCTAGAGCTACTATAGCGCTAATAAGCACTTAAATAAAGGAATATAAGTCCTTTACAGCCTTCTACCTAAAGTTTAAACGTATACTAGCAGAAGCTAGCGTAGGGACCTAGGCAGCAGAAGTGTAGATTATACTTATAACTAACATACTTAACTTCTACCTTAAGAGTATACTAGTTATAGTTATAATACCTTAGACCTTCCTAGAGGTAATACTAACTATTAGTTATATTATGTAGAAGGTAGAGGAGCTCTAAAGTTACCTATATAATATATATCTAGCTGTAATAAAGAAAATAGATACTAAAAAAGACACTCTAATAATAGGCTCTATAAGGTTAGTAGCTATAAAGACAGGTAAGAAACCTAAGTATAAGCTATATAAAGAAATATAAAAGTGCTTTAACTATAATAAAGTAGGCTACCTTATATAGAAGTACCTCTAGGAGCATAAAAGGAAGAAAAAGCTTATAACTATATAAGTAGTTACTAAGTAGAAATTACACTCTAATAATAAAACAGACTATATAACTACCTCTAGTAGCACTAAAGAAACATCTAAATTAGAAAAAGAGTAGCTTTAGGATAAAATTAGGCTCTAAAGCCTATAAGTAAAGAGCGTATAAAGTAAGAGGACTTCTAATGTAAATAGAAAATAAGCAGGCTAGCTACACTAGTAGAGGCCTATATTAATAAAAGAACCTCTATATAAGCCTTAATTAACACTAGATGTAATATCTACGCTATAGTTAATTATAACTTTATATATAAATTATACTTACTATATATTAATTAATATAAAATACCCTTATAAGGGCTTATAGAGGGAGCTATAAAAACAGATGCTAATAGAGTTATTATCCTAACGCTTTACCTTTATAACTACTAGAAATGTATTTATATATATATAGTGTGTAGCCTAGAAGTAGATATCTTCTTAGGTAAGCCTTAGATAGAAAATAACTAAGCTGTTTATAACGCAGCAGAAAGGATAGTTTACTATAGCTACACTAGCCTTACTCTCTACTTAGATAGATAGAAAGAGTTAGAAAGAGTATAGTAAATATAAGAAGTATATATCTTAAATGCTATATCTTTTGTAGCAGTCTACTGCTAGGCTGTATATAAAGAAAGAGCCTACTGCTAAGTAGCAAATTACCTATATAATATAAGCGCTCCTAATATAGGCGCCTCTAATAAGCAGTAAAGCATAGCTACATTTAGGTAAATTATAGCTGTTAGCTTAGCTAATATAGAAAAGGCGCTATAACTAAAGGTAGAGAAGGAAGTAAAATAAGCTGCTATAGTTATAGTGCTTCCTAAGTAGGTAAGAAAAGAATTTAAAGACCTCTTTAACCCCTCCTTATCTATAGACCTACTGCTCTAATAAAGTAGTTTTAACTACTATATTAAGCTAGAGAAGGATATAAGTAGAAAAGAAGCACTATTACCTTAGGGACTATTATATTAGATGTTATATAAGGAGCTCTTTATCCTTAAGAATACGCTTTAAGACCTCCTAGATAAGGGTTTTATTTAGGTAAGCAGCTCTATAGCTAATATACTTATTCTGTTTATATATAAACTAGGTAGCAGACTGCGCTTCTACTATAATTATAAAGCGCTTAATGCTATTATAAAGAAAGACTAATACCTCTTACTGCTAATATCTAAGACTTTTAGATATATAGAGTTATTAAGATAGTTTATAAAGGTAGATATTATAGCTGCCTTCTATAAGATATATATTACTAAGAGTAATAAGCTAAAAACTGTATTTTAGATACGCTATAGGCTCTTTAAATAGCCTATTTACCCCTTTAGGCTTACTAATACGCTAGCCTTATAGCAGCAGTTTATTAATAGTATGCTATAGGGCTTCCTTAATAGTTTTACTATAGCCTACCTTTTTTTTTTTATTTAAGAACGCTAATTAAACTAGCGTAGAACTAATTAGATCCTGCAGTTAAGATTAGTTACATAATGTAAAAAAAAAAAAAAACCACAGCAGTTAGCCTAATATAAGCACTATACCCTATTCTTATGCTATTAACTTAGTAAGGTAGCTTGTTTAAGAACATATAGTACTATAGGGGGTTAGTATAGTCTACCTTAATGCTAGATTAACTTACTAGAGATAGCTTCGCTCTTAAGGTCTATACTACTAAGGTCTGCAGTAAGAACTCTTAACTATAGAGGTATTTAACCTTAAGAGGCAGGCTTATTAGGTATATATAGTTAGCTAGGATAGAATCTCCTAGGATTCTCCTATTAACTATACTTATAACCTACTAAACCTATAGTTTAGATAAATTATCCTAAAACCTACTAAAGTAACTAAATTAAATCCTCCTTTCTAATCTTATTAAGTCTAATCTTATTAACTCCTTATCCTACTTAGTTATACTTATGCTTAACCTAGATAACCCCTTTAAATTAGGCACCCCTCTTAATTATAACCCCTTAGAGGTTATAAAACAGTTTATAACAGCTTAGATAAGCTCTATTATTAAGTAGTATAGAGGGAACTCTTTATATAATATTATTACTATTAATAGTAGAATAGATAACTATATAGTAATTAATATTACTAGCATTAGATTAGTATTTTTGCTTCTTAACAGCCTAGCAGCTAATATAGGCCTAATTATTAGGGTAAGGTAGGCCTTATAGCAGCAGCTTTGCTCTTTTGTTAGTAGGATAGCCTAGAAGCAGGATAATATATCTAAAATTGTAATAATAAAGGAGCACTTAGGCTAGCTGCAGGCAGTAATTTACGCCATCCAGTAGGTGCAGTATAATTAAGGGATAGAAGTCTAAAGGTTAAAGAAAAGAGATTTTGCTAGAAGCTCTAAGGTGTTAGTTAGAAACTTAATGTAATAGTTATACTTAATATATATTACTAGACCCCTAGAAAATAAAACACGTTTACATAATGCATAGCCTAGAAGGGTATAGCCTACCTTAATAATATACTTTTATACTTAAGTAGGTTAAAAAAGAACTATAAAGATAAAGTATAATATGTTTTTTAAGCCCTCTATGCAGTAGGACTAAGCCTAGATGCAGCTAAGAGTAAGTTTACTATAAAGAAAGTTAAGTATATTAGCTTTATTCTTAAGGCTAAGAAAGGAGTATTTATAGACCTTAAGAAGATATATATAATTTATAAATAGCTAACGCCTATAAGCGTAAAAGGTATATATAGTTTCTTAAGGTTTATAAACTATTACTATATGTTTATATAGGACTATATAACTATTATTAAGCTGCTTAATACGCTTATAAAAAAAGGTATACTTTTTATATAGTCTAAAGCGCACTAAGAAGCCTTTATTAAGCTTAAAGATATATTTTCTATAGCGCTACTACTTTATGCTTTTAACCTAATAGCGCCTACCCTTATTAAGATAGACTACTTAGGCTTTATACTTAGCAGCGCCCTTATGTAGCTTAATAGGAATAGTAACCCTTACCTAGTTACTTTCTACTTATAGAAGCTTACCCTAGCGTAGTATAACTACCTAATCTATAATAAAGAACTTCTAGCTATAATAAAGTACCTATAAGCCTAGTAAGTAAAGCTTTAAAGCACTAATAAGCTATTTTATATTATTACTAACTATAAGTTACTAAAGTACTTTATAATAAAGCAGAAGCTAATAGAGCGCTAAAGCTGCTAGGTAGAGAAACTAGTAGAGTATAACTTTTATATTATTTATTACCTAGGTAAGGAAGTAAGTATCCTAGACGTGCTATTATATAGGGACTAAGATACACTAATAAGCTAGGATAATAAATAGGAGTAAGGCTATATTATCTAAGTTATACTAGAACGCTTTATACTAGCCTTACTGTTATACACTAACTACATACTAGGGGCTTAGCGTTTATAATAGGAACTACCCCTAGTGCTAAAGACCTATATCTTAGAGGATAAGTCCCTATAATAGATATAAAAGATAATATAAAATATAGATATAGACCTTTAGTATATTTATAATACTATTATAAACAGCTTATATACACTCCCTATTAAGGTTAAAGTATGTATTTAGATTAGTAACTACACACTAGATACAGCTAGGCGTCTTACTTAGTGCAGCTGTCTCTAGGTCTCTAGAGATAACAACCCAGACTCTCTATTAAATAAGTTATATATAAGGTTAATATAGTAAAGCTATAATTTAACTCTATTAGGCTACTTAGGCTGTAATAGTATACTTAAAATTATCTCTTAATGCTTCTACTAGCTAGGCTAGGTATAGGCTATATACTGTTTTATATATAACTATAAAGTTTACAGCTAAAGTAAAGTCTAGTAATAGGTAAAGAGAGGGTACCTATAGCCCCTTAAAATCCTAGAGCGCCTATAGAGCAACCTTTTAATAAACTTTATTATAGACTTACTGCCTTTAGGCGCTATAAAGGCGTGTTTCCTTTAGGTAATCTCTAACTAGCTAGGTAAAGTAATTACCCTTAAGGCTATAGACACTATAGAGGTAGAGGCTTATATAATATACTTCCTTAAATACTACTTCTGCTTCTATAGTATGCCTAAAAGTATTATTAGTAATAGGAGTAGTAACTAGATAAGTAAGTTTTAGAAGCGTTTCTATATACTAATAGAGGTTATATAGAAACTAAGTATAGCTTACTACCCCTAGAGTAATAGAGCTACTAAACGATTTAACTAGGAAATTTAAGCTATACTATATACCTATGTTAGCTACCTCTAGGAGGACTAGGCGTAATAGCTTCTAGTTATATAACTTATAATTAATAATTACATAGTATTAGTAATAGGGATTAGCCTTTTCTTCCTTACCTATAGGTACTATATAGAGCTAGTTAAAGTATATAAAGATAAAGGACTAGAACTAGGGTTATATAAGAAGCCTACAGAAAAGCTTATATAGAGAATAATAGATATAACGTAATAGTATAAGCTACTATAGCTGTAACTTAGCAGCGCACTAAAGACGTTATAAATAAGCGCTGTAGTGCAGTAAAGAGGTTTAACATTAGTAATAAGGTTTAGCTAAACCTATATAACTACTACTCCCCTTAGTCTAACTGCAAGCTTAATTAGCTTTATAGTAAGTATATAGTTATAAAAGTTATTAGCCCCCTTATTATCTAACTTAACGTACTAAGCAGTATCTATAATTATTTTTATATTAACCTCCTACAGAGGGCTATAACTAACCCCTTACTAAGGTAGCAAACTATAGATATATAACCCCCTTTAATAATAGAAGATAGTAAGTAAGAATAATATATTAAAGAGATTATTACAGCTAAGTAGAGAAAATAAGGATGTAGTAAGTTACGCTAGGCGCTAGTATAGTAGGAGGGATTTACTAATACTACCTAAGAGCCTATAGATCTTATAAGTAATACTATAGCGCTTAATATCTATAAAGTAAGATATAGCCTAATTAACGTTTATAATAGTAACCTAACCTATATATATATTAAGTAAAAGAAGTATAGAGGCAGAAGTAATATTATTTCTAAGCTACAGCCTAACTCTCTTAACTAATAATAGGTAGTATAAAAGGAGCTTAGGAGGCGTATAGAGTGCAGCCCCTACTTAGAGCTCTAGGAAGTGTTTATAACCCTTACTAAGGGAAAGGGAGGAAGTAGTAGCAGCAGTAGTAGCAGCAGTAGCAGTAGCAGTAGTATTAGCAGTATAGCTTAAATACACTATATTAACAAACTATAAGCAGTTAGTAGGTATAATAAATATATAAGGGTGTATAAATATATAGAAGCTAATATACTAGTAATACTTTTATAAACTATAATAAGGCGCTCTACCTAGTTAGCTAAAAGGCCTCCTAGGGGAGTAGCTCTACTAGGCGCTATAATACTAACAGTAGGTATAATAGTAAGTAAGGTAGCAGTAGAAGTAACCTAGCTAAGGTTAAATACAGCCTTAATAGGAGTAGTAAAGGTAATAGTAGCAGCAGTAGGAGTATCTATAGCAGCAGCAGCAGGAGCAGCAGCAGTAAGGGATATAATAGACATACTACTAGTAGAACTAGCATACTACTTTATCTTATATAAATATATAAGATAAAGCTTATCTTACTGCATACAGATATAAGCCTAGTTTAAGGTAACTAAGTCTTTCTAAGCCTTAGCAGTAAAGCAGTAACGCTAGTCCTATATACCTATTAGTAATAAAACAGCATAATTAAAGCACTAAACTTATAAGCTTCCTAAGCTAGCTTAGAGAGGCTATAGTAATAATAGTAGTAGTAGTAACTATCTCCTAGTAGAGAGAGAGAGAGTTAATAGAGATCTAACGTAAGGTTAGTACTAACTATAGAAGAGTGTCTTATAAGATAAAACGTATAGAAGGAGGGTAGGTATAGCTGCTATATATATAGTTAGTATAATAACTACTAGTACTAAGCTTATTAGTATATAAGGCTGTATTAGTATGCTTTATAAGCTAGTTAGTATATATAAAATAGGAAACAGCCTAAAGGCTAGTATGTTTTATATACTTATAGCGCTTTATAGAGGTCTTAAAGAGTAAGGAATTATCTAATTCCTTATCCTAAGTATACTTAAAAAGCAATCTCTACATACTAGTTAACTCTAGATATATAATTCTTATATAAGATAATATATAGCTAGGGGCTTAGTAGTAGCGTTAGTAGCAGCAGTAGTAGCAGCAGCAGCAGTAGCAGCAGTAGAGGCAGCAGCAGCAGTAGCAGTAGTAACATTATTAATAAGGGTAGGGAATATAAAAACCCCTAGAGAGGGACTAAAAGCAGGAGGCTATTAGTAATATTAGAAATAAAACTAAATAGTTAAAAAGTATATATATATAGGGTATATACACCTAGAAGGGTAAGACTTATAGCTATTATATAATCTGTTTAACTACATAATAATTAGTATAAGCTATATATACTAATAGAGAAAAAGAGAAAGAAAAAAAGAAGAAGATAATAGCCTATAAAATTATTATAATACTTACTTATAGCGCCTAAGCTATAGGTAGTGTAGGGCTACAGCCTATAGGGCTATAGCCTATAAGGCACTAGCAGTAAGAAGCTTTATAGACCTACTATAATTCTTATAGGTGCCTACAGGTAGGTAAGAGGTATATATTACAGGCTACGCTATAAAGGTATTATAGCTAGGTTTTACCTACTACAGACTTAAGTAAGCTACATATAAAAGCTCTATACACTACGTAAGCGCACAGTATGTAATCTCTCCTTTTACTCCCTAGCTTAGATAACTAGTAATTAAGTTACTAATTACCTAAATAAGGCCTTACCTAGCCCTTTACAGTATGCTTTACAGCTGTAGGTAAAGAGCCTTCCCTAATATAGAAGTAGGCTTTCTATATACCTAATAAAAGGTATAGTGTTTTACTACTTAAAGTAGTAGTAGAACTATTAAAGCTTAACTTTATAGAGGGACTTCTAGCTTAGTAATTCTTATAGGCTTAAATTAAGAATATAAATACTAGTAAGAACTAGCTCTTTCTATATATCTGCTAGAAGCTTAGCTGCTAGGTATATAATAATATCTTTATTAATAGCCTCTTAGCTAACTTATTTACCCCCTCTTACTAGCTTTTTAGTGTAAGGTAGTAAGAGCTTAATAATAATCTCTTTCTCTTATACTTATTACTTATAATTAGATTACTTATTACCCTTATAGCTAATAATAGTATAGTTCTTATTACTATAAAAAACATAGATTAATAGTCCCTTTTAGCGTAACACCTAGGCTTCTAGTTACTTTAAGCTGCTAAGAATTAAATTCTAAGTTTTATTATATAGAGGGAACCTTATAAGGCGTTTTATATACTTATATTTTATAACTAGCAGCTAGGAAAACCCTTTTTATAAGCATAGATAGTTAAAGATATCCTAAGAAACATAATACTAAGGGTAAATTACTTTAGCTCTAGAGGATCCTCTAGAGATAAGGTTTTTTATATATATCTAAGTATAGTATTTATATATAAGTCTTATTAGGCTGTTAATTTTAACTCCCCTTATATAGTAGACTAAGTGCCTAAAAGCATCTAGTAAAAGGTATCTTATATATAAGTGCTAGAGGTGTATATTATCTACTTAATTTTAGTAGTATCTATATAAAGGTTATATTTATCTAGGTCTTATAGTTACTATAACTAGGTGTAGGCTTATAGGAATAGAGAACTTATAGTAGTAAGTAAGCTTATTATATTTAAAGAAGACTAGGTTTTACTTTCTTATAAGCTTCTTTATAATAACTCTACTTATAAGGTCCCTATAGCATAAGGTATAGTTAAGTCTTTAGTACTAGATTTTACTATTAAGTAGGAGTGTTTTTAAAATAATATTAATATAAAAATCTTTAATATAGGCTATACTCTTAAGCGTAAGAGGCTAAGTGTTAGGACCTCCTAGGCTATTAAGGGTATTAAGTATAATTCTTCTTTTACGCCTAAGGACTAAGAGGGATAAAAAGCCTACCTTTATATAGTCCTTATAAGTTAATAGTATATAAGAGTCTGCTTCTAGAAGGCTTTTATTATTAATAAGGTGTATAGCTTTATAGTTATCTATAATAATACTCTTAGAGAGTAGGTAAAGCCCCCTATAGGCTGTTAAAAAGATAGTATATAGTAACTAGGTGCTAGTAGGCTGTGTAAGCTTAGGTAAGATTAGGACTGTAATAATATTACTTAGGTAGGTATTCTCTAGGGCCTTAGCTCTAAAGTTTTTTATTTTATTAAGCTATTCTTTTTCTATAAGGTCTTTCTATATACTCTCTTATTAGTAGCTATTAACTACCTTAATAATTTCTTTAGCTTTTAATTTGTTAACCCTAACTTATATTTCTAACTTAACCTTACCTATTAGGGTAAATTTAACCTAAGTATACTACTAAGGCGTCTATAGATACTTCTAGCTATAAGGGTATTAGTAAAGCTACTTCTTATAGGTATTAGACTATTTTATAAAGGTAAAGTAGGTATCTTAGTTCTTAGTTAAGGGCTTATATATAGCATTATTATAAGACATAACGCTAAAGCTCCTTCTAAGCTTATCTAAGGTAACTATAGGCTTACTTATCTTAAGGTCTTAAACTAGCGTCTTATAGGCTTAATTACCTTATAAGAGGTTTATTTAGGCCCTAATAGTATTTAAGAAGTCCTTAGTAGTAAGTATACTATTAATATCCTAGATGCTATATACCTAAGCTTAGAGGTAAGTATAGTACTACTTCTTATACTACTTAATAGGGTTAGCTTCCCCTCTTACTTTATTTAGGACTTACTTATATTCTTTATATACTATAGATTAAGTAGTAGTATTATTAGGTGTTAGGTTTTACTAAAGGAAGTATATAATACCTTAGAGAGATATTATACTATATATATTAGCTTTAAACTAAGTAGTTATTAAAAGTATTATACTTATAGTTTTTATAATCTAATTCTAGATATACTAGTAGTAAGAGGTAAGCTATAAGTATAGAGGCACTTAAGTAGTTACTACCTTAATATAGTAATTCTATTCTTCTTTAATATCTTTTATTATAATAGGAGGAGGGCGCTTAGAAGAGACCTCTTTAAATAAAGAGACCCTTAGGACTCTAGCAGACAGCCCTAGAGGGTTATCTTTCTATAAGCTCTTAATAGTCTTAATAGGAGTTTAGTTAGTATCTTAAGCTGCTTTTTAAGCTTTATATTTTACTTACTTTTTTTAATATTTATTCTCTTAGGTGTATTAATATTTTTTAATAATATTATAAATAGTTAGAACTAACTTTAAGAGGCTTAGGAGATCTACTATATTATAAGTATTTAAGTTAATATATTCCTATATACCTTAGATCTTATAGGTATACTTAAGCTATTAAAACTATATAGGCTAGTTATAATAGCTATTAAGTTTAGTTATCTTAGTAATAGAATTAACCTTAAGAGAAGCTATAGTAGTTAAGTATTATAATCTTATATATATAATTATAAAATAGAGGTTTAAAATAATTTAATAGAAGCTAAGCTTATAACTATTATAAGCTAAAGCGTACAGCTAGGTATAAGTCTAAAGGTTTATAAAGTGCTTAAATTAAAAAAAAGAGGATTATAAGCTAAGCTTATAGAAATATAATCCCTATAAGTAGTTACATAATATAGCTCCTAGTAAGGCTGTACAGCTAAGCCACAACACAGCCACATAAGGCTATAGCTTACAAATATCTTGTGATAGATAGTGAGGTGTATTAAGGATCTAATAGGAGGTTAGTATGTTTGTTTAAGCCCCACTCTTTTATCTAACCAGATAAGTCACACAAGCGCTCTACACCGCCAAAGGGATGTTCCATGTATTGTTGGAGCATGGAATGCCTTTAGTTCAAACGTCCTACCAAACGGAGGCGGTTTGGCCGCTTGATCTTAACATCCTTCGGTCGATTGATGTTGGCTTGTAGCTCTTGGATGCGCCTGATATCATGCATTGCCTGGGCCATTTATACGCGCGGATAGCCCCGGGTCCCGACTATGACTGACGCCAGGGCTAGGCATCTGTCTGATCTTGGCAATTTCTCTGTCAAGCGCTGCCGGTGTCATCGGGAGCGGCTAGAAATGTGATGGCGCCAGGATCACATCACCAGGAGCCTGCCAGAATATCCACAACCGAGTGCACCCACTACGAGTCCGCGCCAATGATGTCGGCCCATTTTCCAAGAATAGAGATGCTTAGAAGCGCCTGACGACACAGGAACTTAATGACATGCAGCCCATGAGCTTCATCCCGACCAACTGCTGACTTTTTTGTGAGGCCAAGCTCTAAAAATACATTGGTGTTGGATGATGTAAAGGCCTGCTAAGGGACCGTTCCAACAGAGGACAATTGGCGAAACATCACCCTCATTGCATGAGAAATGACCATAAAAGTTTCCCATGGTAGCTACTTGCCCCAGGAAGAACTTATGCTATCCTTACGCTTTCTACGTTCTATGGTACATCGACTGTTCGAATTGTTAATATCCGGTAAACAGTTTGCGTTCAATTTATTACACGTCTTTGTTCTGTGCTTTTCAGCAAAAAGGTTCTTTTTCCTTGAGCAATAAGCAAGCCAGCGTCTCCCTTGCTCTCAGTCGACTAATCTTCATTGTACAGCTATCCCAATGGCCGACTCTGCAAGGCGGCCTGTCCCTGCACTCCCTGCCGAGGCTATCTTGAGGCTGCAACCAAGCGAGGTTCAGCTTCGTTGGGGTTGTACGAAGCCTAGTGAGGGCCTTCGAGAGTGTGAAATCCGACTCGCCCGAGAGACCGCCGCTGCAGCAGGTTTTCACCTATAGTTATCGTGTACGACTCGGCTTGGGACTATCTCTGGACGTGTGGCCCGTTTAGCGCTGACAATCTTCGCGCCGCCGCAGTTCGAATATTCACCCAACTACCACGCGAGGAACCCGCCGCGACAAACCTCACTTTGGTGTCAAGTTTCAGAGCAGTCGATACAACCTACAGACGGAGCAGAATGTTCATATCGACGTTCGCGTCTGGAGCCCACACTTTCAGCAATGGACTCGATACCAATCAAGTGGGCGGCCAACTAATTACCCTTATGAACACGTCCATGCTGAGGAACGAATCAAGTGGTACCGACCCCTACCCAGAGCTTTGGCCAAGCGGAGGTCAGTGCACAGTAGCATGTACTGTGATATGACGAGGGAAAGCTATTAGGCATAGCATTAAGGCTAAAGGCCATGCGCTCGTCAGGTTCACAGAAAGAGACGAGACATCTATGATGCTTCATCTTCACATTAACGGAAATTGTTGTTTTTGTTGTTGATGTTGTTGTTGACCCACAGAGCTGGCACTCATGCTGAGTATGGACTCTATGGAGGCTTTGGCAATATGTCTTAGTTGTGTGTTTTTGTTGAACCGTGGCTTGCAATAACAGAACTCCACCCGAATTATTAACTCGCGATGCTTCTAGGGGAGACTTGCTGGTGTGACCCATTTATTATCCTGACAGAGATGCATAAATCATGGGTTCATCGATATAGTCCAAATACATGCACGCTTCTTAAAGATGAGACAGCCACCACCAATATGAGTTGCGAAGGAGACAAGCCACCGGGATCTATCTCTAGCCAATCAATGGCTCGTCTCCTTCTTGGGGAAAGGCTTCCGTCCGTAAACGGACATCCCGTCCCAGTATCCGTGGAGTCTGGTGTTCTTCACGTCCGCCCTAACCTGGGCGCAAAAGACAATCGTCTCCTCGGGACTCCAGTCCAGGACGCGCGTGAACAGCGCCAGAGACATGCCTTCAAGACCGGACAACAGCGATGCCTGGACCCATGTGCCGATATCCCTGAGCTTGCGGTCCTTGGGCCAGCCAGACAGCGGGAACTTGCACTTGGTGACGGTCACGTCCTCGAAGCCGGCCTCCCTCATGAGCCGCGGGAACTGGTGCGTAACAGTGACGGAGCGGCCAACCTTGCCGCAGGCCTCGAGGATCAAGCGCGACCATTTCGCTATGGGCGAGTCTTCCTTGATGGTGCCGTCGTCGCACAGAATGGGGTACACACTGTCGTGGATCTCGAAGTAGCCGCCAGGCTCGAGGTTGTCGTAGGCCTGCTCCATGACGCCCTCCCAGTTGGAGAAGCAGGCAATCATGTTGCGCGCAAAGATGAAGTCGAACGGCTTGGTCCACGTCCACTCTTTCTCGAGGTCGTCCACCTCGAAAATGCAGTTCACTGGCACGTATTCGGGCTGAATCGGGCTGAGGTCGACGCCGATGACTTCTGCTTCGGGGTGCTCGTCGGCGTAGTCCATAGACCAGATGCCAGTGCCGGTCCCGATGTCAAGGACCCGCTTGGCGCCGTCGTTTTTTGGGCAGAGACAGAACTTGCCGTCCCAGACGAGCATCCACATGTGATTGACGATGTCTAGACGCTCCTGTTCCAGCTCGTCGTTGGGCATGTTGTATTTGCCGTCGCTGAGACGATGGTATGTGCGGCCGTTTTCGCGCCGGTAGTCGAGAATGCTGGAGCGCATTGAGGCCTCCGACCCCTCTGAAGAAAAACCACCCACCGAGGACCTGTCGCTGTCATCCTCATGTTCCTGTTGCTCCGGCTCAATGGCTTCGATTGGGGCCTCAGTGTCCGAAACTGGAGTGGTCGATTGGGCAGCTGGAGTAGTTGTCTGCGCAATTGGAGCTGTCGGCTGTGCAACCGGCTCGGCCGCCGTCTGGGGCGCCGGCTCCGTAGCCGGTTCGGTCGACGGTTGTCGTTGTTGATCGGCCATAGTTAAAGTTCAGGGTGGGTTTCGTCGTCCGATGAAAGATACGCCACCGGCCCGTTCGTGACTCGTGTAAAGGAAGGGTGTACAAAGTAGAGAGTCAGTGTGTCAGTCTACATAGAGGGAACTAAAAAGGCGAGGGACGGGGAACGAAGAGAGAGAAGGGGGGGGATACCCCTCTTTACCAGGAACATCCCCGCCCGCCGCCCTCGCGCTTTTCACCCTTCATTGCGCCGAGGAACTCTGGATCGCTCGCTCGTCTTTTCTTCCAACAAGTCCAGTGTAGGACGACACGTGATTGCGCAAAGGTGCCTTTTCCTACTAAGGTACGTGGCCAAGGCGGTCCCTCTTGAGGTCGCATAGGTACACAATATAAAAAAAAAACAATAGGAAACACAGTATAAGTGCTATACCCAGCACTGAAAACAGTATATGGTTTCTGTGGTATTAAGAAACGCAGAATCATGAAAGCTTCCAGGACCATAACCACCCTGTTGACCAACCCTACTGCTTGAGGATATCGGAGATGCCATCTAGATAGGTCTATAATAGTGATGCAGCATACTGTAATTGCAGGAGAGTACCTTTTCCTACCTACCTAGGCACACCGACGTCCCGTGGGTGGGTGGTCGCCAACAAGCACTAGTGTCGTGTTCGGAAAGCGGAGTTAGCGCAGGAACCGGGAACCCGGGCGGGGACCCATGGGAGAGGTCGGCATCGGAACAACCGCTCCGCCGACCAAAAATTCCTGGAGACGGGGCCGGGGCAAACCAGCACGGCAAAGGCCCTCTATCTCACCATACCTACCTACCTATCTCAACACGTCAGAGCTGTAGCATATCCAGAACAACCTTGATCCACGAACCCGCCTTACCGCCCCCTTCCCCTTCGACATCGAAAATGGTCGTCCGCATACGTCTTGCCCGCTTTGGGCGCGTCAATCAGCCCTTCTACAACATCGTCGTCTCGCAAGCCAGGTACGCCCTCCTCGATCCACTCATTTCGATCACCACTACACACCACCCTCCGCAAGACCCCCCTCCCGGGAGAGATTTCCGAGACGATCTCAACACCGAACCACTGGGGACTACGACTTCTAATGACAAAAGACTAACGCGCGCAATCCCGTAGAACCGCCCGCAACAGCAAGCCCATCGAGGTCATCGGCACCTATGAGCCCATCCCCAAGCAAGACCCCTACGACCCCACGGCCAAGCCGCACAAGGACATCCGCCTCGACACCCTCCGTGCGCGCTACTGGATCGGAGTTGGCGCCCAGCCGACCGACACAGTATGGAGGTTACTGTCAATGGTAACGACCCCGTCCACAATCAGCTCTGTCTCACTTCCCCTACAAAACAATTCCCCAGAGGATTGCGGGGCTTCTGTTTCTATTCGAGGTGGCCAATCTCTCGGATAACAGCAATCGACGATGCGTGCGTAGGGGGGACATAAGAAGCAGGAATGCGAGAACGCTGGGCCATCGATTGCCAAGACGAGCCGCTAACACAAACATCCGTTGCGCAGATCGGGATCCTCGAGCCGAAATACACATCAAATGGGACCGCCAACACGGCAACCGCGGCAAAGTCCATGAAGCCTTTTACGGACCGCTCTGGTACGACCAAGGCGTGGAACTATTTTGTGGCCCAGCTCAGGCAGTAACTGGAAAGAGGAGACGGGGAGAAATGGCTCAGTATGATCGGTGGATGTGTCAACGCTGGCAGTGGCTACGCGCTGCCAGAAAGAAAATTGAAAAGAGACGAATTAAACCCTCTAGGGGGGTGGACGGCGAAGACGACTTTCTACGGCGGAACCTGCGCCGAAGGGGTCAGGTAGAAAAGACCGGCCAGAGACGAGCCAATGTACTATTACGGGGTAACTATTGCGGGCCAAGGGCAGGTTTGCATGTAAGACTTGAGTCGCATGGGCGAAGATGTGGTACATGCGGCACGAGCATACCTCCCTCCCGCTGAATATATCGCGGGAGTGTCGTGTCACATGAGCTGTACACTATAAAAGAGAGGCTCTTACTATCCAAGATTGCCAAAGGCCGCTGTGAATCGTTCGGGGGCCCGCCTCGTCTTGGGAAGGCTTGTCTCTAGACCAAGAGAGTTGACCAGAAGAAAACTTAGTACAAAATAAACATGGCCAACGCCCTAAGCATGCTACCACCACGTTGACAAAGGAGGCTATACAAAAGAAAAGACGAAACCCTCCTAAAACCAGGAGAAGCAAGCAAACAACCTCCAACTCCCAAATATGCGTGACGCTTTACGCGGTGTCTTTTTTTTTTTGGCGCCGTGAACTGTCTATCCCAAGCGGCCGTGTAGAAAATGTCTCTGCACCATCGCGTTTGAAAACAACTCTGTCTCTAAAACTGTGTCTCCGTGGAGACTCGCAAAAGAACCGCGCTTAGTGCGATGCGTGGAACACGATGTTCATAAAAAGGCAAACGACCATGACACACACCCCGTATATGGCGAGCGCCAGAGCCATCTTGCGCAGGGCGTCTTGTTCAATGTGCTCCAGGTCCCATCGCCACTTGCGGTTCCAATGGCGCGGGTTGGCGACGACACTAGCGACACTGCCAAGACTAGCAATGCTGGTGACCATCGGATCCGCGTCCTCTTCATCCGAGGGACAGTCGGCGTCGTCATCCTCCTTGTGGAGACGTTGCTGGTGCATGCTGTCGGGGTCGCTAATCTTATAGTAGAAAAGACCCGGAAGAATGAAGCTGATGCTGGTTGAGCCGGTGCTGCCGACGTAGGCAAGAACTCTCTCGAGGCTGTGGACCGAAAGAGCGGTGACATAAGAAAAGATCAGAATAATAGAGGTAAGGATGGCAAATCGAGTCTCGCCCATAGAGGAGCTAGATCCGTGATCGGAGTGGACAGACGCCGACGGGGGCAGAAGTGGACGACCGCCAGGGGAGCCGGGCCGGCCGTTGCCGCTTGAGCTGCGGTTCGGGCGCCACTTGAGAATTGCATCGACGGATGCTCGGCAGGGGTGGACTTGCAACGGGACGGAGAAAGTGACAAGCACGACAATGGCCAACTGGCCAATGTAGGACGCGGCGGTCGCGGAATCTAGACGAGGGTCAGAAAGGCCAAACACAAAGCTGGAAACCCACGTACACATCATGACAATGTTGCCCACAACCTTGTTGCCGAATGTGAGGTAGCCAGTGATGGCAACTACAATGTAAATCGAAGCGGCGCCACCGATGCTAGAGCCCACAACGCCAATGACACTGCTGGGACTGTTGTCCTTGATTTCGTTCAAGATGGCGAACATCTGGCTATGGTATTAGCAGTGAAAGTCGACCAGGCCAAGGGGAACGACGTACGTTCTGGTGGCATGTATACGCGAAAACGACCACGGGCAACGTGCTGAGAAAGGCTACAGCGCTCTCAGGTTCGACGACCCTGATCTCGCTCATGTCTTTGAGCCGGTCGGTAGCGAAGTGGTAAATGACGAGAATAACGAGATATCCAATGGAAACCAGAGCGACAATGCTGGTGTACTTGAGCGAGTCCAGCTTCTTGAGGAAGCTCAGGGGAATGATGACCAGCATGAAGGCGGTGATCCAGAAGTTGCGATCGCCCAAGTAAGGGTAATTGGCCACGGCACCGCTGAAAAGGCCAACAAATACCTTGGGCATGAGATCGCCAATGATAATCATGTAGGATACGCCGACACCGAAGCACTTGATCGCAATGGCAGTGTCAAAAATGATGGCGGCGTTCGGGTAGGTGATCTTGGAGATGGCGAAGAAGGACGAGGTCCCACGATCGAGGTAACGGGCGCAGCGTGACTGAAGATAGAGGCCGAAGGCGGCCGTCATGCCGGACCAGACAATCATCAGCACGCCGAGCATGCAGCCCATGTGCGATACCACAGAGGGCATCGCCAGCGTTCCAGCGCCGACAACTGTAGCCACACACCGTCAGTATTCCAGTCCACGTTGCATTCGTGCACAATATCGAGGGCGGGGGTTCTCGGCCCAAACGTACTGGTATTGAGCAGGTTGATGACACTACTGGTCATTGAGGCCTGCCCTCCCCCCTCCTTTCCGTTTCTTCGACGTTGTCTACGCATTGCACGTCACATGTCAGCAGAGAGCTCTCTTCCAGGAACCGTCCGACTCCATCTCTCTGCGGGGCAGCGATTGGGGCGGGCGTACCGTGACATTTCGTCGGAGCTTCCAGACGCAATCGAATTTGCGTTCCCATCAGTAATGCTGGAGTAGTTCGGCATAGTATTCCGCTCGGGGTTCGTCGGGATCGATCGTCGTTCGTCGGTCGGTCGGTCGTTGTGGTCGTCTCTCGAGTGTGGTTGTCGCAATCGCAGGCGCAGGCGCAAAAGCGGAGGCCAGATACGAGGGGCGAGCAGCAAAAGAGTGCTGGAAGAAGCCGAGCCGGGTAATTGACTAGAGTGAGGTGGTGTCCACAAGCGCAACTGGGCGTCACAGTACGCGGTCGCGGGGGAGGGTGGTTGGTGAGAGATGTTTTGCTTGTGATATTTCGAGCAGAGCCGCAAGGAGAAGTCGGATTAGAAATGGGTTGGTGGAGGAAACGTAGTTGTGCTGAATCAGAAGAAACGACGGTCTTGCTCGGCTTCCCGGCGTTTGGTGCTGCGGGTTCGGGTACGGGGGTGCAACTGCAGCTACGGCTACGGCTGCAGCTGCGGCTGCTTTGCTACTTTGAGCGCGGTGGTCGAGTCGGAACCCACACACAGGGCGGAGTAAGGCAGTGAGGTTGGACGAGTTAGCCGACGGAGGAGGCGCGAGGGAGGGTGTGACGTGATTTTGTGCGATTCTCTCGAAATCGCAGAAGGGAAGGCGGCCGCTCTACCGGGACAAGCCTCGCGAATCCTGTCGGGGTGTAGCGACCGAGTAATCCGAGCCTGCGTGGGCGCGAAGGATGGGGAGAGAGGCAGACAGACAGGTGCAGTCTGCAGTCTGCAGTGCGAAATGGGCTTGCCGGGCTGGAGCGCACTGGACAGATGGTGGAACGCGGAGAAAAAGGCAAATGTCGAGTGGCTGATACCGGTATCCTCGCCCGTTCGATCGCCAGAGCGAGCCACGACGCAAGAGGACGTTGTCTCGGGTCGCAGGTCGCAGGCCGCGCGGGTCGTAGGATGCGGGACGTAGACCACACGCGCAACGCAGGTCACACGACAAGCAGTTGGCGACGGCGTGGGTTAGGTGTCTGTCTCTTCTGGGCAGTCCTTGTTGGGGTTTTTGGGAGTACAAGTAATTGAAAAGTAAACCAGAAGAAGTAGAGGACAAGCCCTGGCGTCGTCGACGAGGTTCCCGCTGAATGAACGAGGAAGTCCAAGGATGTTTAATTATGGAATGCCAACTGGCCACTTTGCCAGAACTGCATCAAGCTGTCAGGGCCCGAGCCAGCCACGGGTCCAACGTTCAATGACCAGTGTTGTTTGTTTCCGTACCTGAGATTGCCATTGGTTTTAGGTAAGAAACTGGAATACCCGACCGGAAGTCGACGAGAGCTTCTTCGTTTTTACGTATTGCCCAGACTGCGAACCGGATGGAGTGAGTGGCCACGAGGGCACATTCCGAATGTCCGTCAGCCCGGCTCGCCGAGGAGCAGCTGGGCGGGCGCTAACATCAGCAGCGCCAGGTAGCAGGAGACCAGGAGCAGGGCAGGGCAGCAGGCCTAGCGCGCGTCCCCGGCATGCTAAGATAGGTACGGATAGGTAAGGATACAGTAGTACCTGCTGTTCCACTGCCACTGTGGGGGCCACGCGGACCTCTTGGAAGCTCTCCTGTCGGCGCTGTAGGAACCTAACCAAGGTACCTAATCGAGGCACCTTCAGCGGCCCATTACGCTACTTAGATTAGATAAGCAATTGAGTTAAGTGTAGTTTAACGAGACAATGTAAGACAAACAGCTTAGAGGGGAGAGACACTATCATCATCAAATGCGTCTCAATGCAATCAGACCCAGTTTTGGTGCGGAGGGAAGGACCCCTGTCGTACCGAGGCAGCTTGTCTTATTGGGGTGGTTCAGGAACACTGAACGGGGTGGGTCCGTCACGAGCCACACATCAATCACCTGGCGGTCGGGTACAGCTTCAGCCACTAGCAGCGCGCTCATTCAGCCTTACTACGCTAAACAACGGTGAGCACATCGATCGACCCTGGGAATTGTTTGTTGTTTCCACACACTCGACGACCATCATAACCATCCAACGACAACCATCTTTTGACAGGCCAGTTGCGCCGCGAGACAGGTTGCCCGTGACTTTGTGTAAAACGCGCAGAGACGTCACCTGCTCGTCCAAGCAAGAACATATTCGCACCACACCGGTCCACCAACACCTTCAACACGCTACACCACACGTGTTACGCTGGCCGTCATGGATAACTCTCTGGACAACACGACCCTCTCGACGGTGTCGCTCCTCGAATCGCGGCTCCTGCGCATCGAGCACCTTCTGTACGGCCCGACCGCGGCGTCGCCATCGCCCCAGACGGAGTCCGCGGTCGACACGCTCCAAGATCTCGAACGCCGCTTCAACCACCTCCTGTCCCGTATCCGCGTCTACGGCGAGTTGATGAAGATTTGTACGTCGTCCGGCCACATGATGCCCTTTCTCGGGCATGTCCACGTCACTAACCCCGGTCGTAGACAACTCCCATCCAGCCCTCTTCCAGCCCCCTCCGCCCTCCGAGCCCCCGGCCCAGCTGGCCCCGCAGGCGGTTCAGGCAACGGTCCTCGCATCCGCAGCTTCCTTCCCGGCCACAGCCTCCTCGCTGACCTCCGTCAAAGACTGCCCGATCCCTGAATCGTCACAGAGCGCCGCATTGGCCTCCCTCGTGCCCAAGATGCGCGGCATCGAGACGACGCAGATCGCCCAGGAGGCCGAGTTGGCCAACCTCCGCGCACGGAGCGAGGAGGTCCTCAAGAGATGGTACCAACAGAGCATTCTAGGCGCCTCCGAGTTTGTAGCCGACGTCGAGGGCCGAGTGGAGTTGGTCGAGCGCCGTGTACGAAGGGCCGAACGGGAAAAGGAGGAGGCGGCAGCCATTTGATGAGCCCTGGACGCGCTCCACAACCAAGCCGTGGCGATCCCATCTGAATCAGCAATCGCCGTCGCTCGTGGAAATTTTCTCCAGGGCAGGGCATTGTATACACCGAACCACGTGTGTTGTAGCCTGGGAGCCGCCATCGGCCAGTCCACATCTCATCTGCACCATCGGCCGGCGTTCATGGCAACAGACAGCGGCCTTGCGAGGCCAACACCATGGCGGACAAGGGCACACAGCGCAAAGCCTGTAGAAGAAAAATGATGGTTTGCCAGTGATCGTCAGGGCAACCTTGGAGAACCAACGCGACTGGCCGGTGAAGACCCCCCTCCTCGTCCCAAGGACCGAGTACAGGGCGGATGGCTTTCTTCGTCCCACACCATCTTGGTCAACGGGAGTTCCGGCATTGGCATATAAAAGGTTCAGATTACCGAGCATGTAAGCGGACGACCCCGAAAAAGTCTGACGTCGGCCGCCCGAACGACGACGCAGAACGAGAAAGAACAAAAGCTTCCTCAGAGTTTGCGCATGATCAGATCAAAGCACCAATGATGCAGAGACATGATGAATCAGAAGGCGCAAGTATCATGCCGGGCCAGCTCGGGCAGCCGTGCGGGAGTTTGCCTCTCCGCGTTTCAGAAGCAGGTTTGTCCCGGTTCCAGGACTGGTTGGCGGGTGCTACCCAGGCTCTAACCCGGCTGCTCGGCGGGTTAAATCGAAATTAGCGGATGAACTACAGCAAGCCGGGGACGGCACTGTTTTGTTAGCATTTCGTTCAGTTCTGAACGGTGGCAAGTAGCTGTCAATACGAGAATGTCAGTTGCTGTTGTTCCTCGAGTGGGAGCGTGAGAACCAGGTCTGGACGTGATAAGGGCGGTGACCGAGCGCAGATGGTGAACGTTGCAGTGCGCAGAGCCGGAAGAAGGGTATTCTTTCCAGCCGGAAAGCCTTGCTTCTCGGACGCGCTGCCATCGTCGTCGATGGCACTCGCTCCGGGGGGGGGGGGGGTTCGCCTGTGAACCATGGGACACAGATGACAACCCAGCTGGTGATGGCGATGGCACAAACGGCTGCATCAAGGCCGGCTGATTCGCTTACCCCCAACCTCAACCATGCAGCCATGGTAGACGGGCGATTGGGGAGGGCCACGCCCATATTACCAGCCTTTGCTGCATGACTCCCTAGGGAGCGCCCAAAGTGGAAGTCTAGCGAGAGAATCCGAGGACGAAAGAGCCCAATTACTACGCGCAAAGGCAGTCATCAACAGCAAAGTGTCGCAAACCGCGGCAGCTCATTGGTAGCCTGGCTCTTTTCCAGCACGGCACGTCGGCGTGAAGCATGTCCTTCCCCTCCCCGCTACCCGCGCCCAGACCGCCGGATCACCATACATGTCCTTGATTCGGGTCCCCTCTCCCCGTAAGCTGACGTGTCTGCGTGTCAAGCCACACGTTGAGAAACGCCACCGGGGCGTCGTTGGGCGCACGCAAAGCGACTCGAATATTTGCCCATACTTCCCGTCATCGCGTAGAGAGTACAGAGTGCATAGAACGCGATGATCGCCTTGTGGTGGTGTAGTGTAGCTCTTTTCGCTCGGCCTCATGCGGTCATAAGAGAGACAATGCAAGGGGGGTTGCGGGACGGGGACAGGGGGGGTGAGTCTGCCATGGACCATGGTGAAGAAAATACTGAGATGCACAGTGTGTCTGCGATCAGATTCGACTTGCCCTGGAGTGAAGTTTGTTCAGCATTTGTTCAAGCAAGACTTTCTGCTATTCTTCCCACGGGGATGACAGGGAGAGCGGGCGGTGAGGTATGACGGTGCTGGCATTGATGATGCCCGTTGGGATCCTGGGGAGCTCACGCGCGGACCGCCAAAAGTGTCCCCCGCCGTGTGTCCCTGCATGCCAAAAGAAAGAAAAACACTGTTTGGATCGCACCCGGTCGAGTCTGGGTCCAGTCGATAAGGGCACCACTAACCACGATATGGTATCTTGAGGTTCCATCTGCGCCTTTCTGTTAGTGTCAAGTCGTCACCAAGCTCGGAGGCAGAGAAACTGGCATACGGACAGACGGTTGGACGGGCACCCATTCAGATCAGAGGACAAGAAGATAGGCGGTCCGAGAGCAGCGACTTCCAGCGGGTCATTGACAGAGAAGCCCGCTACTTCACGTCCATCCACACCGCTTCCCCGTGTTGGAGAGACCTGCTCCATCGGGGACGGCGCATGCCGATCTCTGTCCGCGCTTGCGGCGGAGGCGCGCTGGCGATGAAACGACACACAAAGAGGGTGCCGGTCAGAAAACCCGCCCCCTGCATCAGGGCATCAGGTGCCGGCGGGGAGAGCCAGGGCGGTGGTCGAGTGGTCGGTTGCCCTCTTCTGTGACGGGTCTTGACTTGAAGAAAGGGTCTATTCTGCACATTTCTCAGCTTTTCCCCTTGTTCCCGACGTTTGCATTCGCACAGGCTTGAGGCGTCAATGGGGAGAAAACGCGCCGTGTGTCATGCACGTAATGCGATAGCAGGCCGCGATGGTTGGCAGCTGCCCCAAGCTCTGATACGTTCTCTGTCGTCCCCGTTCGTACAGAGGGGCAGGAAGGACTTCCCGTTCTGCTGCAGCCGTTTGAGCCGGTGAAGCGCAAGAAGAGAAGAAAGAAAGGTCGATAGAGGGAGAGAGAGACCAGGCACCGGCGCCGGCCGTTTGGCGCCAGTTTTCTCGCTGGCCTCCAAACGTCTGAAACCACGGGAACCAGGAACAGCTCGCCTGCCACAAGCTTGTCTATCAAAACGTCTTGTGCCAATCGAAAACCGGGAGGGGCATCGTAGCGTCCTTTTCTTTCTTCCTTTCTTCTCTTGTTTCTTTGTTCCACGAACCGAATCACACTCCAAGCCTTCTTTCTTGTCCCCTCGTGAGCCTCGGCCGGATGTCATGCGAGAACTCCTGACGAATGCTTTCTCCAGAGCCGCCCGAGAGCCGTGAGACTCCCCATGCCTGGGGGGTGGGGGGAGACTCCACCAGACAGAGGCACAGCCCCTATTCGCCCTTCTTTCGTCCCATACTCCATTGGTGTCGAGTTGAACAATGCGTTCGTCTTGACGTGTCTAGGAGGGAACGGGGGTAGGGAGGGTGGAGGGGGGAGTCCGGAGTAAAGCAGTAGCCATGATCGCCGTTTGCTAATGCAAACGATCGGAAAGCGTTCACGGCATGGGAAGCATGGCCGCGTCGACTGGCGCCACAGGACAGTCGGCCCACGGGTGATGATGATGATGATGATGATGATGATGGATGTGGTCTAGCCGGTACTCGTTGCCGGTCGGCACTGGCAATGGCAAGTCCCAACCGAATCTGGGAGAGTGACGGAATCCCAGGTTAGATCCCCAGACTCCATTAGCCGCGAAATTATACGCCGTCCCGTCGGTCGCCGCCCGGGACACTCGGCGCTTCACAACTGGTGGAGGCCCCATTCCACCGGACCATCAAGGGCATGATTTACTACGAGGACGAGCAGTGAGTTAGTCGGTTAGCCAGTTCAGTGAGTCATCAACTGCTGGAGGACTGCGAGTGTCGTGGGCCCTCCTGGAGGGCCCACGACACTCGCACACCACATCGTTTGAACTCTAGCAGTAATCACGTTTATGCGCCCGAAGGTCCCGAGACTGCTCCTGATTCAAATTCACTGGGATCCGCCATATTGCCACATTGGCATTCGGTCGCTTTCCCCACGGGCCACGGCCCTGCTGGCAGGGCTAGGCCGGGTCTGGAGCGAGCGAGATTAGTTGATGGGCTGAGTACGCGTGTAATGCAAGGGCGGCCGGCGATGGCAGGCGGGATGGCAAGCAGAGGGCAGAGAACCGCCATACCTACCGTGCCCATAGCGTTCTCAGCAAGACGGACGCAATGATGGTATCTAGTGTTCAAACCCCTCTCGAATGCTCCGTTCGACGTATGGCCGGGTCTCGGCTCAGGCAAGGCAAGGCGGAGCTTGAGGACGTGGGCCATCAGGGCTGGAGTAAACCAAAAAATGAGGTTGAAAAGCGCGATCGATAAAAGAGAGGAGGGAGTGGTGGGGTAGGCGGGTGGATGCGTAAGTCAGGGGTAGAATGACATCCAACCAATCACTGAATGAATACGGGGACGAGACCCACCGTCCAATTCTTTTGGCGGGATGGCTTGCAGGACTCGAATCGAAGGAAAAGGTGCGAGGGGGGAACCAGTTCCTGCCTCTCAGAACTGCCTCGAACAGTGGTCGCAACGGGGAAGACCAGAAAGTTTAAAGGGGAAAAGAAGGGAAAATCTCAAACCTCCCGATTTCCGACCCAGGAAGAGCCGAAGAGGGGAGGGAGGGGGGGAGGGGGCAAGGACCAACTGTTTCCGGGGAGTGTGATAGGAGAGACTGGGGTTTTGGCGGGAGATGCTCCGACACGAACAGGATAGGCAGGTACCGGACTATCAGACGGATCGCTCTGGGCAAGTACCAGTGTACCACCACCACCACCACACCCACCCCAAGGAACGGAATTGCTGTTCCTCTTGCCCCGCCCCCGATGACAGATATGGGAACGGGAAAATCCTCCCAAAAAACAACAACGGACTACTACGTACAAGTAAGCGCAAGTACCGGGCCACCGGCAGAGCGTGTGCTGTCAACAACACGCGCACAGGGTGCACCAAGCGGGATAAATTCTGTGTCATGCAGCCGCAATAGCAGTAGTAGCAGCAGCAGCAGCAGGAGTGAGGAGGATGGGAGATGGAAGATAGAAGATGGAAGATGGAAGACGCTCCTTGTTGCCGTTTTTGCTCTCGGTTCGTCTTTTGCGTGCATTCGCACATATGTCTAGGGTACTACTTAATTAGGCCTTGCCTAGATACACAGCATAACAGGTACCTGCCTGCCAATACATTTCGGTAATCAGTTGCGGGAGGGGCCAAGGTATTAATTATATTGGCCGTCGGATGGCCCAAGCTGCGAATAATTCTCGGTTTTTGGTGTTGATTATTACCTGCACTTCATTCCCCTTGGCCTTCTTCGTGTGTTGTCGTCGTCCTCGTGCATCGTAATCCCACCACCGCTCAAACCCCTCTGCTATCCACCCCCCCNNCAATTGTCCTTTTTTGGCCATTCCAGCATCTACCCCCCGGTCTCGCTTCCCGCGTCGACTGGTGGTGGTGCCTGGATTCTGGATCTGGGTCCTTTTCGATCCACCGTCCACGTTGTGCGTCTCATTCAGTCTGGGTCCCTCTCACCCTTTCGTTGCTGCCCACACCAGCAAACCCGCAGCACAGTGGCACCCAGCTCCCCCAATCCATCCCAAAGACACAGGGCAGGCAGACCATAGACAGGCCACCACCAGGGAACCCCCCCGTCAGCACAGCCTATGAACCTGCAGCACCGCAACACAACCCCCGACACCCGCACCACCAGCGGCCCTTGCATCTTATCGCAATCGTAGCCACAGGTGTCCCCAGTGTCTCTCCCGCTGCCCTCTTTTAATTCCATTCTTCCCACCCCACCGTCCATCCCTCTCATCCCTTTCCAACCCCATCCTTCGACCAGACCGGCTTTCGACTTGCCGCCCGCTGTCGCCCGCCGACAAACAGACAAGACTTGAGAGACAGGCAGACAAGAGAGTGAGAGGGAGAGAGAGAGAGAGAGAGAGAGAGCGGAGGGCCACCATACTGGTACACGTAAACGCACCAGGCACACATCCCACCCGATGCACCAAACGCTGGATTGATTCCAAAAGCCCGAGGCGCGACGGTTCCCGACTGGCAACCGCTGCGATCATACCAAAATAAAATAAAAACAAGGGGCTGATTGGCACTTGCACACCAACACGCGATCAAGGTACCACGAGTCCACAACACAAACTCGCCCGGCCCAGTCAACCAGTCTACCTACACGACTAGTCGAGGTACACTACAGAGTACGGATACACTCCCACGAGCTTGGCCCATATCGAGAAGAGAGCAAGCGAGCAAAACGTAGCAAGTGAGAAGTGACCTGGAGACTCGACACCCAGAGCGAGCTAGAAACCACACCAGAGGACGGTATCGACGCCACACGACGCCTCGTCTCCTTCGCCGTCTACTCCGCCGACCGCCAGGAGAGCCAGCTGGGGTTGGGTCTGGCCTGCTTGCTGCTGTGGCCCAGAGCGATTTTTCTGCCTCGTTTTTTCCCACGCCGCCCGCTTCCTTTTTGGGATTCTGCTAGTCGTTGCCCTTCATTTCACGCCGTCAACCGACGACCAACGCTCGCCCGTCGTTCTCTCTATTCCTCTTCCGACAGCCTTGCTTGGCTTCCCCTACAACACACTACCGCCGTCGTTCGTCTCCCAACGACGCACCTCACCCGCCTTTTCTCTCCTTCGACTCGACATTCATTGTTGTTGTTCTTCCTCTTCTACCCGCCTTCCATCCATTCTTCTTCCGATTCCTCACTCCTTCGACCTTCTCGACCTTTTGTCTCTTTCATCTTCATCCCCACCGGCAAACACAGTCATTTCGCTGCCGTCTTCGATTCACTTCGTCACAACAGCCATTCCGACTCTTCAATTGCTCTTTTTCCTACTTTCCCTGCAAAAGAGGCTGCCTTGCTGGACAACCCTCTGAACCGAACTATTCACCCTCGAGATCCCAAACACAAATCCTTCCATCCATCCAACCATTGCTGACAGCCTTCCTTCGCTGCCACTACGTTCCAACCTCATCAGCACAACGGCCAGCGCATACGCTACCTTGCGCACTGAATCACTCGACATAGACATCACAACAACATCCCCCGGCGCCCTTGTCTCTATTTTTGGCCGACGGCCCAACCACCAGTCGCTCTTTTTCTCTTTTCTTCCCAGTCCCTCGAGGAATCGCATTCCAGCCACGACAGCCACCTCGCAGCATTCGGATTACGTATTCACCGTTGGACTCGCACCGTTTCGCTTACTCCCCTCACCTGCCGATTCGTTCGCTTCGACTGCCTGTCTCTCGACGACGTCTTGAGGTCCATCGACCCATTTCCTCAGCTCCGTCCTCTTTCGAGACCGACCCTGGACACTTGCCCCCAGGCAACTAATCGCTATTCGTTAAACCCCGACGTCTTTCTCTATGCCATCCTACGGTTCTCTTCATTCACCGTCATTGCGCAAAATGGAACAGTCAAGGGTTCAGTACGGGAGGAAGGGCATTAATCTGGGGAACATCATCGGTGATCCCTTCGCCCTAGCCACAGTCTCGATCTCCATGGTATGTCGACGTCCGCGCAGCTTCTCCTTGGCCCTCGCGACTGCTTGATGCTAACTATCCTCAAGCTTGCATGGATAATCGCATTCATCAGCGCCATCATCGCGACGACTCAAGTCACAAATGATACCGGCTCTTTTCCCCCCTTTACATGGTGGACTATCGTCTACATGCTGTTCCTTATCGCCGGCGTCTTCGTCGTCGTCGCTTCCGACACAGCGCAAACCTACCACGTTGCTCTCACGGGGTACTTGGGTGCAGCCCTGGCCCTCAACTCGCTCACAATTCATTCCCTCATCTACTCGCCCGTCGGCGCCCGCCAGTCTGCTGGCGCCGGCTTCATCCTGATGGCCATGGTTACCGTACGTTCAGATGATTTGCAATGCGATGGACAAACACTTACTGCCTACAGATTGTTTGGATCTTTTACTTCGGCTCCGCCCCGTCAGCGAAGCCGCGCGCTTACCTTGACTCCTTCGCCCTGCAGAAGGAATCCGGTAGCCGACAAATGATGTACGCCGGCGGTCGCCCCGAAACCTCGACCTCGGTGCAACCCCCCCAGATGTACACGTCGGCGCAGCTCAACGGCTTCGAGAACCCGTCTCCCGTCCAGGGCATCCCCACCACCCAGACCCGCAGCTCGGGCGTGCCGCCTACCTTCAACGCGGCGCCGCCTACCGCGAAGCCCCCCGGCCAAGACCAGGAGGTGGTACCGCCCACCGAGTATCCCTACCGCGCGAAGGCCATCTACAGTTACGAGGCTAACCCCGACGATGCGAATGAGATCTCCTTCTCCAAGCACGAAATTCTGGAGGTTAGCGACGTGAGCGGACGGTGGTGGCAGGCGCGCAAGGAGACGGGCGAGACGGGCATCGCACCAAGCAACTACCTGATCCTGTTATAATGAGCTCACGAATTTCGTTTCGCCGTTGGAGATGGGAGCAAAAAGAAGATGACCATATGGGAAATGGGAATGGTATCGCACTCACTGCTTGTTGGAGTACATTAGGGTCTCTTGTCCGGGATAAAACCAATCGCCCGCCTTTTGGAGTCACGGGCGGCACCACGTATATCCGCCGAAACGGCCTCTTTTTCTTCTTCTACCCGTTGTTTTTACTTCTACTCGCCCACCCCCGCGTGCAGGCCCTCCCTCTATTACTGTTAGTGTATGTTGCCATGATTGCTGAAACCGAGGGGCTATAGTGGGCGTGTGTTTTCCCCCTTTCTTTCATTTTTACGTTTGTTTTTTCCAGGGCGGTTTTCACGAGCAATGGGTCTGTCATTCGGATAGCTATGATAGCTCGCAAGTGGAAAACACATGAGTTGTCTGTGTTCCCTTGCTGTTTTATAAATGGCATTTAACATGCTGGAAAGAAGCGGGTGGGTGTTTGTGTGATTGACTCGGTGAGACTAAGGACATGCCAAGTACGTCGGATGGCTAGGTTATCAAGTACAGGCTTTAACGGCTGTGGAAGTCATGACATGACAATGCCTCTAGCAAAGATCCTTCATGCTTACTGCATTTCGCTCAATCGTCCTCGTTCTGCTTGGCATATGACGGCTTTGTGACAACACAGCAGACTCGTCACGAGTGTAGGGCGTGCTCTCAGCAACAGCCCGTCGCTCTCGGCACACGGAGTGTTGTGTTCATCAGCCGAGATCCTCTCTTCGACTGCTTCCATTGGGTATCATAACAACCTTCCTTTCGCCTCTCGCCCTACTGTAAGAGCGAGCAAAGCCTCGGGGCCGGGGCAATATCGTCCCGGCCATTGTCCACGCCAGCTTGTACACGCCCATATCCTCACCTCACGCCTTGTCCAGCCTCTTTCTCAGCTCCCGCTCCTTGGTCTGGACCTCCAGCTCGAGCCTCTCGACGCTGTACTCCAGCCCTTCCCTCCTCTGCCTCACAGCCCTCGCCCTCAAGGCCCTCTCCCCACCCAGCGGCTTCCTTTTCGCGTCCTCCCTGCGGTTCTTGTACTTGCTGGTGGCGGCGGCGCCGCCACCGCCGTCGTCGGCTTCGGCTTCGGGCCGGGCCAGGCGGCCCTGGAGCAGTTCGCAGCGGGCCTGGAGGGTCTCGATGCGCCTCTCGCGGCGGGCGATCTGGGCGTCGGCGCGGTCGAGGAGCAGGGCGATCTGAGGCCCGATCTCGTCGCGCAGGGAGGCCTCGGCGGCGGCGAGGGTGGGCTGGGGGATCAGCTCGAAGTGGCGGGTCGGGCGGAGGACGGAGGCTAGGCGGGGGAGGTCGGAGACGCCGGCGTCGAGGGCGGCGACGGAGGAGGAGAGGAAGTCGAGGGAGGAGCGGAGGGAGGCGACGCAGTCTGCGTAGGTTGCTCCGTTGTGAGCCATTGTGATAGTGGTCGTGGTATTGGCGGTGGTGGTGGTGGTGGTGATGATAATGGTGGCTCTTCGTCTACGTTGTTGTTTGTTTACTTTTGGG
>NWBT01000045.1:5232221-5243144 GCA_003386485.1 Colletotrichum lentis
GGGGGGGGGGGGGGTTAGGACGACGGTAAGATCATAGCGACCAGGAGGGACGGGAGTTGGACTTGTGATGATCGGAAAAGAGAAGGGGGGGGGAGAGGGCAGAAAGGTAAACGCTAAAGACTCGACTGATGAACGAGGGAAAGGGTCAGGGCAACCAGAAGGCGGCGGCGGTATGGAAGCGGGTAAGGCGTGACAAAATGCGAAGCAGAGTCTAATCATGCTCGACAATTTTGATTTGGGATATATTTTGGTGCGTCCCATATCCCGTTCTTTTTTTTTTTTTCCCCTTCCCCATCCCTCACTAGAATCCCCCTCCCCTCCCCCTCCCCTCGTACATGGTGAAGATGTACTCTGTACACCTGGGTGTTCCGGACATGGCACCCTTCTTCCCCATCTGTATCCCCCAGGCCGGACCCATGACCGGGTCAGGTAAGGTACCTACATAAAGAGGAGGAGGGAAGGGTAGAAGAAGGGTGGGAGGGATGAGATGGGTAACGTAGATCAAAGGTTAGGTAGCAAAACCACACCCAAGGACCCTTTTTTCTTCTTTTTTGTGCAGAAAAGATAGATGGGCAGAGTGGAAAAGGGCGAAAAGTCCAACGGGGACACCAGTCTGTCCGCCCCCCAAGCCCATTATCCGACTGAAATGCTGGGCTTCCCGGTCGTAGGCATTGCCGGAGCAAAACGTCCGCATGACCCCTGTGATAGGCCCGAGCGGCAAGGCAGCGCTTACGGGGCCGCATGGAGCACTGCGTGGTATCCGTCGAACGGGACCCGCTTTTCCTCTTGTCTCTCTCTCTCTAGTCTCTCTCAAGAACTGGACCCACAAGGGTAGGTGTTGGTACCTACCTGCCCAAAGTACCGAGCTTGGTAGGCATGACTATGGGATAGCGTATCCGAAAGACAGGTAGGTAGCAGGTAGGTACGCACACATGCTCATTTATTAGACCTCTCTTTCGCTGCCAACACCATCCTTGCCCCTACGCCCCCCCTTGCTCCTTCCATTAGTAGCGATCATGGAAGTCGACAGGGACTTGACAGGGGACTTGACAGACAGGTGGGAAACAAGAAGCAAGAGCCACACTTGTGCGTGGAAGGGAGGCCCAAAAGAGAGATGTGAAGGGGGATAATGGAAGCGGAAAGATTGCCTTTTGTTATATCAATCCATCCGAGTGTGCCGTATTGAGGAAGCTGAAGTAGAACAGACTCCAATGTATCCGTACAAGGCACTTACTTAGTTGCGTTGTCGTATTCGAAATCCCTATCCGTATGCAACTGCCCAACTAACTTCCTCGCACTAGTGCTCTTATCGCCGTTGTCGCCTTCGTTATTATCTCCTTTCGCCTTCTTCTTCTTCTTCTTCTTCTTCTTCTTATCCGCCTGACCCGTTCAAGGCAACGCGCCACGCTGATGTTCGGCTTCCGATGACGCCACGATATCCGTACTCCGAGAGAGATGCTCAGCCGCCGCGTCGACGTCTGGACCGTTCGTTCCGGCCGCGCCATCGTTACCCGCAGCACCGGGGGGTGGCGGGTAGGGAGGGGGCCACGATAGCTACGAGCATCGCGTTCAATGGGGCGGCTGACAATGCTCTTGAGGCTCTTCGGCTGGGGACCCTGCTGCCACCGCAAAGCGAACGGTCACTCATAACACAGTCCATACGTCATAAGTCATGTCGCGCGCATGTGGGAGGGAGGATTCGGGAAATGAGGGTTTCCAGAAAACCGGCGCCACTACCATGGGAGAAGGATTTCCGCGGAAAGACCGAACCTCATCTTCCGCTGAGGTTGAATTTTCCAGGCGGGTTGAGCCACGCGTCTGTCGGCCGTCGTTCCTCCGGTTATACGAAATGACGGACAAGAACAAAACACCGATCCCATGCTTCAACACGAATTCAAAAAGGGGGTTCCCTCTTTCGATGAAGCTGGAGCCGGAGTACTACAGCTTGTAAGAGTATGCTTCGCTTGCAAGGGGTGGAAAGTAAGTGAGTGAGAGAAACAGGAAACAAAAAGGACCCCTAGACAGGAAAGGAACCCCGCCATGTGCCCCTCGCCGAGAAAGAAGCTTGGGCATGAGTGTGGAAGGCGAAGCCGCGACTGAGATTCACAGAAACATCCCGTAGACACGGAATGATGCCGCGGCGCAACGGGCTACAGTTACGGATCACAGTGTGTCCGTAATTGCTACTCCGTACACGTACAGGTACAAGAAGTTTCTGGTGGCTTCGAGAAAGCAGGTCTGGGCCTAACCCTGCCACCGTGTTGAACCGAGACTCCCAAGACCCCTGAACGGGAACGTCCTCTTAGGCTCCCCTCAGGCCAAAGAGAGGCTTGTTTAATCTCCAGCAACGGCAACTCACCACGGGCTGGCACCCACCGAGGCTTGAGGCTGATTGCCTGCCAACTGCACGTCAGGGAGGGAGGCCGGCGCATGCTACTGGCTGCATCAGACACCGACTCCAAGCGTGGCCTGTCTGCCTGTCGAAGCCTGTTAAGCTAGGCCTGACAAAAGCAAGCCTAGCGATCCCCTCAGCAGGGCCCGCCCTATGCCTGGGGTCGTGCTGGCTGCCGGTGACAGCATCCAGTCGCGCCATTGGTCACATGGCTCCTTCACCTTTTGCAGAGACAGAGCCGTGGCGCCGTTGAGTTCCTTGGCGGCAGAGGCTTACTTACTCCCACAGCGCATCGAGTTATCTGCCTATCTACATAGTGTACACCTCGTTTTTCTCAGCGGCCTTGCTTCACCACCCCCCCNCTGACGAATACCTTTGAGTGGGAAATCGTAACGAATAATGGCTCGGTGGCCTATCATTCCCCACGGTCGTAAATCAGATGTGTCACGGAAGGAGTTGACCGTATCCGCCGACGGGCAAGGCTTAGCCACATATTCATCGCAGCCTTGCAACCCCCCTTCCCACGCCGCCGACGACCAAGCATCGATGTGCTGTTGAGAAACACCGATGATTAATCATGCTGTTGGAGGGAACACGGCGGGCGGGGAGATCGTGGCAGCGGCTGTCTGTGTGGCAGATAGCGGACGCTGCCGGGCTCGAATGGCCAAGTCCTGGGGGGGGGAGAGGGCATTCCCTGCAAAGGGAGGGTGTTCGACAAGGGTCTAGCTCATCAATGATGCTGACGAAATCCGGCTTGGGTTATGCTGAAACGGTCGACGAATCATGGCCGGCAAATCAGGCCGGAGGCCCTCCGATGGGGGGGTCTCTGAAGAGTGGATACTGGGATATTGGGATATATCACGATGGTCGAATGCGAGCGACCACTGCCAACTGGTCACTGACAGTCAAGACTCAACAGTCTGTTCCCCCAGCATTGTTTTGCTCTACCCCCTCCCTGCACGCTAGCTCGGCCCTTGAATTGGATTTGGCCCGGTTTGTCGTCCTGGAGAAAGTCCTCCGCCCGCGTCTGGTGGTGGTTACCACCTCCTCACGTCATCTCACTCAGTGGGCGCCCGAAATCCGGCCATTACCTCAGCTTACCCCCCCTGCTGATCGGCCCTTACCCCCCCCACAAGGCAGTTAGCAGCTAGGCAAGTACTACCATAAGTCACTTCAATAAAGGGGTTAAGTTTTATGTAAATCTAATATGTATTTAGCCTATAGAGGTATTCTAATTATATTACTATTATATTAGTATAATACTTAACTAATAATAACTATTACTAATTAATATAGCTAAGTAGCTTCCTAAGTCTATATTCCTAAGATTATAATATTATTATAATACTATCCTAATTAAATTAGAGATTAAAAAGCTATAGATAAGTATACTTATTACTTATATAATTAGCTATAACACTAAGCTTAAGGGTAGTATAGGGTCTACTAATTATAATAGCTACTAAGTAATAATAATTAGTGTAGTTATATTTATATTCTTTCTTAAAGTCTATAATTATATTACTATTATAATATAATAGTATTTATAAATTAATAATTACTTACTTTAGAGCTTCTTATAGGAGGAGTAAGGCTTATATAAGCTGTATAGGAGGTTAAGTTTCTTTAGGGATAGTTACTCTTAGATAGCAGTTAGAGAAGGCATCTAGCCTTTTTTCTTAATGTAAGAGATCTAGTAAGGGAATTTAGCACCCTAAGAAATATTAGAGATATATAAAGAACATAATAGAAACATAATAAGAATACTAACCTTAAGAGACTAAAGGTTAACTATAATCTTCTTATAAGCTTTAAAGAGTTTTTTACTTTTTAATAAGGGAATTAAGGAGATTACTATATTTCTAAATGTTATTATAAGTAGTAGTAATAGCTTTAAGTCCTTTAGCCTAATTATATTAGGATTATATTCTAATTATATTAAAATAATACTTATAGCTTAAGCTAAAGTCTCTACCTTAGCTAAAGCATTCTTAGCTTTTTAGATAGCTATATTATAAGTAATAATCTTCTAATTAATCTTAGAATTATATTAGTATTATAACTCTATTATAATAAGAATAAAATTATTACTATCTTAGTAAAATAGGTATACTTATTAAGTCTCTGCTTCTTTAAATAACCCTCTAAGGAAAAGGTGTTATTAGGATTAACTAGATTAGTATTATTAGGATTAGGTAGATTAATTTTAGCCTTATTATTCTCCTAGTAAGATGTTAGGAATATAATACTAGTATAATATATAAATATTAGCTTACCTTCTAAAGCTAATCCTTAATTACCTATTTCTACTTAGAGGTTAAAGTAGGGTTAGAAGTCTAAAAGAGATTATATTAGTAATATAATCTAAATATAATATATTCTTTTTACTTACTTTAGGGCTATACTTATACTTATATTTACTATCCTTTTTAGTACTAGCCTTAGTAGGTAGCTTATTAGCCTTAGGAGGGGTAATAAAGGTGTTAGCAGCTTACTAGTAGGTAAGCTATATATAATTCTAATTAAACTACATAAAGTTAATCTAAGAGTCTCTAAACTATTTAGTAAGAAAGGCTAGAAGGTAGTTAGAAAATTACAATTATAATATAATAGGATTATACTATAAACATATAAATAAATAAAGTCTTGTCCTCTAAGGTAGGATAACTACTAGTACCTTTCTTTAGGGTACTATTAGCATTAGTAGTAACAGCTTATAGGTTAATTATAAACTTATAGTTATGCTTTTTCTCTAAGTAATTATAAAGATAGTAGATTAGTGCAGTAGGAGACTTAAAAAGTAACTACAGTTATATTAGGATTATATTAGAAGTATAATTAATTAATTAATCTACTGTGTATATATAGATAATAAGGTCCTCCTTAGGCTAGGTAAAATTAAAACAGTAGAAGCGCTTACTAGGGAAAATCTTAATAAAATCTAAACCCTAATTAGATATTAGTATTATACTAGAGTTATATTTAGATTATAATTAGCTAGGATATAAACATCTTAGTAAGGATTCTTACTAGCTAGATAAATCTTATATCTAGGAGGAGGGTAATAAGGGTAAGTTAGTTAGGCCTTATACTAAGTAAGGGGGTTAGCTTAAATTATATTATAATTATAAACTAAATAGATTAGAAAGGAAGTTAGAAAAGAAAACTTATAAGGTGCGTAAGTATTAACTAAACTAATGCTATTTTGCTAATTAGTTATAGTTATAGTTAGTAGAGAAAGTTTTCTTAAAAAGAAATAAAGCTGCTTAATATACTGTAGTTAGCTAGCTTATACCCTACTTTTATAGGTAGGTATTAGGCAGTAGGTAGGCACTATTATAGAAGGTATATACCTACTAAACCTACCCTACTGTGCTTCTTACCTGCTCTATATATACTAACTTAAGGGAGGTAAGTATAGCTAATTAAAAATAAGATATAAACTTTATTTTTTTAACTTTATAAGTTATAGTTATAAAAAGGATTACTAAAAGAATAGCAGAAAAATTAGCTACTTAAAAAGGGGAGGAGAATTAATCTATATAAAAAGAGCAGTAAATAATTATTATAAACTTATTACTTTCCTATTATAATTAACTAGTTTATTAAAAATAGTTACATAAGAAATTCTTAGCTAAGTAAAGCCTACTTTACTATATAAGCATCCTAAAAACATTCTGCTAATATAGTCTAATTATAATATAGTCCTATTACTAAAAGTAATACCTAGGTATTAAAATCTATCCTACTAAATAGCTAGCCTTTAAGGTAGATAGTAATAGCTAAATATAACTACAGTCTAGTAAGGTATTCTGTTATTTTAATATATTATAGTTAGTAAGTGCACTAGTACTTTACATAAGGCGTATATACTATAATACCCTCTCTATTATAATATAGATATATCCTAATTATAATCTCTTTATTAGAACTATTTTACTAACTATACTACCCTCTTAAGGTATATTTAGAAGGTGTATAAGACAGCAGTATATACTTCCTAGCTAGGTAAACTTACTAGAGAGGATCTTACTAACATAAAAGGTAGGTAATAATAATATAAAGAAAATACACTGTAATTATGCCCTTCTAGGCTATGCATTATGTGAACGTGTTTTATTTTCTAGGGGTCTAGTGACATATATTAAGTATAACTATTGCATTAAGTTTCTAACTAATACCTTAGAGCTTCTAGTAAAATCTCTACTTCTATCCCTTAATTATACTGCACCTACTGGATAGCGTAGATTACTACCTGCAGCTAGCCTAAGTGCTCCTTTATTATTATAATTTTAGATATATTATCCTGCTTCTAGGCTATCCTACTAACAAAGAGTAGAGCTGCTGCTGTAGGGCCTACCTTACCTTAATAATTAGGCCTATATTAGCTGCTAGGCTGTTAAGAAGTAAGATTACTAATCTAATGCTAGTAATATTAATTACTATATAGTTATTTACTCTGCTATTAATAGTAATAATGTTATATAGAGAGTTCCCTCTATACTGCTTAATAATAAAACTTATCTAAGCTATTATAAACTATTTTATAACCTCTAAGAGGTTATAATTAAGAGGGGGCTTAGTTTAAAGGGGTTATTTAGGTTAAGTGTAGGTATAACTAAGTAGGATAAGGAGTTAATAAGATTAGACTTAATAAGATTAGAAAGGAGGATTTAATTTAGTTACTTTAGTAGGTTTTAGGATAATTTATCTAAACTATAGGTTTAGCAGGTTGTAGGTATAGTTAATAGGAGAATCCTAGATTCTATCCTAGCTAACTATATATACCTAATAAGCCTGCCTCTTAAGGTTAAATACCTCTATAGTTAAGAGTTCTTACTGCAGACCTTAGTAGTATAGACCTTAAGAGTAAAGCTATCTCTAGTAAGTTAATCTAGTATTAAGTAGACTATACTAACTCCTATAGTACTATATATTCTTAAATAAGCTACTTTACTAAGTTAACAGCATAAGAATAGGGTATAGTGCTTATATTAGGCTAACTGCTGTTTTTTTTTTTTGCATTATGTAACTAATCTTAACTGCAGGATCTAATTAGTTCTACGCTAGTTTAATTAGCGTTCTTAAATTAAATACACTGTAATTATAATTAATATATTTACAGCGTTTTATTATAAGCTTCTTAATAACCCTTCTTCTCTAGGCCTATTAGGGCTTAATATAGCTGTATCTAACACTAAGGAGTTAGAGGCGTTAGATAGCGCAGCTAAAGAGGAGGTTATTTAACAGCCCTAAAGACAGCAAAAAAGGCTATATTTAGAAAGCTTTTAGCGTAAAGCAAAAAGGATTTAATTAAGAGGGGATTATAATTTGCTAGATACTGTTTAAGACTCTAAGCTAGATACTAAGCTTTACTATAACGCTAACCTTCTGTTAGAGAAGCCTCTATTAGAGAAGACTATTACTATTAGTAGTAGTAACTCTAAAAGTAATATAGTTAAGAATAATAATACTGCTTCTATAGAGAATAACACTAAGAAGGTATAATACCTTTATAACTATATTATAATTAGACTATAATTACTTATTTTTTATAGATTAGTACTAAGACTAGTCTAGCTTATAAGACTTTAGTTAATATAACTAATAATATAGTACTTAATGCTATTACTACTATAAGTGCTGTAAAACAGGCTATACTATACTGTTTAAATAGGAAGGTAAGTATTAACTTTATTTTAAAACATAATATAAGTGTAATCTAATTATGTTAGCTGTATATCTAGAAAATAAAACAGATAATAGATCTTAAGCCTTATAAAAAGTGTATATTATGTTAAGCTGCAAATTACAAAAAGTGCTTAGATATTATACCTTATATAGAATTAAGGTGTAAGGCTTAGGATATATTTAAAATTAAAGCTTAGTGTTATAGTTAGACTATAGTTAGATTATAATTAGAGTATAACTAGATAGTAAATAAAATAAAGTGCTTTTTATATCTAATTTATACTATTTAGCTCTTATAATTTCCAACTCTAACTCTAATTCCTATATCTTTACTTACTCTAAGTCTAACTGTATTTTAAGTATCTTTACTAATCTTAATGCCTACTTATCTATAGAGCTAGTTACGCTATATAAAGTGTCTATAAGTTATAACCTTACTTACCTAATAGTATATATTAAACATACTCTAATTATAATAAAAGTATAATTAAATACTTACTTTCTCTTCTCTTATCTTTTAATAAGTTAGTACACTAGATAATAATGCTAAAGGAATTATATCCTCTAACATAATAATCTCTTTAGTAGGCGTTAGTGTAATAATATTACTCTGCAGTGTAGTAGATCCTTTCTTCCTTACTTTACTATTAATATACTATTAGGACTATATTATAATAGTATTATAATAACATTATAGGAACATATAATTTCTTAGTGTTAGTGCCTAGTAAAACTATATAGATATGCTTTAGTTATAGAAACTTAGTAGTAAGCTAGTTTGCTATGTAATTTAATCTATGTTAACGTATTCCTAATTAATAATATATACCCTATAACATATTAGAGATGTAAGCAGCATAATAAGAGTATAATAAGATTATAATATAACTATAATTAGGAAGGCTTATAAGTATACACCCTCTATTAGTCTAATATTTTACCTAAAAGTATATTTATACTAGTAACTTACTTTAATAACATTAGTATGTAGCTACACTATATTCTAGATTTCTTTTAGAATTAGTAATAGGTATTAATTTAAGTATGTTTAAAGAGTGTAGTTTTATTTATATCTTACCTAATTTATAATATAAATATTAGCTCTAGCTTCTACTAGTAACATAATTAGCTTATAATTATATTATATCTTTAAGATATATAAACTAGTAATAAGATTATAGAGCTTTAAATACTTATCTTCTTCTTTAACGTCTAGAAGGCTTATTATAGAACTATAGAGCCTATAGTAATAAGTAACCTATAGGTTGCTTATAGGGCTAAGAAGTTATTTAATACTACATTAGAAGTAAACTTTATAAAGGATTATTAAATAATAGATCTACTATTACTAAGGCTAGTGCTAGAGGTTAATTATAGTAAAGAACTTCCTAAATCCTAGATATAGTAATGTTACTATTATAATTATATTATACCTGTTTTATGCTTTTAACTCTTACTAGATAGCTACTTTAAATCCTAATCTAGGACTAAGACTTTTATTAACACTAGTGCGTTAAGGTAGTAGTAGTGCTAATAAAGTAGCTTACTAAAGTGCCTTACCTATATCTTATAAAGCATTTTAAAAACTTAAAAGTGGAGTTAGGTTAATTTACTATTTATAAAGAATTAGATATAGGTCTTAACTAGTAATATTATATTAGTATAATTTAAACATAATACAGTTATACACTATATACCTACCCTAATAAGTTAAACTTAATAGCTTAGTAAAAACTAACTTATAACTTTCTAAGCCTTTAATTTATTTAAATAATATATTAACCTCTATAAACTCTCTCTATAATAATAGTTTTAGTTATTTAGGATATCTACAGTAGATAAGATAGTTTATACTATTAAAGTATATATCTTAAATATACTAGATAGTATTATGTTCGGATTATACTTTATAAGTGCTTAAGTAGTATTCCTTACCTATCTAGGCTTAGCTTTTTTAAGGGTAAAAAGATATCTAACTTTATTAATCCTACCTTAGTTAGGATAGATAAAAGCTTAAAACTTATAGATTACCTTTTTAATTTTATCTATCTAGGTTAGACTGTTATAAATATTACTAAATAAGATTATATTATACTTTAAAAGAAGTTATTATATTATAGGGTTTAATACAAAAGTACCTATAAAGTCCTACGTTAGAAATATAATAGAATTATAATACAGTTATACTAGGGTTATATACTGTAGGTAAGCCTTAGGTTTTAGATTCCCTTAATTACAGTAAAGAGCTTATTAAGATAACCTTAGGGGATCTTATCTAGAATAGGGGGTAGATAGTTATAGACACTAATTAATATCTATACTACAAAAGGGGTTTAATTAAGATACTTAGGGATAAATAGCTTAAAAGAGTAAGTGTAATTAAGAGGAATAAAGGCGTTATTATTATTAAAATAAGGTTTACCTAAAGTAATTATTAGAAATATAGTAGGATTATAATAGGGTTATAATATAGTTATAGTCTTTACTTATAATAAAAATTTACTTATACTTATTTTCTAATAATATTATAGTAGTTATTATTATTATGTAGAATGTTTGTTAATAGTATTAAAGATATACTTTACTTAATCTAGTTATATAAGAAAGGCTAGATCTCTAGAGAGCTAACAAGCTTTTTAACTTAAGTCTAGAAGTGTTTTTTCCTAAATAGATAACTAGGTGTATACCTATTATAATAAATAGTAGGTAGAGTATTACTAGTTAACTAGGTAATATATAGTTAGGATTATATTATAATAGAATTAAGAGCCTTAAGGCCTACCTTTATAACGCTAGGCTTTAGAAAACAGTAGGCTCTAGCTAACTCCTAGTATAAGCTT
>NWBT01000045.1:5244093-5256773 GCA_003386485.1 Colletotrichum lentis
GGGGGAGGGGGATCGACTTTCACTTGACTCTGGCCGCCGAACCCTGACCGACTCTTGTGTCAAGCCAGACTCTGTGGGTACACTGGCAACTTGGCTCGAGTCGTGCAAGAAAGGGTTTCCACTGCGAAATCCCATTCTCGCTATCAGGGTCTGCCACCATCATCAAGATCCGCTTGTGCGCCGCCCTCGTGGCCGGCAACTGGGGGGTGGAGGGGTCGGCTTTCCCTTACCCCTCTGAACCAACCCCCGCCAGCATAGCGCAGGATGCAGACGGCACCCAGCTTGTCTGTCGGGCCGTGGTCAATGCAACTGGTTCACGGGTCGATTGGCCGTTGAGATGTTGGGCCAAGGATGCCCGATCCGGAGCTTGTCGCCGCCGCCGCCGCCTCTACATCGTACGGGCAACCAACGTCTTTTTTCCATCATCCTTGGCCGCGTCAATGGGAGGTCATCCATGTCGCGCTTTTGGATCCCGTCGCATCAAAAAAGTCGCCGCGACTCGGTGACTGGTGAGCCGGAGCGGGCTCCGATGCCATGTCTTAGCCCGGCATGCGAATGGCTTACTCGGGCAGGTCAACAAGCACATAGCCCAGCGGGCTCAAGTACTTACTGCTGACTGTCCTAGCCTGCCGTGCTGCTGCAGGCAATCATGACCTGTCGACGGGGGGAGTGGGTTTCGGCTAGCCGTGCTCGTCTGCAGGCCACTCGGTTGTATGGCATGCAGTAGGCGACGATCATTTCCCCCTTTCCAGCAAAAGGGTGCCGCTAACTCGACCAAATCTCGCCGCAGCAAGTTTTTTTGTCCGTCCGTACACGTGTACCGCCGCGGCGCAGATGTCTGTCGAACTGTACCTGTCGCGCGGGTCTCAAGCCGGGCACTTGCTTGAGCTTCGAACCACGCGGTAAACACAACGCGATGAACTTGAGGGAGGATAGTTGACAACGTGTTGTCTTCCCCCGTCCCTTGTCGCCGTCAACGCGAACTTTGATCAAGGTCCGGGTCTGCTCGGCCGGGTGTGCGCTGCGTGCTGTTTCGTGTGATGCCGTAGGTTGGTTGGGCCGGGCTGCAGGTGAAGTTTCGCGAAGATTCCAATTCCAGCTCGTTGGAGACGGTGTGGGGGTGCACTGACGTCTGTCTGTCTATCTGTCTGTCTGTCTGGATGTCTGCCTTCGCCTGCGGGGTTGATGATGATGCCCCCGAATGGAAGAACCTGGACCATTCTTGCGGTCCAGCAACCTCGGTCCAGCAACGCACATCAGCCATGCCTTGCCACAGGGGAGGGGTGGTGAGTTTGTTTCGACGACGGGCCGACGACGAGACACGGCCGCTGCAAGGCCTTGCCTGCCCACGTCCCGATGTCATACGCAGTATTAGGGGTCTCCGCGCCCTCTTAGGCCTTGCCCGACGTATCGCGCGCGTTGCCACGTCCATGCACCGCGCAAGCTGACTGGTCCAAGTGTCGGGGTGTTTTTGTGAACTTTCTCCCCACCCAGAGGCTGAGTTGCCCCAAACTTCTATTTCGAGTTATCTGTATGGGGTTGCTGTAAGCGAGGCTACGAAGAACTGGCAGTTGAAACCCACCTACCTCGCCTCCGTTACAAAGTCGCGGATACTTTGTTTTGTAATCCATTAAAGACCTGTACACAGTACACTACACCTCGTGCGGAATGCTGTCGGAACATCCTTTCATGGGTGGGGGGGTAGCAGCGGAATCCCAGTCCCGGCTGGCGTCCATGACAGTTGATATTAGGGAACAGTCATCACGACAACCTCAAGGCAGCATCGTCGACTCACTGAACCACGTCACCTCACACGACAAGTGGCGGACTCGTCTTAAGAACCGCGTGCCAACCGTTCCTGGAAACCTCGAGATAAGCTTCGACATCCCGGCCCTGGCGAGGCGGCGTCGCTTGAAAACCAGTCTTCGTCGGCGCCGTTCCAGACCCGGGGAGAACGTTCTGGAACCAGAGACGTCAGCTGGCTCTCGTTATTCACGCGTGTACGTACGGCGCGACGAGTCCTTCGTGATGGCTGACGTGGGNCCCCCCCCCCCCCCTCCCTAGAATGCTGCTGGGTTCGGGTTGTTACCATGGTGCCGCGAGAGCGGCATCTGACGACCAACGAAGTGGCGGTGGCGTCAGCGACGGTCGATTCAAGGCATGATGTCGCCTGTTGCACAGTTGAAAAGCCGACGTGGTCTTCTGTTTTGAGTGTTCCGATTCGTTTCGACAACCGTTCATCGCGTCCTTTGGGTGTCCAGTGTGAGTCACTCTGTGGAGCATGATGAGAAGCTGCTGGGCTTTTCTATGGCCGATCAATACGGGGCAGTCTCTTTGACGATTCGATACCCGAGGGATTGCGAAGATTGAAGGAGGCCTCGAGAGGCAAGGAAACTCTGAGAAAGCTCCATCTTCATGGTTGACTCATCGCCATCGTGGTCGTCAACTGGCCCATGACCCTGCCCTTCTTGGTGCCGTGTCCAAGTAAGGAGGCCTCAAGAGGCGAAGAAGCCCTGAGAAGGAAACCATACCTTCGCAAGTGACTCTCACTGGAATGGGAGTTGTCCATTCGCCCACTTGTATTGCTCCTGTCTTGTGTTAGCTTTCTCCGGTCATGGTCTCTAGGTAATGGTTTCTGATGCATTTCTTCTACAACCATTGAGTAACACGTTACAATACTCATACATGCGGAAGCATGGGTTTCTCCCGGATCAGCCGGGTTGTGCATAATCCTCACGGACCTTACCTCTCATGAAAGAGGCGTTGGCTGAATAGAGGTTTCTTGGAACCTGATGGAGGCCTTCTCTGTCCGGGCTCAGTTATTTTCGTAGCCACTCATGACTCGGATAACTCACGGTGATTACATCGCTGATATGTTTTACTGCATCTGAGTGTTTTGGTCTGACCTGCCGCTGAGCTGCAGAGGAGCCAAAGGCGTGATCGTGAACTCTCTCCCATTACCCTTTTACTTGGCCGTAGACCTGCCCAAGCTACCCACTTCTCCCTCTTTTTTGCTGTCAAGACAGGGATTCCCTAATCGGGTACCTAGTCAGTTAAATCTTCATCTGAAATGATACGTCTCGTTTCCCAATCGCCGGATAAATGCAGCGGCGGCTATCAAATGTCACGGCAGCTTCCAAACCAGCTGGATTAATCGGACTGTGGATAACCATAAGTTGATCAAACCGCGTAATCCGATTCTTCGCCAAGAACGATTTCTCGACCGATTGTGTCGTCCGGTCCCTCTCGCCGGTTTCCCTACTTCTCGTTCCGTCTCGTCTCCGACCAACCGGTCGGTGCAACGCAGCTTTGACCTCGGGGATCTTGAGACGACACAAGACATAGACACGCGTCGATGCCGGACCAAATGCCCCGGGAGGCATTACAACCAACCAGTCGCACAGCCCTTTGCCCCCAAGATCACTACACTGCTGCCCGGCAATACTACGGCTTCTCCCCCCCAACCGGCCCAGCGGAGAGCGGGACTCTTCACCAGAGGCAACGCTCAGGGTATGTTATTCTTCGGACCATTTTTTCCGCCCGCCTCTACCTCAAAAAGCGTAAGCGACGTGATTCTGGGGCGTACGATCCCTTACGAAGATGCCCTGTTGATTAATTAATTGCCTGCTTAGAAGGTTGGGGTTGCAGAAGTGTTCCATCACGACGCCGTCCACACGGTTTGTAACTCTGTCCCTTTCAGCAGCGTTTTTGCGTTCTATGCTTTAAGGGGCAGAATAGAGCACTTGTAGATCAGCCGGCGTGTCGACATCGTAGGTCAGATGGCACTGCAGGCCTGCGGACCTTTAACTCCAACGTCTGTGGGCTTCCGTTTCGCGACCTTCCTCAGCGAATTCCAGGTCCCCTGGCTCAAAGAGGCCATCCGGGGGAGCAATGAATGGATCCCGTGTGGGAGACACCCAGAAAGCAACAGTTGTCAACGTTTGATTAGTACCGACGTGCACGATGTGCCGGCCATGTCTGGCTGAAAGGGAAAGGTACATAAGGTGCCCAAACTGCTTTTATAGGCCCTGTTGGGAGGCCGCGCATTTGTAACAGCCTACATGTCGACAAAGCGGTAGCTTACTCTATTATCTGTAAATAAACTCTTGAGTATGTTGTGGTTTACCTCGTTCTGGCAGGTTGGTGCCTGGGAAGAATGGTAAAGCGATCACCCTTCCTGATCGTATAGTCTGGTAAGGGATGTTGCTTCCAGACCGAGTGCGATCGTGTCTTCAACGACTGCGATTAAGATATGTTCAGTAAGATTGGGGGTCTCTTTGGGAAAAGGGGCTGTGGGATGTGTTGAAAATGGGTTGTGCCCTTCGGTATGCTAGAACTATTAATTATGTAAGTGACGCTGTAGCATTTGCATACGTGGCCGTTTGGTGGTGTTACACTTACGTAGGGCCTGATTACACCCTAAAAAAACTTACAAAGAGGTAAGCAACACTACGATGATGCTGTCGTATGCTTCTTGCGACTATGGAGAATCGGCAAGCCGCAACACCGCTGCGATCTGGAGCGCTTACGGCTCTTGACGACTATAACCAGACGAGGCTGCTAATTTCATGAGGCCTGAGGCGGCGTTAGCGATACTATACTCCAACAAGGTCGAGTTGTCAGCCATGGAGCCCTCTGGCGCGGGATTCTATGCGGGCGTTGTGGGTGTCAGCCTCGAGACGATAGACATGCTGAAGCCTAGCTTGAGACTGTGGAAGGTCCTGATGTAGGCTTGCCCTAGAAGTCAGCTTATTGAACGGAAAGCTGAGTGCAGGGAAATTCGGTAACCACACGCCTCTTATGGAATCTGTTGGTCATCTTCGTTCTGAAGCCAGCGCATCGACCATAGGGCTAACCGGTGGTGATGTGCTTTTAAGATTTGGCCTGAGCAGCGCTAAGTAGTCGGGGCGTTGACTTCTTAGCTGTATGAGACTCGGGGACCGAGTTATTAAGGTGTTGGTCTTTCCCAGTCCGAAGACGTCTGTGAGTAGTTCATGCTTGTGAAGATGGCCAGATAAACAAAAGTTGATCAAAGCCCTCCGACACGGTTAACTGAGAACAATTCTCGATGGAGCGCTGTTCTTTTGACATAAGAAAAATACAAAGACCCCTTTACTGCTATTGTTGAGCAGGAAGACGTGGGCGGCCCTCCTGTCTTAAGTCATAATATAAATGCGCACGCGTCCCTGATCAAGCAGGGTTCGGGCCTCAGTAACGTCATTGTGATGTAAGTTCCTGAAGGCAAAGATTCAGAAACAGACACACTGATTTCTGCCAGTCATCGAGAGGTTCGACGCTTTGAGACACGCCCTCCATAATCATCCATGTCCGTGAGGTCTGTCCCGCTCCGCTACAGCCTGACCGGGAGATTGATCGGGACGCCGAAGGGCATGTTGGCGGGCGTATCGCCGCCACATTATCTCTGACCACCAAAGCGGGAACCAGCAGTATTCGCAAATGGGGTTCCAAAGTTGACGTTGGACCGTCCGCATCCGTTGGTACTCCAAGACCACGAGCGGCCACTGTCACAGCCACCACCGACGTCGACGATGACGTGCAAGCGCTGGTAATTCCCTTGACCGTTATGATGTTGTTGCTGCTGGTTTCACTGCTGGCCTCGGGGCGGGGCCTGACGTCTCTACTCCGATCGCTCCGGTCTGGGATTGTAAAGAGGGGGGGGGCTATAGTGGGGTCATTGCGGCATGGGCTGCGGGCCGGAGAACCGTGAGACCTCCTCGTCGAAAGATTCGTCTGTCTCGTCCCCTCCCGGACGCTTACAACCGTGTTGCTGCTGACGTTTTGAGTGGGATGGTGGTGGCAGTGGCGGCTCCTTTGGTGTCTAATGTCTTCATACCTCCTGCGAATGCTTTCCTCCCAGTTGTTTCCGGTTCCCGTATCCCCTTGTTGTCAAAGGGGCGTAAGCAACCAAGAGTCGTCGCGAGGGTCCATGATATGCTGCGCTCAGGGGACACAAGGGCGACGTGCTAGGCATCAAAGAGCAAGGCACCCTGCTTGCTAGGGAACTTCTTACAGTTAATAGACTTGTCAAAAAGGACCTCAGCCTTAATGCCGAGATACAGGTCATGATAAATAGTTGTACAAGTCGGCAAAGTCCAGAGAGAAAGCCTCTATAACTTACATGTTTCTACCTACCAATAGCAAGAACCTTGCTGTTAAAATGTCAGCAGTCTCCTCCTCCTTATCCTTGCTTCCTCCTTCCCCTTCTTGAAGCTTTGTAGTTAAACTCATCTTTACTTGGTCATGACCTGAAAATCAACCAGCTTCCTGTCTCAACATATCGACTACGAATTGTAATCTCTTTCTGGACGAGAAAGCACTCAACACCATATTTCCAGGCATCTACGTCAAGCCCACCGACTGTAACATCATCTCTTACACGTTCGACACATGCACGTTCAGCATCCACCCCGAGACCGCCGTTCTCCTCGGACATCCAAAGGACCTCCTTGTCCGGCTGGAGCTATCTTCAGGACGTCGTTTGCACCAGTCAGCAGCCATCCAGAAGCTCGCGCAAGCTCGACTGCCTGATCTTGTCCCCCAGGTCGTAGTTGTTGGTACCGCGACGACCGAGGATGGGAGACAGGCTGAGTACGCCGTGTCGGAGTCCTTCACAGGCACCATTACGCTCGAGGAGGGATGGGACACTCTTGATCCAGACGGTCAGATTCGCTTGGAGGATTCGGTTGCGCCTGCCGTGGAGAAGCTCCAGGCAGTAGACCACGATATCCAAGAAGCTGGCACGCAGCCCAGCAACGCTTCAATTGGCGGCCCGCGGCTCGGATATTTCCCCGACATTAAGCAGTTCCTGGGCAGAATCCTCTGAGAAAGCGGTTCAACATCGCGCAACTGTACTCTGTGGGAGGTTGATAGCTGGTAATCCTTATTTAAAAAGCGCACCTCTTGCCTACTGCCTTAGAGCTAATGCTATTTAGAGTTAATACAGGTCCTTTTGGTTATTAGTTAGTTGGAAAAGAGAAGTATTATAAGGGACGCTGGCATCTGGTTTTAGGAGAAGTGGGTGGCAGCTTACAGTATAGAGCCATCTACGGATATTCGTCACAGTTGGGTTCGCAAGGCTGATATCAAGGCTCCTGTCAACTACAGTCAAGGAGACAACGAAAATCTTAAACTAGAGGTACTAAGGGAACTGCGCCATGTTTGAGATGGACATGCCATGGTATGCGTCAGGGTTCCCTAAACTCCCAAGCTTAGCGGTTCTGCTATCTGTGCCACCATAAAATGTTACGTACGGCTCCAAGTGATTGCTCCAAAGCAGTTTGTTTTCTGCTACCTGTAGATCTCCGTTGCTGTTTGAACAAGTTCGCTGACGCAAAGTTCTTCCTTCTTACTAACATCACGATCTAATCGGTGACGCAGAAAAGCCTTTGACACATGCAGGGGCCATATAATCCAACGTATCAGTACTCAGTCACCAGTGCGGAAATTTGCATAGCCTCCGCAAACTCCCTGAACTCCGGGTCCATCTCGAGAAGCGCTTTTGGCAAACTCCACCTCACTACCTCCCCTCGCTTAAGAAGCAGCACTTTGTCATAATACTGCTCAATGTACCTCAGCCTATGGATGACGGCGATGACAGTCTGCTGGGAGAAGTCGCTCTCGATGATGTTCTGCATCTTAGCCTCCGTCTCCTGATCAACGCTGGAAGACGGTGATTCAGCCAAAGGATCTCAAATGCAACTAAACATCCAGACGGGGACCATCGTCAACATCATCATACCTGCTTGTCGCCTCGTCTAAAATCAGGATCAGGCTCTTGGAAACCAACGCTCTGGTCAGAGCCAGCAGCTGCCTTTCGCCCACCGAGAAGCCGCCGGCGTCCAGCCCGCCCGCCATGCCGATCTTCCCATGTAGGCCGACCTTGTCCAGCGCCGCCCCGAGATCTTCGTTGCTCGCCCGGGAGTAGGGGTCTAGGTTGAAACGGACGGTGCTCGGCATGAGGAAGGGCTCCTGCGGGATGACGTTGATTCGCGAGCGCACCGCCCCCCCTTTCCAGGCCGGCGACGTCGACGCTGTCGACGAGCACCCTGCCGTCGGTCACCTCGATCATTTGCACCAGGGAGAAGACGAGGAACGTTTTGCCGCTGCCGGACGGCCCGCAAACGGCGACCTTTTGGCCCGGGGAGATGGAAAGGGATAGGCCCTTGAGAGTGGCCTCGCCGTCTTCTGTGTACCTGGCGGTGGTGTTCTCGAACGTGATGCCGGCCCTTGACGGCCACCCGGACGGGGGAAACCCGGCATCGCCAATATCTCGCACCTCCGGCGGCGTAGTCTCCGAAAACTCCCTCACCCTAGCCACGGCCCCGATGGACGTCTTCAGCGCGGTCCAGTTCTTGATCGTCATCGCTAGACTGGTATTGAACCCCAGCACTAGCACCATTTCGACTCCCACCGCCCCTGGGGAGAAGGTGCCGATCAGGGACGTCGCCATAGCGACGATGATGAGCGCCAGGGCGCCGACGACGAGGTCCAGCACAAGGGCCAGCCACAGCTGGATGTATGCGAGCACGTAGTGCGGCTTCTGGGACGTGTTTAGCAGCTCCGTGTTGCGGTCCTCAAATTCTTCGTCATTGACTTCTTCCCTGTCCGTCTCTGCTTTGGTAATGGTGCTGGACGGCTCCGTGAGAACTTGCTTGTATGGTCCCTGGCTTGTCACCTCGTCGCCGTCAAGGACGACCACTTCGTCTGCGTGGCTGAGTAAAACGCCTGCGTGTCTCTCAGCTGATAAAACGATGGAACACACATTCCAAAGTGGACTTACGAGTGTGGGTGGCCAGCACCAACGAGAGGCCACTCCGGTGAAAGTGACCGTCAATGCCGAAGAGGCGAGCCGAAATCTGGCTGACGCTCTTCGAGTCGAGTCCGCTGAAGACGTCATCGAGAATAAGGACCCGATGTCTGGAGTACACAGGGCGAGCCAAAGCCTTCCGCAACGTAAGTCAACCGAACTCATGGGAAGAGGGAGAAGGCTTTGCAACACTTACAACACGTTGTCGCTGGCCTCCACTCAATCAGACCCCGTTGCTTCCAACATTGCACAAGTCACCTTCGGGCTTGTTCTTGATGTCTTCCGTCAGGGAGCACAACCAGAGAACCTGCTCGAGCCACTTTGACTCGTACTCCAAGCCGCCGGTGATGTTGTGCCGGATGGTGTTGTTCATCATCCAAGGCGTCTGCGGGCAGTAGGCGGCACCGTGGGCCGTGAATGTTCTAGTCCCGGCGCCAATCGAGGTCTCGCCAAGTATACTCTCAAGGAGGCAAGATTTTTCTCTCCCAACGGGGCCAGTAATTATGGTGATCCCGCGTTTGATGATGAGGGTGATGTTCTTGAAGACCAAATCGGAATCTGGGGATCAAGCGATCTTGGCGCCATGGAATAGAACAAGTGCGTCTCCTGATTTGAGCTGCAAATTTTGAGACTCAAGTTCAACGCCGCTCTTGATAGAGACGTCGAATGCAGAACCCGAATGGACACTCTCGTCTGGTTTCACGCCCGAGTCCTTTAAGCAAATTCCTCGATGCGCTTGAAGCAGGCAAGGCCCTGCACAGTGCTGGGAACAACCTGACAGAACATGAGGAGCGGCTCCGTCAAAAGATTGATGAGAGACAGCGCCGTGAAGGCGCTGGTGGTTGTCAGAGTCTGTTGCTTGGTGGTGACGACGATGATGCTGTAGATGACGAACGTCGCGAATGGGGCGAGTTCGATGGGGAAGATAGCTGCTCAATCATCAGCCACGTAGCTGTGCGTGCTAGACTGGAGGTCATATGTTCGTGGCTTACAAACAAGGATCTGGCAAAGGAGAAGCTTCCGGAACTTTTCTGAGCCGCTCAGTCCGATGCGCCGCAGCTCTGTGATAACAGTAGACAGCACCTCCAGCAGGCCCAGCATCTTGATCGCCTTCATGTCACCAAGCATGGCGGCCGTGACAGCCATGGATACATTTCCCAAGAAAGAAAAAGAGAACAGGGGAAGCATCTCCTCGATTTACGTACCGATTGAAATGACGACGGGGACGACGGACGCCGCCGCTACCTGGCGTTGGAGGAGGAAGATGGCAATGCCGACCTCGAGAACGGCAGCCCACACCTGATGAAGATTAACAAAACTGGCCACGATGCGCTCGCTGTCGGTGCCCATCAGCGTCACGGCCGCGTTTTCCTTCAGGTCGTCCGCCCTCAGCGAGACGGTCTGCCTGAACACCATGGACGTCAGCCTCGCCCGGATCATGGTCGTGAAGCGCTACTGCTGCCTCGAGAATGCCGCGCGGGAGACGGCGAGGCCGAGATACGTGAGCAGGCACGCGCCGACCAGCGCCTGGCCGTACCTCTCCGACTGGGGCGTCTTTGTCGTCTGCATGAACCTCACGGTCGCCGTGGTGAGGAAGGGTTGCCAGAAGGTGAAGGCGGTGAGGCAGAGGCGCGCGACGACGCCGAGGACGAGGGTCCCGCGGTACGCCGAGCAGTTCGCCCGGAACAGTGCGTGGTGTTTGCGGCCCTTTCGCTCCGCCCAAGCCCTCTTCAGTTTCTCTCCGGCCACTTCGCCCGTGAGGTCGGCGTCGACGTCCGGAATGTCCCGGATATGGATTATGCGCGTGTGCCCCAAGCGGAAGAAGGGGAGGAGCCACGTAAAGAAGCTGCGGCCCCAGAAGCCTGTTTCTTCCTCCTCGGTGAGAGTTTCGTATGGGCGCCGCAGGAACTTCCTCTTGCCGACGGACTCGAGGGGAACTATAAGGGTCGTGAGGGCGAGGGCAACGGTCCATAGCGCCTTTGGCGCGCCGGCAGAGGTGACCAGCCACAGGGTTCTCAGCCGGGGTAGTGAGAGGAGGGCAGAGGCAGAGAAGTAGAGAATGAGCAGGTCCGATGGGCGAATGAAGCGTTGGTCTTCGACGAATGAGTGGAATATCGCTGCGAGGACGGCGATGGAGTTGAGGATTCCTGCCGCGAGGGATACATCTGTGCGAAGAGCCAGCGTCTTGGTTTGTACGATAAGGAACGCCAAGCGAAGTGCCGCCAATACGGTCAATGGACCCTGAAACCGGTGTGAGTGAACTTACTTCCGCAGCCAACATTCCGGCGGACGAGATTCCGAGGTTTGTACCAATTTCCACAACGCAAGCCTGTGAGTTGCCAACTTCACTGGCGCGCGCCAGAGTGAGTAAACCCGGAACGGTACCAGAAGCAAAAACACCGCCGAGGGGAGCAGATGGAAGATGGCATCCTCGGACAGAAGTGGAAAGTCGAAAGGACGGCAGCCGAAGTCCATTCGCGGCCCAATCTGGTTGTCACTGCCCGGCGGGCAGATGGCGTTGCTCGCCATTCTCCTCACAGGATTACAGCCGTAGAACTGGATGAATGTTGTAAGATTCTCTCTTGAGTCTTGCTGACATGTGGATGAGGCAGCATATGAAGCCTCAAAAAAGGAATGCCGTCTCGCAAACCACACACGCAGTATTAGTCTATCAAGGGACCGCGTGGGTGGATGGGTAAGCCGGCGTCATTATCAGCCGCGCTACGCTTCGCAGGGCAGGTCGTTGACTATCGGATTCCGGTTGATTAGGCGCCCTATCGCACCAAGAGTCTGCAGTCCACGTAAGCAAGTTTCTGGTTTATTCTTTTCTTCTTACTGGGGCCCGGCATTCATCTGACGGTGGTGGAGGACCAGGGAAAGTATTACCTGTTTAGGAAATCAATGGAGAGCGATGGCAGGGAACAGGCCAGCAAACTGTGCGAGCGGTCATGATGCCAGTGTAGACATACAACCCTGATGAGAAGAATGATACAAAATCGCAAGGAGAGACTGTAGGAGGGAAGAAGAGATGAATACCATCCCTGTTCCTCTCGCATTTCTCTTCTTTCTCACAAGCAGCATGCGCAAATGCGTCGTCGCCACGGCCCGATGGCTGACGACGCCAGCATGCGCGTCAGCGTCGAAAACGCAACCCATCAACGCACGCGACAACGTCGGGGGCATTAGTCATAGAGGGTGTGATTGTACCGGTGACCTTTCTACTTCGCCGCCAGGCGTGTAACTAACACTCCCGACAGAAAGCCCCCCGGGGCACACGTTTTGCCAACAAGCTTCAGAATCCTTAACGATGAGTCGGATTGCCAGTTGCGTGCCAGCGAAGTCCAAGCCCCAAACAAGCCCGGTTCCGTCGCCGTTGGAGAGGTTCGAAGGATGCCCAAGTTTGAACAGCTTTACATGTCCCACCGGGTGTCGGGGGCCTCAACGGAGGCGGCCCCACACCGNCCCCCCCGCTGGGTCTGCGGCGCCCGATTAGCTACATGGCGCCGCCGGCAGCAACCGGCCTCCATTAACACTCCCGAACGTAGTCGCACCAACTCTTGCGTATTCCAGTGACTGCAAAGAACCTCCCAAGCCTTGACCTGCCCGTGTCGGCAATCTTCTGCGTCTGAAGAAATGGGAGGAAGATAGAAAAGATCCCCCGACTGCCGACTCCGGCGCAATGTTGCGCAGTGGCCTGCCCTACAAGGCCCTGGTGTTAACAGCACACGCGTCAAGGTCATTGGAGATTTGGAGTCTTGCCTGCACTCGAATCAGAAACAGCTCACCACGATAGAACACAACGACCCACCCAAAAGGGACACGTGCTCGCAAAGCTAAGCTCTCGGTGATGCCC
>NWBT01000045.1:5262909-5277534 GCA_003386485.1 Colletotrichum lentis
GGGGGAACTCGTGACCTGCTGCGCTCTCCCACTTGGACAAGGGGGGGGGTGGGTGTCCCCGCTGGAGGTAAGGACACTGTCCTGGAGTCCCCAGTTTGTAGTTCACTGTTCCCCAGTGAGGGGGGAGAGCCGCTAGAAACCACGTCCGTCTGATTTTTGGGTGTGGTCTTCCAAATGTTTTAGCGCTCGTAGTGGCAGACACCTCCAACCGCACGCCACTGACGAGTCAATCTGCCGCTAAACTCTTCTTCTCATTAGCGGCTTTCTTTCTTTCGCTCTCTCCCTCCCTCCTACGGATGCTGTTCTGCTCCTTTCCCTTTCGCCCCCGTCGCGGTCTAACAGGTCCAGGCCGCCTTCAGACTTCAGGCCAGGTCAGCCTGGATTGCGCTGTTGATCTGCTCTGACCCACACGGGTCATTGGGTGGATTAGTGCACACACTTTCTCGAGGTGACAATTATGCGTTTCCCTGGTTCTGCCATTTCTGGTTTGCATCCGATGGGCATCTTGTTGCTTCCGCTCTGTCGTGGCAGCAAAAGTGCATCTCCCGTTCCAAGGCCCTTCCTTCCCGCCCGCTTGATTGAGTTGACAGTCGGTTCCCGTCGAATGTTCCAACCCAAATTTAACGTGCTCATCGCTCCCGCTTCTGCCAAAGGCTCTTATTCTCGGAGAAATGAAGCAACGAGGCACTGAGTTTGGCTCATCGTCTCTCAAGGTTGCCAAAGGGACAATCCGCGTACCGAGTTTGCCTCAAGTCGAGGACCTGGCTGCCCTCCTCCTGCCTTAGCGCGGGCAGTCCCTCCCCAAGTTTCTCTCTGGTCCTCCGACACCTCCCCCTTCCGAATCCCAACTCGTCGGGAAGCCCCCTGTTGTTAAGGAAGGAACACACACGAACACGCCCCCCCCCCCCCNCCAGAGTTATCGGCCCTATTAAGCATGAGCTAGCAGGAGCTCCAATATGGGGACGGCTAACCAACGGGGCTAGCCCAATGGGAGTTCGTCCTCGAGGGAACTGTGACTCGGGAAGGGGAGATGAAGCACCATACGGAGCAGTAGTACACACACCACACGCTGCTCCTTTAGCACGGATCACTCCACAGACACTGACTGACGGACGGCGGCAGAGCAGACTCGAGAGCATTCGCCTGACGTCCCATTCATTCCTACCCTGAGTACCTAGTGTGTACCTTGGAGAACCCCCCGGCTCCTCCCAACCGTACCTACCGACCGTGTCTTTTGCCGGTACCACCACGACACGCCCGGTGGACGAACGCAAATTGACTGGGCCACTCCTCCGCTGCTTGAATACCTACTTACCTATTGTTATGGACAGGTACCTTGTCTGCTTCATCCCTACCTTGTCCGGTCCCAGTTAACACCCAGACTGATAAAAGGTCCCCGTCTCGCCCTCATCCCATCGTCGTATTCCCCTTCCCTCCCTCCGCCAATCTCACTCCTCGACAAGCTTTCTTCCCTCGTCCATTCCAAACAACCCCTCGAACAATACTCACCGAGCGACCCTCGAGGCGGTAGCAACTGCTCTCCCCCCCAACAGCCCTCCACAATGGAGAAAGAGACTGGCGTGACGCGCGACCCTGTCCAGGGCCTCGCCGTCACCGAAGATGTAAACGCCGTCGAGGCTCCCGTCACATGGAAGGCCTACCTGGTCTGCGCCTTCGCCTCGTTCGGAGGTATCTTCTTCGGTTATGACTCTGGTTACATCAACGGTGTCCTGGGTTCCCCGATCTTCATCGAGGCCGTTGAGGGCCCCGGCCACACGGCCATTGGCGAATCCGACACTTCCCTTATCGTTTCCATCCTGTCTGGCGGTACCTTCTTCGGTGCCCTCATCGCTGGTGACTTGGCCGATATGATAGGCCGCAAGTGGACTGTCATTCTCGGATGTCTCATCTACATGATTGGTGTCGTAATTCAGATGATTACCAACGTCAACACCGCTCTCGGCCCCATCGTCGCCGGTCGTCTCATTGCTGGTATCGGTGTGGGCTTCGAGTCCGCCGTCGTCATTCTGTACATGTCTGAGATTGTGAGTAACCGCCTCGCCTGAACCGACGTTCCTCGTGGGAATCACCGCACTGACACACGAATCACAGTCACCCAAGAAGGTTCGTGGTGCTCTCGTCTCCGGCTACCAGTTCTGCATCACCATCGGTCTGCTCTTGGCTGCATGCGTCATCTACGCCACCAAGGACCGCACCGACACTGGCTCCTACCGTATCCCCATCGCCATCCAGTTCCCCTGGGCTCTCATCCTCGGTGGCGGTCTGATGCTCTTCCCCGACTCCCCCAGATACTTCGTCAAGAAGGGCAGACTCGCCGATGCCGCTCGCTCCCTCGCCCGCCTTCGTGGCCAGCCCGAGAACTCGGAGTACATCCAAGTCGAGCTCGCCGAGATCGTCGCCAACGAGGAGTACGAGCGCCAGCTCGTCCCCAACACCACCTGGTTCGGCACCTGGGCCAACTGCTTCAAGGGTTCTGTTTTCAAGGCCAACTCCAACCTGCGAAAGACCATTCTCGGTACTTCTCTGCAGATGATGCAGCAGTGGACCGGTGTCAACTTCATCTTTTATTACTCGACCCCTTTCCTCCAGTCCACCGGTGCCATTGACAACACCTTCCTGATCTCCCTCGTCTTCACTCTCGTCAACGTCTGCTCGACTCCTCTGTCCTTCTGGACCGTCGAGAGGTTCGGCCGCCGCACCATCCTCCTCTGGGGCGCAGCTGGCATGTTGATCTGCCAGTTCCTTGTTGCCATCATCGGTGTCACTGTCGGCTTCAACCACACTCATCCCGATCCCGCCGATGCCACCAAGAGCATCGCCAACAACATCCCCGCCGTCAACGCTCAGATCGCCTTCATCGCCATCTTCATCTTCTTCTTCGCCTCCACCTGGGGCCCCGGTGCCTGGGTTCTCATTGGCGAGATTTACCCTCTGCCCATGCGCTCCCGTGGTGTCGCCCTTTCCACAGCCTCCAACTGGCTTTGGAACACCATTATTGCCGTCATCACCCCTTACATGGTCGGTGAGAAGCGCGGTAACTTGAAGTCTTCCGTCTTCTTCGTTTGGGGCGGTCTCTGCACCTGTGCACTGGTCTACACCTACTTCCTGGTTCCCGAGACCAAGGGCTTGTCCCTGGAGCAGGTTGACAAGATGATGGAGGAGTCAACCCCCCGTACCTCGGCCAAGTGGGTACCCCACGAGACTTTTGCCTCTCAGGTCGCCCGTAATGGCGTCTTGGACAAGGTCACCGTCGACAACGTCGAGCGTCGCAGTTCCAACGTCTAAGCCGACGTCTCGTTGTCCATTTTCGCTCGTTTTCAAAAGTATATTACCCGCCATACCCGGTACAACGAACTGCCTGGAGGCATCTCTGAAGTTGAGTCCATATTTAAGGGCATCACTTGAATTGTTATGCGAAACGTTGATGTGGAATGTTGCATGGCGTGTGGGGGAATTTACAAAGCGGCCACAATTGGTGGCCAGTTCGATACCTATCTACCTTACTCTTACTGATACCGTTAATACACAAACAAATGTTGAAAAGTAATTTAGTCTCTCCTACCTAAAAAAATGCGCATGAGATAGGCTCCTCTCAGTGACCAAGTGACCAAGTTTCTGAGGGGTATCTGCCGTAATCACGGAGCAAGACCACAGTCGGGGGAATGCGGACCGAGATCGACCAGGTCCCGTCTAAACACACCAGCCGGCAGATCGCTCGGTCTTGGCCCGATCAGCAGGCAAGAAAGAAAGGTAGGCGGGTCGGGTCGGCCTGGATCTCTTGGCTGCAGCGAGCTTTTCGATCTCACCAGTTTTGGTGTCGTTCAAGTTGCAATGTGATCGGAGTGACCTTTGACTAATCCAGGGGTTTTGTTATTCGGCTGGCCGATTCTTGCTCCAAGACACCCCATGGATTGTCTTTAGTCAGTATCCAATCCTTCCGCCTTCACAACCATGGTCGCAACGGCTTCTAGATAGAGAGTCACCACAACATATATGAAAATGATAAAAAATGGGGTTGCCGACTTCTTAACCCTGATTTTCCACGCCTTCTAATCATCAATTTTAGATACTTCAGTCCACCACAGCTGCTTTCGCTACAAGTCGTCCGTGAGGTACTCTCAGTTGAGGGACGTCCCTGTCTACCTTTCGATCCAGGCTTATCTCGTGTTCTCAGCAGGAACCAGCCACGATGCAGCTCAGACTCGTCCCGTGCATATATCTAGCATTCGTAGCGGGCGCCACGAACTCTCAGCTGGAAGACCTGATGTCTATATACTTGCTCCGGGGCCGACCGACCACCCTGGCCTCAACATCCTGATGATCCTGGCCAGCCACTGCTAACATCGCCCCGCATTCGATCCTTTATGATTTTGCACTAGACGAAAGATGGCGGGAGGTGAAGCTTCTGCACAGTCTGATGTAGGTACGATAAAACAACCTCAGTAGTGCCCAACAATATTCTTGGGGACGTACGGCTCCTCGAGGTACTTCACTTCATCCTCTGGCAAAGTCTTCCCGCGCAACTCCCCAGCCTCATCAATCCTCTTGATAGAGTTGAACCCGGTGATCGGAACCCCGCCCTTGGACCTGATCCAGGCAAGCGCAACGTGGCTCATGTTCCAACCCTTCTTCCGGGCCAGCTCGTCCACCCTGCGGATGATGCTCTCGTCGACCTCGGTGAGGGCGGGGGTCATCAGACCCGTCGCCCGGGAGCGAACGCTGGTCTTCTCGGCCTCCAGGGGCCTCGCCAGCGCCCCGCCAAAGAGCGGGGACCAGTGGATGAGGCCGACGCCCGTGTCCCTGCAGAAGCGGTTCATCTCGCGCTCCTCTTCGCGGTAGACGAGGTTGTAGAAGTTCTGCATGCTGACGAACTTGGTCCAGCCGTTCTTCTCGGCGGCGAACTGCATCTGCGCGAACTGGGTCGCCCACATGGAGCTGGCGCCGATGTAGAGGACCTTGCCGGCCTGGACGAGATCGTGGAGGGCCTTCATGGTCTCCTCGACGGGCGTGGCCGGGTCGAAGCGGTGGATCTGGAAGAGGTCGACGTAGGTCGTCCCCAGGCGGGCCAGGGCGTCGTCGACGGCCTTGAAGATGGTCTTGCGGGAGAGCCCGCCCTGGTTGACGTAGTCCTTGCTCTGCGCCAGCTGCCGGGCGTACGCGGGGGCGAACATGCTCGTCTCCTCGCCGACGTGGATGGCGCACTTGGTCATGAGGACCAGTTTCTCGCGAGGAATGTTGAACTTTCTGATGGCCTTGCCGATGACCGCCTCGCTGACGCCGTTGGAGTACATGTTGGCGGTGTCCCAGGTGTTGATGCCGCGGTCGTAGGCGGCCTTGAGAATCCCGCACGACTCCTCTTCGTCGAGCACCCAATCCATCCATTCGCTCGATCCGAGGGACATGCCTCCCAGAATTGGAACAGAGACCTTGAGACCAGAGGCTCCGAGGTTGACGTATTCGACTTTGGTTGCGCCAACGCTCTTCTGAAGAGAGGCGGGAACGGGTGGTGCAGCCATGTTTTAAGGGGTTTGGGGGGGGGTTTGATGGGGGGGGGCAGTCGCAAAGAATATTAGTGGGTAGGCTCTGTCGGGTTACTCGTGATTTGTATCGTCTGCAAGCTGTTGGCGATTGAAACTTCGGATTAGACAGCGCAATAGACGTAGGAACTGCGTTGTTATTTAACGTAGCGATTTGGCCATACCGGCCTCACATGCTTGTCTAAGTCCGGACGGTAAGCCCGCTTGCGCTCCACTCCAGAAACATGGCCCTGCGAATTGCTCACTGCTGAAGAACGAGGAGATAAGTGTAAATGCCGAGATTTTGTGGATTAACGAACTCTGCGTCGCCGAAAACGCGCAGACATCTTTTGGCTACTTTTGGATCTTGAATCGTCATGCTCGCCCATGTATCATGTCCCTAGCTCGACAAGAGTGAAGTGTTGTCGGATACAGAATGACCAAGCGACGGAGCGTCCAACAGTGCATCACTAGACACTAGTGGTACCGATATAGCAACGCAGAGAAAACAACATTGCAATGGCGGACATGTTAACGGACGATTCCCTCGGTCCGCTCCTTCACTTTCGTTGCCCTCAAAGAAGCGTGGGGTTTAGGGGTTAGGTTGGATCTTGGTCGCTAAATCCGTTAAACTCCGGGCGCGCTACACTATCCCTCCCACTCGGCGTGGGTGGTGTGGGGTACATCTTGGATTTTGAAAGACGAAAACAAAATACCACGGACCTGGTGGCTTGATTAGTCAACTGTGAGGGAGAATGTTGCAGAGAGAGATTGCTTGGCCGGTTCTTTGTGGAAGTCGGTTGTGTGACGGACGGCCAAAGGTCGTTACATCTCCGAGGTCTTTTTAGACTAATAAGCTTACGAAAATGTAGTGCAGTCAGTCCGGTTTGGAAGAGTTGCAGGAACCCGATTCAAGGACAAGCGTCGAAAAGAGGAGTCTGGCGCTTGCATCCATGGGCGGAGCCGTGTGGAGTCTCAGCCTGCCGCACGTTGTGCGAGTGGTCAGCTCGGTCTCGGCCAAACAAACTCCTGCCTAACTCCGTCATACACTTTTTTTGCACCACCAGATAGAAGATGATGATGGTAATTATGGATCTCAAGGTAGGGCTAGTGTGCTCCAAGTCATCTTGGTCTCGATTCCCTCCAATTTCCTGCTACAAAAAGTTGAGCATCCCCCCTTCAGAGACCATCCATCTCTGCCGTTTAATTATCCCAAAATCCCATCCACAAACCGTAAACAACAACAACAACAACAACTATGAGTTTTCTCTACAGCCAGCTGTTCAAATCCCTTCCGTACCCCACGGGCTCATATGCCGGCAAGACCGTGGTGGTCACCGGCAGCAATGTCGGCCTCGGAAAGGAAGCCGCGCGGCACTTTGCCCGCCTCGGCGCCAGCAAGTTGATCCTTGCCGTCCGAAGCCTCGACAAGGGACGCGTCGCCAAAGAGGACATCGAAGCCACGACCAGCTGCGCCAAGCACGTCGTCCAAGTTTGGGAGCTCGACATGTCCAAGTACGCCAGCGTGCAAAAGTTCGCGTCTCGCCTGAGCGCCGAGCTGGACCGTGTCGACATCTTCATCGCCAACGCCGGCGTGGCCCACAGCGAGTTCAGGCAGATGGAAGATAACGAGGGCACCATCACCGTCAACGTAGTCTCCACATTCCTCCTGATGGCGCTCGTCTTGCCCAAGATGAAGGAGACGGCGGCCAAGTTCGGCACCCGGCCCACGTTCACAATCACGTCCTCGGAGGTCCACGGGTGGACAAAGTTTGAGCAGCGCACTGCGCCCGACGGCGAGATCTTCAACACCATCAACGAGAAGGCGTCCCAGTCTTCGGACGAGGTGGAGAAGCTCTACCCGCTCTCCAAGCTCCTCGAGGTGCTGAGCGTGAGGACGTTTGCCGAACTCCACCCGGCTTCCGAGTACCCCGTCACGGTCAACAATGTCAATCCGGGCTTCTGTCACTCCGAGCTAGCCCGCGACATCCAAACATGGCGCATGTGGCTCCTGAAGCTCCTTCTGGCCCGGACGACAGAGTATGGTAGCAGAACCTTGGTGTCTGCGGGGTCTGCGGGGGCCGAGTCTCACGGTCACTACATGTCCGATTGTGCCGTTGCGGAACCGGCGCCGTTCGTGACGAGTAAAGAGGGAAAAGAGGCGCAAGACCGCGTGTGGAATGAGCTTGTAAAGAAGCTGGAGGCAATTCAGCCGGGTGTCGTGGGCAAGATCTGATTGGCCTTTTGAAACCTTTTTTTTTTTTATGTCATGGTTGAGAACCTCTTCTTGCCTATCTGGTTGACTCGACACCGTAGTCTCAACTTAGCGATTTGTATCTTTGCTTTGCTGTTTCTCGTCAAGAGGAATCATCTTCGGGCCGCACTCCGGCGTCTCCCCGACTTCGGGCCTCACAGAGGCGAGGGTTATGCTTTGCCGGATCTTTTTGTACTAATATGGACTTGATAAGCACACGCTCCAGTGAATAGCGTACTTTTATCATCAATGCGCGTTTTGTAAAAGCAACGTCCGTCTCAGCCAGTGTTTGACAATCGTACTAGACGGTAGACCCGCCTTCCAAGACCTATCTTCAGAAGCTTCACACAACTGGAGATTTGTTTCTTTGCATTCCCTTAAATGATGTCTTTAAGGGAACGGGCCGGTCTGTTGCAATCAAAAGATAATCCGAAGTAAGCTTCTCAGTCAGCCTATGTTTCAGCAGCACAAACCACCCGCACAACGGTCACTACGTCTCATAAACTGCCCGTCTAGGCTAAGCGGCTGTTTTCGGATTACTTAACCTGTATCAGCAGCTGACGGACGAAGACTATCAGCTGCAGCTTGAATTGCTGGGTAGAGACTCTTAGGGCTACGAGGCATTCGCCGATGAGACTGCAAAGAAAGTGGTTGCAGGAGGAGAATTACGAAACTAAAAACCGGAGTGCGTTTTCCATCAGACCACTCGACGAACTTTGTAAAACGGCATGCCTATGATCACACCATGATTAGAAAGTAGGAGAGATTGGATTTTATATAGATTACTGATCGAATGGCATGATGGGCATGAAAGCCAAGTACCCATCCAACCCGAGCCCGTGATGAATTCGGCCTGAGACGCCCATGGCATTGGGATGGGCAATCTATCATTCCATCTCCCTGCGTCTACATTTTGGACGAACGTGGCACAACAGCGGTGCAGTTCTTCGTTATCCGTGATGCGTTGGAAACTGGAAAGTGAAGGAGAGCTTCTGCCGGCGGCTGTGATATGGCAGGCCCAACGGAGACAGTCTCTCGTGGTCTGACTGGTTTCTACTACCGCCCACTTCCAATGCCCATCGGAACCCAGGTGGGCATATAATGCTAGAGGAATAGACGCTTCGCCCGTATGTCCACCTGTTTCGGCACTTCATTGGTCTTTCTTGTCTGTTTCCACTCGACTCCCTCAGTATTAGCTCGGTGTATCCAATGAATCATGTGCTCCGTCATTTCGTTGCTGTTCATCATACCGATTGAGATTTCACTGCAGTTCGTTCACTCAACAGGCTTCAAAAGGGCATTGTACTCGGTTGCGTGCCGCATTCAGCTCCTATTATTAATCTTCGTGCAGGGGCCCATTGGTACGGCTCTCCGAGAGAAACCGTCCTGTGAAGAAGATTTCAAGTCGTGATGGCTGACGAATGCTGTTCTTCTCGTTACAAGACCGACTTCGCCAATTTCGTCTGTTATGACAGTCTAAATGCCTCCAACCATATCGTCTCAAGCGCCTCGAGACTCCCAAGCAAGAATCTTCCAGTCTTTAGACTCGTCCATCATACGTTCCCATTTCAAAACATTATACGAGATCAAACGTAGTAGTGACGACGTCGAGCCAGCAGAAGCGCATCTTTATGACTGGAGCAAGCGGCAACATCGGCTCCGTCGTCACCGAGCTAGCCGTCGCAGACGCCTACATCATATGCGCCCTCTCTCGGGCCGAAGCGAGCGATGGTAAACTCCGCGGTCTCCGCGCCGTGCCCGTCCGGCACGCGGCGGAGAACCGGGCGTCCGGCGAGAAGGCCAGGAGAGAGCTTGGCTGGACGCCCCGCGGGCCGGGGACATCTTGGAGGACATTGGTAGCAGCAATGGTTCGTATGGGAAACTTGCCAAGGCACTCCGGAATAGCTTCGCGGGGTAATGGGGGCTGCTGATCGTGGGGGTGGGTTTCCTGGGGCGTGCGGTATTACGGATGAGGGGAACCCATACCCGTCTCCAAATGCCAAGGCAAGACGAGCAGGTCCAAAAAGTGTCTTTGGTGTTATCAATAGCGTAATGTCCTTTTCCTCCGAGACCTTGGGAGCTTTGCCCTTGACCGCCTTGGCGCTGAAAGCCGCCAAGTGAGCTTGTTTTAACGGCCATCTTTGTTGCTCTTCCTGGGGGGGGGGGGGGGGGGGGNTATCTCCACCCGTTTCTCTCAACAATTTACAAATCTGACAGTTGAATTACTTCGTACTGTCAGCATCTTTACACGACAGGTGACACATCGAGATTGACTTTTCAGTATGATGTCTGCTATTGAAGCAAGCGTTGTTTGTAGAGGCGTCGTTTGTCCCCTGTCATCCGTACACGCTGAGACTCTTCTACAATGCGGCGCGATAATAATACCAGCATGAGTATGACATTTTGCGGCTCATCGATATCCGATCCAAGCAAGAAGGTTTAGCAAATCGAACTGATAGTAAAAAGACTGAGGCATGTACTCCTTTAACCGCCTAGAAAGAACTTGGACAATCAAAAAGCCATTGGCAGCCAGAGAGCATTAGAAGACAGCAAAGACATATTCACGGGCTCGCGGTAAAAGTTCGCAAAAGAGGATATGTGGGGTATATTAACTTCTTCAAGTCTTCTTCATCATTGACCATTACAAAAAACAGATTACACGTGAGTCTTCGCACTTTCTCTAGAACACATAGCGGAACGACAGGTTCTCCTTGTCTGTCATGTCCTCGAAGGAGTGGGCGGTGTATTCGGGAGACGCCTCCACAATGCCCGCAGCAACCATGTTGTCTCTCTTCTTGTTCTCGCGAGCGAGGTAGATGCGGAGGCTGATGATGACAATGATAAGCAGCGCGTAGCAGCCCAAGTGGGTGGCGAAGGCGATGAAGTAGCGCGGGCCGTCCCACTTGAGGAAGACCTGGGGGCCGATGGCGTTACCAGCAGCCCAGACGATGAAGTTGATGGCGACGGCGAACTGCTTCTTGGTCTGGCCGGCGATGTTTCGGGAGATGAGCGACAGGGCGAGGGTCTGGGCGGACCAGAAGGACAGGGTGATGTAGTAGCAGATGAGCAGACCAACACGCTGGGAGAAGGTGTTGTTGGGGACAGTCATGAGAAGGGCGGTGCCGACGACGGAGCTGGTGGGGTTTGTTAGTTCAGTTGTCATGCGTAGGAGATGAGCGAATCAGTCGAGACTTACGGGACACAGAAGCCGAGCATGACGTAGAGGTTCTGGTTGAACTTCTTGACCAGCCAGACGGAGCCGAGGAGGACAAAGATGATGTAGAAGCCGAGAACCATGGCGAGCAGCTGCACCTGGAGGGTGGTGAAGCCGAAGCTCATGATGATGATGTTGGCGAAGGCACCCAGACCAGAAGTGGGCAAGGTGGTGCACAGGGCGATAAGGGAGTATCCCCAGACCTGGGGGTCCAAGAGAGCCTCGATGGCCTGCTCGCGCTTGAATGTCTTGTTCTGGATACCGGTCTGGTTATCGCGGACACGCTCGACCATCTCGCGCTTGACATCCTCGGAGAAGCACTTGGCACGCATGGGGGAGTCAGGCATCCAGAACAGGACGAAGACGCCAAAGATGACGGAGATGATGCCGTATCCCAGGAAAAGCCACTGCCAGGACTTGAGAGGGCCGCCCTTGATGTGGGTGAAGCAGTAGGCGAGCAGACCGCCGACGACCTGCTGGGCTCCGTTCATCATGTACCAGTAGGTCACACGAGATGCCTGCTCCTCGCGACGGTACCACATGGATGAGAGGATGACGAAGGCGGGTTGGCAGCCCGACTCGAAGATGCCGAGGAGGGTGCGGACGGCGACAAGGCCGGTGAAGTTGGAGCAGGCGGCGTGGCAGGCCAGGACGGTGCCCCAAGCGATAATGCAAAAGCTGAGGTACTTTGCGATGGGCACGCGGGCGATGATGTAGTTCTGGGGGTACTCGACGATCAGGATGGCGATGTAGATACAGGTAGTCAGCCAGGAGAACTGCTGGCCTACGAGGTGGGTGTCGTCCTGGAGGCCCATGATGGAGGCGAAAGACATGGTGCCCTTGTCGATGGCCTGGAGGAAGTAGGTGCCAATCATGACGAGGAGGACGCGGCGGTCGATCATCTTGCGCAGTTCGTCGCTGCGTTCCCGGGTGACGGTGACAGTGCCGTCGCCGACGTACTTGGACAGCTCATTGTCGACGTTCTCGAGGCGCTGCTGGTCGGCCTTCTCGTGGGAGATGGAGTGCTCGACTTCCTGGAAGGACTTCTTGCCCGGGGCCGTCGTGGGGCGGACGTGATCCGAGCTGTTGACGTCGTTGGAGGCCATCTTGTCTGACGATGACAAAAGAGGCGGAGTTGTCGATGGCGTCTAGGTCCCGTGTGATGGAAGAAGAGAACGCAACAAAGGTCTCAGGGCTGGCTGGATGGAGGCGGGGGGCTTCGTGGCCTTGGAGTCTGTCTATCCTCTGTAGGCTGGAGGAGGAAGAAGAAGAAGAAGAAGAAGAAGAAGATGAAGAAGGAGGAGGAGAAGAATCCGGACAACCTGACGACGGAGGGCAAAAGGAAGAGAAAAAAAACCGGATGCTACCCTCGTTCTATATAAGAGTAGATACAAGGTGGGAGTGGGAATGGGCGGTGGTGAGGTATTAGGAAGGCGAGCCGGTGCTGTCCTGGGGGATTTCTCCTCTTTACCCCTTTGAGCGGCGGATTCATCATTCATATGGCTGCTTGTCAAACCCCGGAATCTCTCCCCCATTCTCTCCTCACTTCTACCCCAAGATTTCTTGGTGTGAAGGGGACACGGAGGGGGGGCCGGCCAGAGCTCAGCGCCCCGCGAATAGGGACGACGAGAGCAGGGCAAGCTTGTTCCCCCACAGGCCACGGGTTCTGAGGCGATACGGAGTCGAGTTGCCGGGTACTGGCTGAATGGTTCGGGGGCCGAGACACTGGCTGAGGGCAGGAAGGTGAATGGACATGGACGAGGGATGCCAGGACGAGTGGATGCAATTTGGGTTATCTTTCGACCGAGGCGGTGGGAGGCCGAGGAGTGCTGATACGTTCACGCCCCCCCCCCCTCGAGGCCGTCGGACCCGGGCCTTTTCTGCGTCAAACTCCGTACGCTTGCGTTCGATCCGCCAGGGATCTGGGGAGAATTGGATAGATGGCTCACTCGGATGGTTCAGGATTGGGTGAACTTCTCGATAAAGTGGACGAGCCCATGGCTAGAGCGGCATGAGTCAAGGGTTGAGAGATGGGGGTGGAACGTTACAATGGTCACCGGATGAAAGGCAGGGAGTAGCATCGGCGTGATGGAGAACGTGGAAGGAAACCGGATGGCGGAAGCGAGTGCCTTCACACTCACAGAGATACTACGTAGAAGTGGGAACAGGGCGTGGGCGGATGGCTCCGACGCAGGAGGGTCTCTGTTTGAAGTTGCTTCCTGGTTGGCCCGGCTGGCCAGGACGACCCGTCAGGATATGGCGCGACCGTCACCGACGTAAGGCTCCCCGGCTTTTGGGCTCTGAGGATGATTGGCGGCTGGTTTTGCTGCAACTGTTGTGGTAGCCAGTGTGCATTGTCGCCGAGTCAAGCCACGAGTCGCGATGAAAGTAATAAGTCATTTGGGCCCCCGTTGAAGCGTTCGAGCGTTGGAGAGTCCATGGTGTGTCCGATGTGAAGGGGAAACAGTGTCAGTATGGTATCAATGAGGCGTCGGCGGCCAGCGGGCCTTGGCATGGCACTTGGGGCGCTCTCCCGGTCGCCGCATCTCTTGGGGTTTCGCCGCATTCCTGGGCATACGGAATTGACGGTGAAGAGCAGGATGGGAGGGAACGAGGGCACACTACAGGCATGAGAGGGGGTGGGAGGATGGATGGGTGGGTGTGTGAGTGAGAAAATTGCTTCCGGGTACGGGCTACACAGGGATAGGATTGGTTGTTGATAGGGGGCCAAACGGGCGGCTTGCCTTAAAGAAGCATGTCGTCGGTCGGCCCAAGCCTTTCCACCCCCCGTCGGTCAATCAAGCCGTCCGTCAGCCATCCAGCCAAACTTGGTTCGACTTGCGGGAAAGCTTGATGACGGGGACCGCGGGAGTAAAGTAACGTGGCGTCCTTGGCTGTCGTTTCCGTTATCACTTCAACTTTCGGCATTGGGCAGTGTCGAGTCCCTCCCACCCCTTTCGATCGTGATGACGGAAGATGGTATTGCCATAGCAGCCGAGTAGTCATGGCACAGGTCATTTCGACGAGGGGGTTTATCTGGCCTGTGAGGACTTGGGTGCGGCGCCGACGCGTTGCATTGCGACTAATGCACGGCGTGATGGCACTTGCATGCGGTGCAATGATGGCGAGATCATAGATGCCTAGGTTGACAGGCTAATCTGCGCAGGCCTAGGTTAGGTTAGGTTGTCGCCAGAGTCAGTCGTCTATATTAACAGGAGGTGTTCCCTTCCATGTTTCCTGGAACGAACCCTCGCGTTCTCATCCTGCTGGCGTGAGCAACAACCTCGTCCACCTCGCTCAATCTCGTTCCGTGGCCGGGTGGTGCCTGGTATCAGTGGTAATATGTTCAGCATGCAATGCTAGTCACCAACTCACCGTATCCCCTCTCCGCAAACCCGGCCTGAACCCGTTGTTTCCCCCTCAAATCTCGACCCCATCCTTATTCCCCCAAATAGCCAGAAATGGGAGGGTTGCGGAGACGTGCGGAGACGACTTCCCCCAAAAACAACTCAGCCACCAGCCGCACACCAACGAAGTATCGAGAATAAACGCCGGCGCCGTCCGTGATTCGACCTCGGTCTCGACCTCGAAATGGGCCGTAAGAAAGAGAGAGAGAAAGG
>NWBT01000045.1:5277613-5288458 GCA_003386485.1 Colletotrichum lentis
GGGGGGAAACGACAAGGATGATGCAGCTGCCCAGCTGTCCAGTACGATGTACGAAGGTTACAGGGGTAAGTAAAATTTCCCTGTAATGTCATCCCCCCCCATACCCCCTATAGCTGACGTAATCTAGATACATCTTCCATCCCCTTCCATAGCTGCCCAGCCCAGCCAAAAGTCAGAATCGCGTATGCCCACCATCTGCGTCAATCACTGCCTAGCATCTGTCCCTTATAGTTAACAGCTGCTGCTAGTAATACTCCTCTAGTAGGGCGTCCTAGGCCTCTTTTACCTACCTATAGAGCTGCTAGTAAGGTAGCTGCTAAATATACCTATAATAGACCTATAGATAATCCTTTATCTATTTCTAGTATAGCTCTATAGGGTTAAGATCTAGTAAGTATAGAGGGAAGTTAATAACCTCTATACCTTAAGTATCTAGCTCTTTAAAAGTACTATAGGCAGTATGTAAAGAAGCCCTATCTTATATAAGGATAAAGCTTATACTAGACTTTAGATATTACTGCTAGGTATAGGTATAGATAAAAGGGATAATATACTGCTAATATCCTTTAGCAGTTATAGTCCCTTAGTCTGTATCCTATACTATCCCTAGACCTTTCCTATTACCTATAAAGCTACCCTAAAACATTTAGCCTTTCCTCCTTAGAGGTCTCTTAATAATACAGGTTAGATTAAGGTCCTTATCTGCTTACTTAGTTATATAGACCTTCCTATAGTTACTGCTAAGAACCTAAGTCTTATTAGTCTAAAAGACCCTTATCTAGTCCTAGATACTCTAGTTAAGATAGGCCTAGGCCTAGCTAAGCTGCTTCTAGCGTATCTCTCTAGTTATTACAAGCTTTACTCTAGCTACATATCTCTAATATCCTAGGCGGCAGAGGGTGCTATAGATTATATACTCTCTATATCTGCCTTTAAAGAGGGTTATAAAGAGCTACAGAAAGCTAGCTATCTAGCCTTATAGTAAAGTAGTTACATACTTAACTAACTGCTCTTCCTGCTACTAACTAAGGGCTAGTAGGCGCCTAGCTTAGAGCTAGGCTGTTAGTAACTAAATAGCCTGCCTAACCTAGGCAACAGAGAATCTAGTCTGCTTAGCAATCTGTTACCTAGTAAATCTAGCGTTAAAAAAGAGGGTGCGTATATATAGGTAATTAGCCTTAGTTAGCTGCTTTATATAGTAATAAGCTAGCTAGCTATAGTAGCAATTAGATATATCTATAGTAATAGTAATAGTGATAGTAATAGTGATAGTGATAGATAGGGGGAAAATTTGTCTAACAGCCAGCAGGCTGGCAGAAGTACTGCAAATGTTAGCTAAACCTAAAACAGTAGGGGGGTGAGCATTAGGGTACCTGGCAGGGATATTTTACTTCGGCCTGATACCATAGTAAGCCCAGGTTGGCCACAGACCCACAGAAACAGAGTTGAGCGGGACAAAAGTCGAGAGAGCCAACCATGACTCCGGAATCAGAGGGGATAAAGGAACCGAGGGAGGGAGAAAAAAGGTGAAAAAAATCGGGGAGACGACCCACCGACGCGGGGTAACTGGCCCGGGGCGCGGGGGAGGAGGAGCCGAGTGACCCCGCTGTAGTGGGTACGCGTAGTGGATGTTCGGCGCGTCCTCTTAACCAACCACAGATCGCAGTCTCTCTTCCTCTTCAGCGTGATGCAAGGGACATTTCTGCATAATCTACACTCGTTGCATTGGAACTAGCAGTGTTGCATGCTTCCTTGGAGTCTTGGGGACACAAACTCCTTTATGTTACTGTTATGTGGGGTTTACCAAGTCCCCTACTATGTAGGTATTTCCCCTACAGTGTCTCATGGGGGGCAGTCTTGGGGCCTCGGTCAACATCACTCCGAGGCCTGTCCAGTCGGCCCCCCCCCCCCCCCCCNCTTGCGCCTCACTACGGATACCATCTGTCCTGTCCGTCTCCTTAATAAAACGCTTCTGTACCCAAAAAAAAAAAAAAAAGGTGTCTCGCTTCGTGTGTCGAAACCTCCTTCTTTTTTTTGCTTTTGTCTCGTTCTCTCTGCTGCTCCCTTTCCTCCCGAGACCTGTCGGTCGCCTTGTCACGTCATCCGCTGAACGTATAGAAGGGGAACTGAAAAAGGTCAGTCACACGGTCCATCGTCTGCCGTCTTTCGCAACCCTCCCAGCGTGGTGCGGTGATGAGAACCCCTCTCCAGGCCGGTCTATTCCGATGTCTTCTCGGGTCCATTCGCGGTAGCAGACGGCAGACGCACTGGCAACGATGCCTTCATCCCCGACTCTCTGAAACTGACCCTTGACGGCAGACGCCAAACGGGTCCCAACTTCACCTCCAGGTCCAACTACCCTCAACCCACAAAACGCCGCCAACATGCCTGCCGGTACTGGAATCACCGAGGTCTCGGGCGTCAAGCGCGCCGACGTCCACAAGCAGGTCAAGCAGCTGATCCACGACATGGTCAACATCAACGACACGACGGGCGAGTTTCTCATGACGCTCGAGGACGGCCGTGTCATCGACACCAAGGGCTGGGAGGACTGGGAGTGGACCCACGGCATCGGCCTGTACGGCATCTGGAAGTACTACGAGCTCAACGGCGACCCAGCCGACCTCAAGATCATCGAGGACTGGTTCAAGAACCGCTTCGCCGAGGGCCACAAGGGCAAGAACATCAACACCATGGCCGTCTTCCTCACCCTTGCCTACGTCTACGAGAAGACGGGCAACGAGACCTACCTGCCCTGGCTCGACAGCTGGGCCGAGTGGGCCTACCACGACCTCCCCCGCACAAAGTACGGCGGCATGCAGCACATCACCTACCTCGAGGTCAACGACCAGCAGCTCTGGGACGACACCCTCATGATGACCGTCCTGCCCCTCGCCAAGATCGGCCTCGTCCTCAACCGGCCCCACTACGTCGAGGAGGCCAAGCGCCAGTTCCTCATCCACCTGCAGTACCTCTTCGACGCCCCCTCCGGCCTCTTCTTCCACGGCTGGACCTTCCACGAGGGCGGCCACAACTTCGCCCGCGCCCGCTGGGCCCGTGGCAACAGCTGGCTGACCATCGTCATCCCCGAGTTCATCGAGCTGCTCGACCTCGCGCCCCAGGACTCGCTGCGCTCCCACCTCGTCAACACCCTCGAGGCCCAGTGCGCCGCCCTCGTGCCCCTGCAGGTCGACAGCGGCCTGTGGCGCACCCTGCTCGACGTCCCCGAGGACGAGGGCTCCTACGTCGAGGCCAGCGCCACCGCCGGCTTCGCCTACGGCATTCTCAAGGCCCAGCGCAAGAGGTACATCGGCAAGGAGTACGAGCCCGTCGCCGTCAAGGCAGTCAAGGCCGTCCTCGACAACATCAGCCCCGAGGGCGAGCTGCTCCACACCTCCTTCGGCACCGGCATGGGCCACGACCTGCAGCACTACAAAGACATCCCCCAGACGAGCATGCCGTACGGCCAGGCCATGGCCATGATGGCCCTCGTCGAGTTCCTGCGCGTCTTTGTATAAAGTTTTATGATTAAGTAATGGCGGATGAAAAAGCAAAATAAACGAAACTTAATTACTTCTCGAAAAAAAAAAAAAAAAAGGCTTGTCCAAAAATAAGAATAAACCCCTTCTTAATGATGAAAAAGTGCGAGCTTCACTAAATGCGCCCAGTAAGCTCTGTGAGGCAACAACCAATATCACAACAAGCGTCTTGTCGGATCGGCGGCCGGCCGACTTCGGCCTAAGATCCGATGCGCCGTCCGACCGGCCCCGACGCCGGCCTTAGCTGGGTTATGCGCTTTCGGCAGCAGGGAGGTTGGTCATCTTCGGCTGAATGTCGGCCGAGACAGTCCAAGACCCCGAGGTACAACTCACTACTGATGCCTCTTGTCCCGGGGCGCGACGATACGACTGCGTCTCGTGGGGGAAGATGGATACTTGTGTCCTACGATCACGGCATCCCCGGCCTCGTACAAACCGAAATACACGTGCCTGGTCGCACCCGCCACCCATGCTTTACGGTCCTTCGTAACTCCCGAGCCCGTGGCCGCGGCATAGTCCAGCTGCCGCTGTGCTATTTGATCCCTCTGTAGTGTTGCCTCGCCATGACGAACATGGAGTTGGAAGATCGTGGGCGTGACTGGCCACCCAAACAAGACGAACAGCTTGTACCTGCGGCCGGTTCTGTCTTCTACCGGCCGTCGGGTCCTAGTCGAAACCGGTATGCTAGACACACAACCTCATCTCGGATGGTAGGTGTTGCTTTATGCAGTGACTTCTGAATGGTTACTGCGTATACTACCTAGTCCTGATGCAATCCTAAAGTCTACTTTTCGGTTCGGTCTCAAAGGAGTGAGGCTTCCTATGAAGACATTACGCCCCCCATACCTGAGTGCTGCTACGAAAATGAAGGATGCTATCGGTGTCACCGCGGCACAACATCCGCCTCGAGCCAAATCTGACTCTGGGCACTCTGTACTTAGCCAACGTCTCCTGATTCGTGTCATTGTTTGCCGACAGGGCGCACAGCAAAACAACCTGCATACGGCTTGCATCGGAAGTTTTCTTTCTCGGCAAAATGCAAAAAGCACACGATAGGGCTGCTAGACGTTGGGGAGGAGGGACCATCTTGTACGACTAGTTTTGGATCAGAGAGCGGGTAGCCTCGCCCATTGACAGCTCACAGGCTCGTCATTTGAGCGATCCAATGTCATCGGCTACCCTCTCTGAAGGGCGTCCGGGCACCACGAGACAGGTGACACGACTTATTACTGAGAAAGACTTAATCAGAAACTAGCGTCTTGATTGTGAAGAGGAACTCTCAGGCTCTTCCAGTTACAGTATGTTGCAAATAATCCTGAGCATATTACGCAACTCTTGATCGTGCTGGACGGAAATGAACACAAGAACAGACATTAAGGTATGGTATCTTTGCGGATCAGCATCCTGACAGTCATGGAGAGAAAATCAAAATGAACTCTTATGAAAATAAAACATATCCTGAAGATGAATCCATGCCAAGGACACAAAGCACACTATTGCGAGGATCCACGCAACTTTTCAATTGGTCACTTCTAGTTCTTCGAACCTCACCAATCGCTTATTTGCTACTTGTGAGCAAGATTCACACATACCGCCAAGGTTACTCGCAAATTATCCTCTGAGAGCTGGCAATCGTCCATCTCTAGCAGTGAGCGTTGGCGATGATAGAATTTCGGTCTTGTGGAGGGCCTGGCCGCGGCCCGCCGAGCAGCCACGACCTCTCACCATTCTCGATGCATCTCCAGGAAAGCCACAGGCCACCGTCAGCGACAGATCCGAAACTAATAGACTCCTTCGGCTTGTTGTCCTGAACGGTTGGATATCATTAGCACACGTCATGTGTCCGTGCAGATGGGATGGAAGCACGTATGCCGTCGCCAGCGCTAATGCCCTCGGGTCCCGAGCAACTGGCCCTGCCGCAGATTCCGGGACCGGCCGCGTTCTTGGGCCTGCCGGCAACCTTTTACAGGTAATCGATACGCTTTTTTTTGTTTGTCTGGCGCGAGTCAGCGGCTCCCCCCTTGCAAAAGTAGGAGTAGTCGTTGAAGTCGGTCAGGCTCTCTGGAACGCTGTCGTCGTCGCACCTCCGGAGCTCTGTAACCCAAAAGTCGGCATCTTACTTGGGTTTCAGCTCCAGCAGGCTCCTAGACCTTCTAGACCGTATCATCGAGGTTCGTTGTGGGACCGTCGGGTAGTGCCTGCACATCCCACTCGAGGTCGACGACGGTGAATTTGTTGCCGGCGAGCAGCTCAGCCTCAGTGAGAACGGAGGCTGTACCTTCTTGTGGCACGAGGGTGAGCTACACTCAACCTACAATCAAGCCAGGCATTCCAGTATTACCTCTTGTGGTGGTACCAAGAGAACAGAGAGGCTGGGGGGTGAGACTGAGCTGCGTAAGGCTTCCAGACTCGACCAAGGCGCTAAGCAGAAGAGTTGAGGTGATCGTCTTGTTTTAGTTGGAAGATTCAAGAGAGGAACGAAGCGAGGAGCAGATGGGACTACAAGACATCCGAATGGCGACGAGAGAACGAGATGATGGCAAAATCAGGTCATCGGACAGAATATTTTCATGGTGCTTATCCAATTCTACTCACATAGTGGACGGAAAAGATGTGAGGGCTCTGAAGAGAAAAGGCTCACCTTCGTACTGAGCGATTTCGCAAGGATTCCGACTGGTCATGGGCCACTTGGACATCTCAGGACGGCAACCACTTCACCGCTATGTAATGAACACAAGTAGATGATCGTGACAATGGCGGGACTGCCTTTGTGTTTGGCACCCAGCAAATCTTCCAAAACCCCAAAAGGATTTGGGACCCGATCACATCCCGTCCGTTTCTACTTGAAGCCATCAATGTCTGACTTTTCAACCTGGAGTCGGACAAGGGAGCCGAAGACAGAGGACTGGGTGGGTGCGTGAACGAGGAAACTGGAGACCAGCGGCCTCCTGGATGCACATCTGGAGTAGGTGATGGGCCGAGGGCTTGTCTGCGGGTGTTGGACGGCGATGAAGCCCTGTGCGAGCCGTTTCTTTGCCTCTTCCCAGCCGCAGCCTGTCGTTACCTCTATACCTTGTTGTCTCGGTTTTTGTTCGCGTTCGCTGCGGTCGCGGAGACTGGAGGCGAGTCATGCAGTCTCTCCCCAGTATTTACATGGAGCACATAGTCAAACGAGGTGTGCTCAAAATGATACCCCCCCTAATAGAAAGTACTACGATGAATGCCCATCAGGTTGAGCCTTGTTTTTACTCCGAAATAGCGTCGTCGAGCGGCATAGCATCGTCAGTAGAGTACACAAAACACCAATCCGTTCATAACGAACACGTAGGGGAGAAATCATCAGGGATTTTCCCAGCCGGGGCACCGCACTGCATCTCACCACAACGGTAGATAGAGAGGCATTCAACGGCGTCAACAACTCCTTATGTCACAAGGCTGTTTGTCTCCTAAGTCCATGCAGCGGTCTGCGTAGTCAAATGATTTGGCGTGCCACGTAAGAAGGACAGGCTAAAGAAAACTGACGGTGTCGGAAAGCGAAGAGCGAGATTAGTGGCCGTTGGATTTGGATTTGGATTTAGAGCTGGAGCTGGAGCTGGAGCTGGAGCTGGAGCTGGAGCTGGAGCTGGAGCTGGAGTGGTCAGGATCTCGGGCGATCAGTGCCGGACCAAAATCAGATGGCCATGGCCAATGACAAGCTATTGGTTGGGCGGATGCGCGTCATCAGGATGCGCGTGTGATGGATGGTAAAGAAGCTGAGCACGAGACGATCAACCGATAGGCTGTTAGTGGTCGATGCTGCTTCGAGAGCGGAAAGCTTAACAAGTTCTTTTCCACTGTCGGGCCCACTGTCCGTTCTGTCAGCACGATCCACCAGCCAGCACGCCAAGCGAAACGAGGTGAAAAAGCCGCAGGAAAATGAGGTCACTCACGTCGTTTGAACCATCAGTACGTACCGATATCCCACATGTCTGTCTGTGTTTCGCTGCCATTGGGGCCCTGGCCCTTCCGTCTGGTCGCATCCAGCCCAAGCTTTTTGGATAGGTAGTGCCGATATCCTTCCACAGCACCCATACCCACCACGCCAACACTAGCTAACATCCACATCACATCTTTTGGTCAATGATCCAGTACCGCCGCCACCAGTCGCGGATGCACCGCACCCTTCTCCGTGCAACACCCAATTTTCCTCTTCTCGACGCTTGTACGACCGGAATATTTGAATACTTTTTTTTTTTTTTTTGCGTGGCAAAAGCCCAGTTCTTTCCCTCCCTCCCGACTACCCACCGTTGCCAATCCACTACCAACATATCACACGAAACCATGCGCTGGAGGCTGCGATTCTGCATTCCATCACCGTGAGACCCTGCCAGCGGGGTAGCCCGGCTCCAGCAGCTACGCCCGAAAGAGCATCTCTCTTACCGAAGCCCATCTCCGACGAGTCGACGACCTACCACCGACTCTCGTGAGCCCAATTCGACGACGCCGCCCTCACTGTTGCAAACCCAATCTGCTGCACCCGGCAGCGCACCCTTGTAGCAGGCCACAAACGCCGACGACAGCGACGGCGACAGCGACGACAAACGACGACACGCCCGACCTCTATCCCGAGCTCATCATGGCCCGTAACAACGCTGTCCGCGCGGCTGCTACTTCCCGCACAGCCTCCTCGGGTTCCTTCCATGCTGGCGCCCCAATTCCCACCCTCGGGACCATTGAGTCCAGCCGGAGAATCCTGATACGCCGCCAGTCCACCCATCGATACCATACCTTCCCGACGCCCCCTCCAAAGACGCCTCGCGAGCAGTCCTCGGCCGAGCTCTTCCCACATTCTGACGACAGCTCCAATGCCTCCGACGACGGCCATGGACAGACTCCTCTGCCCGTCAAACAGCTTGCCCTGCTCGCTTTCCTCTCCCTGAGCGAGCAGACGGCCCTCAACTCGATCGGGCCCTATCTTCCTCAGATGGTCGAGTCCTTCTCCGACATACCAGATTCCCAGACGGGTCTTTATGTAGGCATTTTGGCCTCGGCCTTCGCCTTGGCACAGCTGTCGACCAACCTGCTCTGGGGCTATCTCTCTGATGTGGTTGGCAGGAAACCCACCATGGTTATGGGCACCTTTATGCTCGCCGGCTGCTTCGTCGCATTTGGCTTCTGCAGGGCTTACTGGCAGATTGTCGTCGTCCACGTGGCCATGGGTATGCTCAACGGCAATGCTGCCGTCGTGCCAACCGTCTTGGGCGAGGTGACGGATCGCTCAAACCAGAGCCGCGCTTTCACCTGGCTTCCCGTCATCTACTCCCTGGGTGGCATCACAGGTCCCGCGCTGGGCGGCTTGCTGGTCGGCACCCTGGGGAAACGGTATCCGTACCTGGCGCCGAACCTTCTCAGCGCCGCTCTGCTACTCATCAGCGTGCTGGTCGTCGGCATCTGGTTCGAAGAGACGCTCGAGTCGCTCGAGCCGGATCACGCTGCTTGGATTCCGAACTGGGCCCGGAACGCTTGGTCTTGGGTCCAGCGATGGGTGGCGGAGCCGAGAAAAGATTCTTGGGCTACCCGTTGGCCTCGTCGCGGATCGCAGATCGTCACGAGCACATCAGACGACGAGGATGAAGACGACGACGACGATGCAACTGAGGAACAGCGCATGCTCCGGCCGGGATCGGAGAACGGCTCCGATGTGGACAACGACGCCAAGTCTCCCAGCGACCTCGCGACGTGGCGCCGACTCTTGAACCGCAACACGGTTCTGGTGTTGTTGACTTACCTCGTTTTCCAGCTGTCCAACATTTCATACAACAGCCTGTACCCTATCTTCGCCGATGCCAGTCCGCCGACGGGCCGCGGACTGCCGCCAAGCAAAATTGGTATCAGCTTGAGTCTTGCTGGTGTCGCTACCATCGTCTTCCAGGCTTTCCTGTTCCGGCCACTGAAGGTGCGGCTGGGCAATCTGGGCACCTACTGCGTTGCGCTGCTGGGGCTGGCCATCAGCATGACTTTGATGCCTTGGATTGGTTACCTGGACGACGAGCCCTTTTTTGGCGTCGGCACCGGCTCCATATGGTTGTACATCGAGCTGGGGATTATCCTCGTCATCAAGAACATCTGCGCCGTCGGTGGTCTGTCCAGCGTCATGCTTCTGGTACGCTCGTCTGATTTCCCGGGTCATTTTTCGGACCGTCGCTAACGATACAACCTCTAGATCACGAACTGCGCCCCGAACCACGCGACTTTGGGTACCTTGAACGGCATCGCCCAGACTCTTTCGGCGGCAGGCCGCAGCTTCGGCCCCTTTGTTTCGGGTGCTCTCTTCACCCTGTCCACGCGCGTGCATCCGAAGGGTGAGGCCCTCGCCTGGGGCGTCTTTGGGGGCATCGCCCTCCTTGGCTGGCTTGGTTCCCTCGCCATTCGCAACCGCGGCCTCGAGAGTGACGACTGGGTCGGCGAGGAGGACGGCACCGACGGCGAGGCAGAGCCATAAACCGTACCGCGTAGGGCCCAGGGCCCCATGAGCACCGGGGCTGTGGCCATAAATATTGCGCCGGAAAAGCTCAAATTATTTACTCTGTCTGTGTGTGTGTGTGTGTGTGTGTTGAAAATCCCCGGTAATGATAGCGTTGCCGAGAGCCGGGAATGTATAGTGCGAGACGGCTATAGCGATGATGATATTTTTGCATTGATAGAAGGGGCACACACGACATCCCCTCCCTTCCTCAAAGAACGAGAGGAGGCAGAGAGTAGGGCTCGGCTTTAGATCGAAAGGGCCACTCCGAAGCTAGATTTTGGAGAGAAATCAGAATAGATTTGATACCTTGCTCCTGGTGTGTAGTCAGCGGGGGGTTTGCACAGCCGATCTACTGAGCCTTCGCGGCCCGGCCAGGTTCGCCTATCTTGAACAGTCAACACCCACCACAGCATCTTCGAGAAGATTGGGTGGACTCTTGGCCTAGTCCACGTCCACCGCCGGGCACCGTCATCCCTCGACCGAGTGGGAAACCGCCCGTCGGTGACGAGGATGTTGGGTTGGCTCTCCCCTGGTGGAATGTCGTCCTGCGGCACGGGCATGGCCGAATCTGCCTCCACGCTCTCCCAGAGACTGCTTTCAAGAGCGACTCTCACGGCTTCATCGCCGCGGCTGTTTGGACTCGGAAGCTTCTTGTGGCTATGTGTCTAGGTAACTTGCTTGTATGATGAACACCAAAGAATGTTTCAAAGGAAAGTCCGTGGTGGGCTTGCCGGAAACCCGCCGCGACGCCATGTGCCCTTGGTCTGCATGCCCCCCTCCCGTATGCTGCTCCTCGCCCCC
>NWBT01000045.1:5291324-5335626 GCA_003386485.1 Colletotrichum lentis
GGGGGGGGTTGAAGGACGAGGGCGTCCCTGTGACATGGGCCCAACGGCTGTTCCCCATCCAACAAGCTCGCGAATCGGATTGATCGAGTGAATTTGAGCGTGTATCCGGGGCAAGAAAACGTCTGGCGGCCGCCTCTGTGTTCGGTACGAAGGGTGTACGGAGTCGGCAGAAGGCAGTGGCGCTGTTGCTGACCGGGTTGAAAGCTTCCTCTGGCAAACCGAAGGAACTACACCGGACTTGTGCAGCAATGTCAATTCAAGAGTGATTCATCAAGCATGCAGGCACAACACCAGTTGTATCGGTAGAGTGGCGAGCGGAGCGGTGTTTTGCCGTTGTGCCTTCGAACTCAAATGCAGTGAAGCGAGCGGGTCGCGGAGCGGAGCGGACTTATGCGGCGAATGTGGAGACTTCTTTGAATGACTATCCAGAAGAGATAAGCTTGAAATTGGGATGGAATGACGAAACCGAGGGTTTGGCGGACTTGAGATACCGAATCTGTCTTGTTACAGACTTTGTTTATAGCTCGCGTGGTGTGGTGTCGATCTGAATGTGGGGATGAGATGTTTCGGTAGGGCTGAAGATCGAACAAGTTTCGCAAGGGCTTGGTTGGTCGAGTTGCAAATCGGCCGCCCCGCATCCCACTTCTCTCAACACTTGTGGAGGAGTCGACGAGGCAATTCCCCTGACCGGGATGAGGTGCTTACACTAGAATCCAGACGCCCCGGCGAGTGACGCAGTCATCGAGAATGGAGATGGTTTGCTTCAGGTTGAAGTTCTTGCGCGCTTATTCGGCGCTGCGAAAGGTCGGTGGTGATTCGGGCCTAGAACCATGATGCAGCGACCAAAGCTCACAATCTGATCCGGACCTCTCGAGCGTTGGGGCATCGACCAATGATATTGACGAGAGGTCGCTTTCTCGAAGATTTGATGCATGCTGCTGAAATCAAAGCTGGAAGCAGATTTGACATCCAGCCCTGTCTGAACAGATCGGTCGGACGGATTGCAGCCGCATGAGGAGGCGGCCGGGCGATCGTGAATGACTGAGATAGACCTCGGTGTGCAGAAACACTGGATTAGAAATCATAGCAATGAGCGCCGAGCATGTGCCCCCGCTTGAAAAGTAAAATAAGCTCGTGTTCGGGTTTTTTCTTTCTTTTTTTTTGTGGCAAGGCAGACTTTGAAGATGCTCTGTGATCCGGGCCAGCGGTCATTGACGGAAGTAGCGCCGTGCATGCGAAGGCGCGATAAGGAACGAACGGGGAGACCGTAGGTGGGCATGCATTGCCAGGAAGGGATGCTTAAGCGCGAGTCAACGTGGTTCTGGTTTGCTGTGTTACGCTGTGAAAAAGAGGAAGCAGCAACAACAGAGAGGGAAACAAGCGCGAGAACCAACAAGAAACAAACAATAGACGTGGGTACACTAGGATGTGGTGGAGCGATGTGATGGAGAAATGATGGGTGGATGATGGCACACGGATGAGGGATGAATCGTAATGCATAGGTACAGATACTGGCAGGAGTGGCCGACGACTGCGCCACGGCTGAATGGATCCAGATCTCCACTTAATAGGCTCAAGCACGGACCGACGCCCAATGGGATGAAGAATTTGTGGCTTAGGTAGATCCTGATTGGCTGTGGCTGTGGCTTTCTCCGAGTGGCTGCTTCTGCGTCTCCGCCCTATGCACGGGCCACATTGGTCATCCTTCTCTGAACCGGGACTCATCTTTCACGGAGGGAGCCCGCGCAGGCGTCCCCTGCGCCATGCCCTGCTTCCTTTCCTACCTATTCCCTGGTCTGTTTCCTCCCGCGAACTTGCCATGCAAGACGGACGGAGCGGGAAAGGGACAGACAGCTCCTTGCATCGATTGCAGTGTTCATCCTCCAGCTCCTCCGACTCTGTATCGTTTTCTTTACTGATTGATTCCCGAGCCCCCCTCGTCTTGTTCTTTTTTTGTGTCTCTGCCGTAGGCATGGCTGTGTGTGTAGCCTGTACCGGTGCGCAACGGGTACTCGCCCCAAACCTCATCCCGCGCGTGCCGGTCGTCGCCGAGACCACTGCCGGGTATTTAGTCATCCGAGTTGGATTGTGATGAAGCATGACAAACCCGGCTTATCCTCAGAATACCGTCATATACACCAGCCCTGCGCCAAGCCATCAACCCCCGCGGCGGCCGACGATATGTCAGCGGTCGATATGCTGCGCTTTGCTGTGTAAGCCGTGCCAACCAAATCAGCATCGACACAGAACCATCATCTAGACTGCCCGCCTCACTCGACGCCGACGGCGAGATGCACGAGCGACACTGGCGGCTTACCCAACCAGTGCGGCTCGCCAATGTGGCGGCTCACCCCTCCCGGCGGTCTCCGCTTATCAGCTACCTCACCTTGGGCCGGCTTTGACCTTCTCCACATTGCCGAGATCACGCTGACCACCCCCCGGAGAGCGCCGACACGATCAGAACGCCCTCACAGACATCACTGCCCACACATACATCGTAGGCTCCCAGCGTACGCGTGCTCGTGGTTCCTGCTCCTGGCGTCACTCAACACGTTTACGTGTTACGCTGCCCGGGCACTCGGTATCATCACCCTCCATCACGATGAATGTGATGGTGTGGTCAGGCACCTCACGGCCCCCTCCCCCCTTTTGTGTAACTTCGGGCAGGGCGTTTACGGAACTCGATGCCAAAGGTTCGTATGCAGTCTTGGTCCAGGGTATATCAACTTCACCTAGGTACTGGCTTCCCAATTCGGCCCGTCTTTCACACTACTTGCCTTCCGTGTATCCATCTTCAAGACCATCTCGCCACCATGCAATACTAGACGAATTCACAGCCATGTCTCCGGCTCTTCTCAAAGTCCCGACTATTCCTTTCGTCCAGGCAGCAGGTTGCTCGCCAGCTTCAACCCCGGCGGCAGCGTCAGGCTAGGCGGCGTCATCGCGGCGGCCTGCCAGATATCGCACGGGGTGTCGACCACAGTCGGATGCCATCCCTCGGGCCACCAGTTGTCGGGCATGCACTCCCAAGACATCGGGTAGCAGTTCGAGATCTGGCTGTGGCAGGCCAGGTATCCGTTCCAGTTGAAGACGATGCTGTCTGCAAGGGTGGGATGATCAGTCTTAGTCCGCGCTAAAGGGAAAAAGAAACATTCACTGGCCAGCTGGGTATACTTACTGACGTCGAGAGAGGACTCCTTGAAGCTACCGTCGAGTCTCGAGCACTGGCACTTGATGTGGCTTCCCTCGATGTAACAGTCCTTGCAGCTCTTCCAAAAGTTGCCCCTTCAATGCCTCGTCAGCAAGTGTTTTGTCATCTCCAAAGGGGGAGTAATTTACCGGTCGCCAATGGCCTTGGGCCTGAGGTCGCCAGCCACATTGGTGATGCAGTCGTTCAGGTTGAGGACGGTGAACCCCACGGTGCTGCAGAACTTGTCGTTGCAGTAGGTCGTGATGGAGCCGTCACCGCGTAGGGTGAACTGCGGTCCCTCGTTGATGAAACCGCAATCGTCGTCAAGGAAGCCGGCTTGGATGACCTGGGCGGCGCCGAGGGCGAGCAAAAGGCCCCTGAAGGGCAGGGGCGAAATGAATCTGGCCATTATCGGCTGAATGTCGTGCAAGATGCTCCAGCAACGAGACTCGTGGCAAGATGAGGTAGGGAGACGTAGTTTAGCACGCCGGCGGGATTCTTGACCAGGCTGTCTTGTAAGCCTGGACATGAGGATATGGGATAGTCTGTTCGGAATGGCGGGCGGGGGAGGGGGGATCCGGAGATGCTCAACAAAGGATACGTGCAGCAAGCGACGGGTGACGGCTCGCGGTGGTACGCTTGCCACGAGCCAAGGCTTGTCATGGCATGACAACCTTCAGGCTTGAAAAGCGTTTGAAATGGGTCCGTTGGCTGTTTGGGTCACGAGCTCTATCTATCAGTTGTGTAATGTCGCACGATGGGCCAAGGCCAAAGCCACAAACACTGATTGCAGGTTTCACGCCGGCTATCAGCACAGTAACCCTTTCCGTTGGAAAGCCCGTCGGTTCCGCCAGCAGAGTCGTCACACGAGAGTTGCAAGGCTGAGAGATGATGCGAATTGGGCTCGGACAGGGTTTCTCTTTGGGGCAGTATCATTGACGCGTCGTCGACCCGTCGGTGTGACGATTTATCAACCATCGCCTCTTAGATCAAGCTTCTCGGCCCATGCCTCTCGAGTTCCACAAACGCAGATGTTTCAGTCACGCGTAAGAGTGATATCATTCTTATGTTCCACCAAAAGCGTGTTGGCCTCAGTATTGACGGCGGCGTTATTGTCTCGGGAGACCCGTTCGTTCCCTGTCGCCGTCTGGCACCTTCACCGCCACGACGTCCGTACGTTTGCAATCAGTTGATTGCTTTTCACCAATACGAGAAAGAGAATACGGTACGGGACTCCTCCCGATGACCCGTGAACTTCTCGTCTCCCAGGAACGCTGCAAGTTGGCCCCAAGGCGTTCCAGTTGTCATGGTCTCTTGAAGGTTAAGAAATGACATCAATTCAAGTTCATTTTCTGACAATCACAAGCAATTTCGTGCAAACCCCGTCTGGGGGGAACCGGCGTAACACCTACGCAAGTATCACAACACCTTGCGTCGGTATGGTCTACTGCTCTCTTGGAGATCCATGCGTGAGACCCGAAAACACCAAGCCGCTGAGAACTATGTGACCGACATGGGCCAAAGAGGCCGAGGCCGGAAAGCCAAGCTCATGGAATGCCGCAAAGTTTGCGGCTCGAATATTGATCGGCTTCGTTCGCACTCGGCCTGACATCGCCACCTTTGGCTTCTCAGTCGTTGAACGATAAGCTCATGTGCTCAACGGCTTCAGAAAAACTCATATCCGTTCAAGTAGAACGTATGAGCAAAGTCAAACGCAATCCGAGTGAAGAAGTACATGCTGGTGGAATTAAGGGCTGAAGAGACCACGGTAGCCCATTTGCTGCCTTGAGGCCAGGTCTGGAAGCAGACACCGAGAACTAAAACAGCATCTTACCCGTGGCATCATGTCCCAACCATTGAGGAAGTCGAGGGTTATAAGTTGAAGCGGGACCGTACAATCAGGGGCAAAGTCTGCATTTGCCTGCCTCTGAAGGCGGCGCTCTAACATTGGTTGTTCTTTGATGTTGGTCCACGATTGCCTTATATCTCTCATTCGCACAAGGTGTACATAAGAAGCATTATGCAGAGACATCACACATACCGTGGTTTGTTCCAGCGATGAATTTTACGGAGCAGGAAAGGGGTTGTTGTGAATACGACAGTCGCCGCTCTGGCTCTCTCGAAAGGTGAAAACTCCAAGCGATGGAAAATCTGCCCTCCTTCCCTCAACTAACCGGCTTTGAACTCCTCCATCCCACCCTCTCAGCACGCGTCGGGCCCTGCAACCATCCGCGCAAACGCGATACGTCGCCGATTCCTTTCCAAACACCAGACTTCTACATACGACTCAACAACTGCATGACCACGATGAAGCTCCTCACCGTTTTCGGCCTTGTACTTGGCGTCGTTTCCACTCTCTTCAAGGCGCAAGCCACCTTCACCGACACAAACAACTCGATTGGTTTCGTCGCAGGCTCTTCCAAGTCCACCGAGACCACCGTCGCCGTATCTCGCAACCACCCAGTCCTCACCGTACCCCATTCCACCCCCCAGACTGTTGTAACCCCAATCAAGAAGTCAACCTCGGCTAACGACGGGACTTTGGTTATCCATCACAAGCCCACTGATGATGCCTTCCTTCCCAGTCACTTCGACGCCAAGGCGGTTTTCAACACCGCACTCAAGTACCGGTTCGAGAAGCTTGACGATGGAGTTTTCTTTGAGGCAGTCCAGGAGAACGAAACCCCCCACGAAGAGGCAGATCAGGGGGACGAAGACTCCCTTCAGGCTGGCCAAGGGAACGAACGCGGTCCTGGGGACAACGCAGACGGCCACGCGAACGGCCCCCACGAGGCAGCCCGCCCCGTCCTCGATGACCGCTCCCCCTCGGCTCCCAAGACCGGCGGCTTCGTCAAGACCTGCGCATCTAGCTGGGTCGTCTGGGACCTCGGCAACACCATCTGGGCCAACTGCCGCGGCAGCGGCGACCGCCGCGACGCGCTCTCCTGGTCCCGTCTCGGCCTCGATCACATGCTCGGCAACGACCGCGGCGAGCTCGTCTACCAGCCCGGCGGCGACTTCTCCTCAACCTGCGCCGGCTGCGTGCGCTGGGGCAGGACGCACCTCGCGTGCCGGTGCCTCGACGAGCGCGGCGAGTACCACGCCTCAGCCATCAATCTGGGTGGGTTTTCGATCTCTTATAAACCCATCTCCCTCCTGTCGAAGATGGGTGGATGCTTGATGCGAAAAGGAGGTGAAAAAATTACTAACGATAATGGGTTCGCAGACAAATATATCGGTAACCATGACGGCCTCCTGTGCTCCGAATACGAATGCGGCGTTCGTGAGAACCCGCCTCCCGGCGCTAATTGAGGCTCCGTTCTTCTCGGGTCTGAGATTTGATCCTGGGCCTTTCTATCTATGGGGACCACAATCGTCTTGAGCTTGAGTGGCAGCTCAGGATAGACTGGGCACACTGAGAGCGCACACAGGATGGAGTGAATGAAAACGGTATGACTGGAGAAGGCACGGGGCTACGTCGATGGATCAAACTCGAAGAGCAAGCGAAATCGTAGACAGACACGGAACGTGATTGAAACGGCTCTGTTCGCCTTTATAAACAGACAACAAGCATGCGCAAATGGGTCCAATTATCCTCATATGCCCCCTAACGTGAACAATATCCAAGAAACATAAACACTCATGTTGACTTGTTGTTCCTCCAATCGTAGCCATTGACAGTCGTTTGCCAACTAAAAACACAGAAGTGCAAGAGCTACCAGCTACCCACCTTGGACAGCTGCCGGGAGCTCTCGCCAACGAGGAACGAGTACTCTCCAGACGTGACCATGACCCAATTCTGATGATGGACGTCCCAATAACTCAGGTCGCGGCGTGTCAGGTTGAACGTGACCGTCTTCTTCTCGCCCTTCTCCAGGTTGAACTTGTCGAACCCGCGAAGCACCTTGACCGGGAAGTCCACGCCGTGGACGTTCTTTGGGTAGGACAGGTACAGCTGGGGGACAACCTTGCCGGCGACAGCACCTGTGTTGGTCACATCCGTCTTGACCGTGACGTACGTCTCCCAGAGGTCGGGGTTCCCGCCCTCCTCGCCGCCGGCTTCCGATAGGGGCTGCTTCACGTCGTAACCTTCTGGGTAAGGGTACGGCTCCGTCGAGATGCCGTCCACAGTGTCCAGGTATGGGTAGACGTATTTTTTAAGTTTGTGGAAGCCATCGGGGAACAGGGCCTCCTTCTTGTCAGGGATCTTGTCGCTGAATTTCGGCGGCTCAGCCCCGGGCGATGGGCGGGCCGCGGGCAGTGCGCTCTTGGCCTTGACACCCTCGACGACGACATCGGAAAAGCCGAATGTCGTGTACGACAAGCCGAATCCAAACTCAAAGCGAGGCTCAATCTTCTTCTTGTCGAAGTAGCGATAATCGATGTACAGGCCTTCGGAAAAGTCTTGCTGAGGCACAACGCCGTTGGGGAGATACAGAATCTGCCCGCCTGGCCCGAAGTCCTTCAAAGACTTGGGAATCGTGTACGGCAGCTTGCCGCTGGGATTGACGTCGCCAAAGATGACATCCGCAAGTGCGTTTCCGCTCTCTTGTCCAGGAAGGTTGGCGTACAAGACCGCTTTGACGCCAGGGTGCTCGATCCAGCGCTCCATCTCGACAGGTCCAACAGAGTGAATGACCACGACAGTATCGCCGCCCACCGAGTTCCCATCGCCCTTGCCGCAATTCTCGGCGACTTGGAGGATGAGGTCATCACCACCATTTTGTAGCTTGAGATCCTTACGGTCTCCGCTGTTACCGCCCCAAGACAAGAAGCCCTCGCCAGAGTCCGCGTTGGCGAACACGAAGCAGATATCCTGGTCGTGCAGGATGGACGGGTCCTTCTTGAATGGAGGCGAGTTGGTGAGAAACTCGGACAATTCGACTTTGTCGGACTTGAAGCCCTTCTTCAGAGCCTCCACTGGTGGCACCAGGTAAGGGAATTGAACCGCGCCACTCCCCCAACCGGAGCCTAAAGTGCCTTGGTTGCAGCCGCGATCCGCGCAGTAGTTGGGTCCGTTGCCGGGCCCGGCGTCCTCGCCAAAGATACCAACCTTCAGCTTCCCTTCATGGCGCTTGCGTTTGGCGTCGACAAAGCCTTCTCTGCTGATGGGCAGTACGTTGTCATTCTTCAGCAGCACCGTGCCCTCGGCAGCAACACGGCGCGCGACGTTCGAGTGGTTGCTCTGCACGTTGACATACTTGTTCACCTCGAACTGCGGCTGGGGGGTTTTGCTGCCGGGAGCAAGAGTCCCCATCTTGTCGTCGGTCCACGAGGAGAAGTTGGGAAGCTCGTTTGGAAAAAGCTTCTTGTCGTCCTGTCCCAACTGATACCATGAGGCAACAATGCGAACGGCCATGTCATCCAGTCTGTCGACGGGGACGGAACCGTTCAGGACAGCCTTGGTGAGCTCAGGGCCCCAAAGAGACTTGCCGTCTGCCCAGAAAAGCCCATCGCCAGGCATCGTCATGTCCAGTCCGGCTAGCGCGCTACCGACGCCCGAGCGCTGTGCGAGCCAGTCGCTCATGACGAAGCCCTGGAAGCCCATCTCGTCCTTCAAAATACCGTTGAGAAGCTTGGAGTTGCCACATGCATACGAGTTGTTAACTTGATTATACGAGCACATGACACTGGCAACGCCGGCTTTGACGGCGTCCAGGAACGGCCAGGCGTAAAGCTCATGCATGGCTCGGTCGTCGATGTTACTGGAGATGGCATTGGGCAGGCCCCATTCCCAGCTCTGGCGGAAGTGTTCTTGCTCGTTTGCCACAAAGTGCTTGATGGTCGCCATGACACCCTGTCCTTGGATGCCCTTGATGGTCTCGGCGGCAGCGATTCCCTGCAGGTAAGGGTCGGCGCCAAATCCCTCCCAGTTGCGGCCGCCAGCCGGCAAGCGGCCCAGGGGGCCGACACATGGTCCCAGCAGGACGTTTATGCCCTTGCCCCGGGCCTCTTGTCCGTGTGCCTTTCCTCGTTCATACATCAACTCCTTATTCCAGGTGGCGCCGACGGTAACACCGGCGGGAAACGCAGTCGCATTGTCGGAGAATCGGATGCCCAGCGGCCCGTCTTGCAGTTGAAGCTGGGGGAAGCCGACATGTACGGCGGGGCCAGTCGTGCCGACAGCAAGACCCATCATCCAGCCGGTTCCGGTGGTGATGTTAACCTTCTCCGGCAGCGTCATCTTGGAAACCATCTCGCCGGCTTTCCTATAGCTCTCGGCCCAATTCTTGGATATGCCACCTTTCGGGGTCGGGTACCACGGCGGCGACAGGCCGGTGGGCGGCGCACCCTTGAACTTCTTATACATAACAGCGCCTCCAACGCTGATGACAATCCACATGATGAAAGCAAGAATGACGACGAACAGACATAGTCGTGAACGTCCTTGGAACAGTCGCTTGAGAGCTGCGAGGCAGCCGGTAGGCCTAGTAGAGAGGAAGGCGGGTTTCGGGAAGGACGATTTCTCCTTCCGGTCCTCTCGTGGGAGGTAATCGCTGGCATCAATGTCGGAGCCGTCTTCGGTATCGCGATCATAAGAGCGGCGGGACTTGTCGCCCAAGAGACCTTCTTTGCTAGGGTCCATGATGGGCAGCAGATGTGATGCTTCGTAAATCGTTTTCGGTGAGTGTCGGGTGGTTAGATTAGAGTTGCTTGGACGTCAGAAACTCCCAGTCTGCGTAGGAAAAGAGAGCAGGTTCTGTGTCGGAGGAGCCTAGCGACTGATTCCGGAAACACGGTACAAGGAGCAGACCATCGCTCAATGCGCCTCCAGATGACAGATCCAGGCAAATTGCTCGTGTATGACAGGCGTGAAGAGGAAGCTGGAACGTTGGCAGACTCTAGGGCCAGTCTGGCTGAGTTTGTATAAAAAGGTGGATGACTCCAGTAGTCGAGATTGAGAAGGAAGAAAGACAAGGTAGTTGAGGTGAGGGGAGGCTGTCAGGTCTGTTCCCGTAGGTTTCGACTCGCAGCTCCTCCTGCGGGTTGTCCGACTTGGAGTCTTAGCGTCGACAGGCCACGCTGCCAGGAACTTAACTTGAGGCCGGAGAACGACTCTGGGAGCAGCTTCAGGGCTGAAACAGTGGGGAAGGGGATCGAAAACCAATAGGCCTACGCTTTAGCCGCTGCCCCTGTCTTACACGTGCGAGGAAGGGGAATCCGGAGCTTCCCGATTAGGAAGGGATCCCACTAACCAGCACATACCTCTAATTTCTACCCCCCTATAGCCAACATCAGAGGACCTAGACTAGACACCTACATTACTAACTAATTAATTAATTACTTAATTTCTTGTTTTTTCCTCCCTATCTACGCAGACGTTTATTCTACATGACGTCCGTCAGCTTTATGAGCAGTGGTAGGCGGTAACCGGGCAGAGAGCAGCAACCCGTCCGACTGATTCGTGCGGGGTCTCGGCAGCACGGGCCTAGTGTCCTTGAAATACCGACCTGGCTACAACAGTAGGGAGCTGTACCTAGGTACCTAGGTATCCGTACCTGATAAAAGTACGAGACAAGAATTGGAATTCCCAGTTGTTTCCCTGGCATTGCCATCCAGAGATCTCCCATCTCCTTCGTGTTCCGTCTGGAAGTATCCGATACCGCCATCCCCACTCGCGGGCCGTATTCGTCGTGGGAACCTGTAAGCAAGCAAGCATTGGGCCCTTTCTCATCAATCTGCACGAGCGTGTATGTTTTCTCTAGAAGCTTGTCCAAGACCCCAAACTCAAGGGACTCGACAAGGAAATGCTCTCATCCCGGCGCGACAGTCATTGTGTCGCAACTTAAACTTTCATGACGATTGGCACATGCGCAAGAAACGCGCCGGCAAGGTCTGTACCGATGCGAGAAACAGCAAAGCGCGCGGCGTGAGATCACTCGTGGATCCAAACATCGTCCCAATCGTTCTTCAAGGCTCTGATTGACCGCGAGAGCATTCATCTCGTCCGATGGTCCCTCCTGATAAACTCTACTTGCATTCTGGTATTATGCACAGCTTTAGTGACGGACACGCCTCGGTGCATTTCTCGCGCCCAGGCCAATAATTTCCAGGCAATTGACCTGGTAGCTGTCAAGTAGCGGCGATGAATAACGTGATGGCCCTCGTGGCATCTAATACCCCCCATGTCGATACGGGGCTCTTGGGTTGTGACGCCGCCGCGGTTCGCATCGATTCCGGCCGATAGCGAACGTGAAAGAGGGCTGGGGCGTTCCCGAAATAAAAAATTAAATCATTTTACTCAGGCCAATCCGTGGTCAATATCCTGTAGAAATGCCCGCCGTCTTACTTCTTGCCTTAAAGACACGTGAAAGAAAAAAGGGGAGAGACCAGCGGATGATGAGTCGAGAGACCGAGGACCGATAGCTGGATAATAGGTAAGAATGGGTAGGCGACCATTCTTCGGGCGGTCCATCTAGACTCCCTGAGGGCCCTTACTCTTTGCAAATAAAAAAAGAATACACAAGAGGTAATCGACTCATTCTCAAAGGGGAATTTTTTTGTCTAAACTCAGGACGAATTTTAAACGAAACAACGGCCATAATGAGACTCTGTAACCAACCCCTCTGTTATCAGTCTACTTCGAGACGGAGGGACACTACCGCATTAGTGGGCCGGGCTTCCTCCTCTGCTTCTTCTTCTTCAGCAGGATTTCCGCGTCCGGAACAGCTCCCCGCGCCGGCCAACCTTTTCTCTGATCCAGGGAAAGGGGGGTTTTCGAATGTTTGAAATATTGTCGTTGCCGAGCTACGTACGAGAAGACGAATAGAGACGAACACCGTTGCTGGATTGGTAATTTTGGGCATCGAGAGCCCTTCGCGGCGGAGCGAAAAAGATGAGGTACGGAGCCCCGCGGTACGTACTCTTACGGAGACTCAGAGGCGATGGTGGAGATGATCACCACAGATGGGCGAATCAGATGTCTCCGATAGGGAACGGGCAAAAAAAAAGACAAGTCCCTTACTCCGTACCGCGTCCGCAGCGCAAAAAATTTCACATGGGCCAAGGATGCGATTCTGCTGGTGGGTTAACAAGGGACAAAGAGGGGAGTAGAGGGGTGAAAATTCGCGCCCAGACACGCCCAATCCAAGAAAAAAAATTGTGTCGCAACGGGAAACCTCTCCGCTGCTGACGACCTACACACACACAACTCGGAGTCCGCGAGAGAGGACAAACGAGCGCATTTTCTTCCTCCTTCGAAATAGCAGAAGCGAGGTTCCCCCTCCACACCTTCTCTCCTTCTCCTTCCATATTTCTCTCTCTCTCTCTCTCTCTCTCTCTCTCTTTTCTTCCCTCCTCCCTCATTCTTGCACAGAGTGTTGGCTGCCGTTTCCATGCCTCACCCTGTAACCCCGCCCTTATCGCAGCAAGAACAGCAAGCGACGATGACCGTCGTGGCCAAGGGCGATGCCCCTCCCCCGCCATCCCCGGAGGAAGTTTCCGCCTTCCTGACCTCCATCTTCACAGCCACCACCTCCGCCGCCTCGGTCGATGCCGCATACGGTCTTTGCGAAGTCTTGAACAACACGGTCGGGTTCGCTGGCCTGCACCAATATGGAATCCTCGCCGAGGTCAAGAAGGCCGCCGCCAACAAAAAGTCCCCGCAGCTGCGCGAGTCTGCTCAGAACCTGCTCGGTGCCCTCTTTGAGCGCATGCCCCCCAAGTCGCCCTTGAGCGAGGTCGTCTTCCTGCTCCAGGATGGCGGCGTGGTCCCCTGCGCTCTCGACGCCCTCGCCGACAAGGGCTCCGTCGTTCGCGAGTCTGCCCAATATGCGCTGGACGCTCTCTTTAACAACCTGAGCCCCGAGGCTCTCGTCGTCGGCCTCCTCCCCGTCCTTCACACCTACCTCATCAAGAAGACCGGAAAGTGGCAGGGAACTGCTGCCGCTCTCCTTCTGCTGCAGAAGATCGCCGACAAGGCCAAGCAGACCGTCGGCTCCACCCAGGAGCAGGCCGAGGAGCAGGATGTTCTTCGCGAGACCATGGGCACCAAGCTCGCCGGTCTCATTCCCCTCGTCGAGGGCGGCATGCACGACCTCAAGTCCGAGGTCGAGAAGCAGGCTGTCCAGACCATGACCGCCCTCACCGGCATCATGTCCAACGACGACGTCGCTCCTCGCATCCCGCTCCTTATCGACACCATGCACCACCCCTCCACCGAGACCCTGCGCAAGGCTATCCACGCCCTGTCCATGACCACCTTTGTCGCCATCGTCACCTCTCCCGTCCTCGCTCTCCTGACTCCCCTGCTGGAGCGTTCCCTCAACACCCCGACCACCGCCCAGGAGGTCCTCCGCCAGACCGTTGTCGTCGTCGAGAACTTGACCAAGCTGGTTCACGACCCTATCGAGGCCAGAACCTTCTTGCCCAAGCTCCAGCCTGGTGTCAAGGGCGTCTACGACCGCGCCTCCCTTCCCGAGGTCAGAGAGTTGGCCAAGAGAGCGCTGGATGTCATCGAAAAAGCCATGGGTGACGACAAGGATCTCATCGAGCGTGTCTCTGGCGACGATGTTGCCAAGATTCTCGAGGCCGAGATCAAGAAGAACGGCGGCCTGGCAAACGCCGATGCCTTCAAGCTGGCCCGCCCCTACATCTGCGACCAAGTCGCCGAGGACGTCAACCACCGATTTGTCCGTCGCATCTCTGCCAGAATCTCCCCTTACCTGGAGGCTCTGCTGAACAACCCCGCCGCCACCACTGCCGTCGCCGAGGGTGTACAGAAGCACTACGTCGAGGAGGATGAGCGCAAATACGGTGTGCCTGAGAAGGAGGACGATGGCGAGACGGAGATTGTCAACGCTCACTTCTCCCTGGCCTACGGCGGTATGCTGCTGCTGTCCCACACCAACCTGAGACTCCTCAAGGGTCACCGTTACGGTCTCTGCGGTCGCAACGGTGCCGGCAAGTCTACGCTCATGCGCAGTATTGCCAACGGCAAGCTGGAGGGCTTCCCCTCTCAGGACGTCCTCCGCACCATCTACGTCGAGCACAACCAGGGCGAGGATGCCGACATCAGCATTCTTGACTTCGTCCTGAAGGACTCTGAGATTGAAGCGCGTGGTCGTGACAAGGTCGTTGAGGTTCTAGTTGAGTTCGGTTTCACCGACGGCCCCGACGGCCGCCAGTCCCACAAGGTCGGCTCTCTGTCCGGTGGATGGAAGATGAAGTTGGCCTTGGCTCGTGCCATGCTCAAGGGTGCCGACGTCCTCCTGCTCGACGAACCTACCAACCACTTGGACGTTGCCAACATTGCCTGGCTCGAGACCTATCTCAAGACCCACCCCGACATCACCAGTTTGATCGTTTCCCACGACTCCGGTTTCCTCGACAACGTCACCACCGACATCTACCACTACGAGCCCAACAAGAAGCTGGCGTGCTACAAGGGCAACCTGGCCAACTTCGTTAAGCTCCGCCCCGAAGCCAAGAGCTACTACACGCTCTCTGCCTCCCAGGTCCAGTTTAAGTTTCCGCCCCCGGGTATCTTGACCGGTGTCAAGTCCCTGACACGCGCCATCATCCGCATGACCGGCGTCTCCTACCAGTACCCTAAGGCCCCCAAGCCTTCCCTGAGCGATGTCACTTGCCAGCTTACTCTGTCGTCCAGAGTGGCCATCATCGGTCCCAACGGTGCTGGCAAGTCTACCCTCATCAAGATTCTCACTGGCGAGGTAATTCCCACCACCGGCAAGGTAGAGAAGCACCCCAACCTGCGTATCGGGTACATCAAGCAGCACGCTCTCGAGCACGTCGAGATGCATCTCGAGAAGACGCCCAACCAGTATCTGCAGTGGCGTTACGCCAACGGTGACGATCGCGAGGTCCACATGAAGCAGACCCGCATGTTGTCGGAGAAGGACCGCGAGCAAATGGACAAGCTTATCGATCTCAGGGACGGCAAGTCCGCCCGCCAGATCGAGACCATTGTCGGTCGTCAGAAGTACAAGAAGACATTCCAATACGAAGTGTAAGTCTCCCTGCAGCCCCGCAGCAGCTTGATCACCAGTAACTAACACGATAGATAGCAAATGGCGCGGCTATCTGCCCAAGTACAACACCCAAGTCTCCCGCGAGACCATGATTGAGTGGGGCTTCTCCAAGCTTATCCAGGAGTTCGATGACCACGAGGCTTCTCGCGAGGGTCTCGGTTACCGCGAGCTCCAGCCCACCGTCATCTCCAAGCACTTTGAGGACCTGGGCCTGGACCCCGAGATCGCCAACCACAACGAGATCGGCTCGCTGTCCGGTGGCCAGAAAGTCAAGGTCGTCATTGCCGGTGCCATGTGGAACAACCCCCATTTGCTGGTGCTTGATGAGCCGACCAACTTCTTGGACCGTGACTCCCTCGGCGGTCTCGCCGTCGCCATTCGCGAGTTCAAGGGTGGTGTCATCCTCATTTCTCATAACGAGGAGTTCGTCGGTGCCCTGTGCTCCGAGCAGTGGCACGTCAACGACGGCCGCGTCGCCCTCCGCGGCAACGCGGCCATCAACCTCGGCTCGTTCGAGGACAGCAGCGCGCCTGGCAGCGCCATCGCCTCGACGGTCGCGTCAAGCGTCGCAAATAGTGCCGTCAACAGCGCCGTCAACTCGGGCGCTGAGGACAACTCGGAGATGAAGTTCCGCGCCCGCAAGAAGAAGAAGAAGACCAAGAAGGAGCTCAAGGAGCAGGAGGTCCGTCGTCGTCTCCGCCACATTGAGTGGCTCAACAGCCCCAAGGGAACTCCGCACCCTGCCGACACGGACGACGATGAGTAAAGTCCGAGCCCCACGACATTGACGATGATACGAGCGCTTCTTCTTGGTCTGGTTTTTGTTTGTGTCGGGCAGAAAGGAGGTGACCAACCGCCCTCGGTCGACCTCTCTTAGACAAAAAAGTTGGGATTTTGCTTTTCAGATATCTTGGGGGATAGAGTACGAGACAGACAGACACATTGAGGCGGTGCTGCCAACGGCAAACTGTTGCCACGGCAAAAACAACCCGAGGAACAGAAGCAAAGGCTCCATCGAGAAAGGGCAGGGGGCCGGGCCAACCTAGTGTGTTTAGACCGGTATTAGAAAGGCGTTTCTGCATATAGATGGGAATGGGAATTGGGCAGGATTGTTATTCTTCAGCTTTCTGTTGTCGGGGTTTCCCCTTTTTTCTTTTTTCTGTTTTTTCCCTCTTCCGTTTCCTAGATTGTCGCCATGGACATGACAAGACGAAACCAACCAGCCTGGCCTAGATAGCTGCTATTCTGAACGATGGAACGACTTTGATCCGACCCCAACTGATGCCTCTTGGTTCCGGTGTTTGTTGCGACGACGTGATGGTCGGGGTCTCGCGTTGATTCCATGCTGCCCATCTCTTGGCTCGGACTAGGTCGTCATGACTTGACCAACATTGATTGATTGGCCAACAACACCTGTGCGCAGTGACGAAGTCTCCCCTCCCCTACTGGATCTCGGGGCAAACCCACAACGCAATAATCAACTGCCGAGATACGAACATACTCAGGTACGAAAATGGAATAAACGTCCAGAAGCGTCGACAGATGGAAGTGGCTGCAATTTTGTCCTTTTGAAGTCTTTTTTAATGTGATCTTTCTGTAATAAAATGCCACCATTCGGGCGCGTCGGTCTGTCTTTAGTAACTGTCATCTAGCTCATGACTATTTGTTCCGTGGTCCAACCCCATATTGTCCTGTCCTTCTGGCACCATCTGTGGTCACCAACCATATGATCATAAGTATTAAGCTTTACAATAGAAGTTCGCAATTTTTTTTGCATGATATCTTCAGAAAAATTGAGAGAAAGAGAAAGAAAATCAAGATCGGGAGCCCCAATCGCCATGTGTCGTGATGGGCTTCGTTGAAGATCTAGGTATCAAAGCCCCCCGTCCCATGTCTATACCGATGCGAAAAACGCCCACTGTACAATGTTTGGTCGCGCCTCGTAGGGCCCGTGAAAATTATGGCGCGCAATGACTTCACTTTGGTAGACATTTTACCACGAGAAGGTCATGAGCGCCGGGTTGAGTGCTATGGGCAGAAGCAAGTGGCTAGCCGAGACGGTAGCCATGGGCAGGATGGCGACGAAGTCCGTAATCCGCCAATCGTAGGGGACAAATGGCGCGACGGCCAGAATGATCATACCGGCGATGAAAACGCAGGAGAAGATCATGGAGAATTTGAACTAGTTGAAAAGCGTTAGAGGAGACTCGTAAGACAGGGGCGGTTGGGCGTTGGAATGGGTGGACATCAGTAAGCACCGGAGGAATGTGGAGCTGCAAGATGGCACGGATAAGGGAGGGGGAATGAATAGATATAAGAGGAGCATACCTTTTTCAAAACCTTGGGCACCTCAATGAAGAAGTTAGAAAACTCGGCTTCCTTGGAGGTCGAACCCCACGACATGTCGATCTCGAACATGTGAGCCAGGAGAGCCTGGCTCACGTGCAGACTCAGACCACCAAGGAAGATGGCGAGGAGGAAAGTCCACTTGATATTCTCGAAGAAGGCCCAGAGCAGACTCTTCTCACCAACGCGGTAGCGCATGATGGCCAGAGCGACGTTACCGAGGCCGTTGAAGACGATGATGATGGAGAACCAGACCTGCCACGAATCGACGTAGTACTTGTCGAGGTAGCCGTTGTACCAGCCCATGAGGAAGTAGTTGACCGACGTCATGATCCAGGCGGCGCCAATGGCATAGTAAGTACCGATGTACGATACGACAGTGATTTTGGAGGTGAAGCGGATATTGCTAAAAAGAAACTTGCGGAACAGCGGAGTGAAGGGACCTCTCCAAAGCCAGGTGCGGATGGGGTGGAAGAGGAGCTCGTTGCAGCCATAGGCGTACTTTTCCCAACGCGCAAGCTCGTCGTACACTGTAAGCGACACGCCCTCTTTGAAGCCCTCGCCGGCCCAGGCGGCTAAGCGGATGATGTAGCCATTGCACTGGAGACGAAGCGACATATCAAAGTCCTCGGACACGTGCGACTCGGACCAGAACTTCTCGTAGCCGTCCTCGTCAAAATAGCCGACCTGCTGAATGGCGCTCCAGCGGAGGATGGCGTTGTGGCCGACGAAGGGGGCGACGTCACCGTTGGAGACAGTGTAGCGGATGGCGCTGTAGATGAGGTTGGTGAAGAAGGTAATGCCGTTCTCGAAGTAGGTATGGACGACCTGCATGACGCCGGAGGAGAACTGCATAATACCAACATCGGGAGACTGCTCCATCTCAGAAACAGCGTCTAGGAAGCAGTCGGCGGGGACCTGGGTGTCGGAATCGATGATGAGAATGTAGTCACCGACACGAATGTTACCGTCAGCCCAGGCACGGCCGTCTTCCTCGAGAACCTCCTTGAGGGCATGCTCATAGGCCTGGGCTTCGTCGTGCTGGGTCCATTCGACGGGGCGAGATATGGCCTGGAGCTTCTCTTCGACCTTGAGGGAGATCATCAAGCCAAAGTTCATGTTGGACGCCTTCTTGAACTTTCCCTTGCGGGTGAAGCCGTTCTCGCCGTGTTTTGGACGGGCGACCCAGCCGATGCTGTTGTCTGCGTAGAACTCGATGCGCGCGCGTCGCTCCTCCTCAGAGATCAACTGGAGACCGTCATCGTTCATGAACATGTTGGCGGAGCCACCTTGGAGTTCGTAGGTGGACATTGCCTGCTTGATGGACTTGACCGTAGGCACAATGACACCGGCGAGACCCTCCTTGTATACGGGGCACTGGACGGTGACGTGGGGGAGGACCGAGCTCTGCAGTCTAGGGGGAGGACGCGCCGAGTAGAACTTGGAGTTGATGGTCAGTTGGCGAATGGGCCCGAAGATCTGGGCCAAACAACCAACAATGACCTGGGCGAAGAAGAGCGTGAAGAAGATCTGCAGCGGGAAGAGGGCAACGAGAGCCAGACGCAGGTACTCTCCGTCAACAGACACCTCAATGGCGAGTTGTCTCCAGGCGGCGCCGAGCGAGACGACGACGAGTACTAGTGTAATGGACACCAAGTAGGTGTTGAGAAGGTGGACGGGTCGTTTCTCGGGCTTGATCTCGCCGCTCTCCTCGTCGATCTCGTAATCAGCAGCATTGGGGCCCTTCTTCTCGTCGCCCTCGTCCTCATCGGCGCCGGCTTTCCAGACTAGCTCCATGAGCTCCGACTCGATAGCTTTGGCTCTCTGGACGAGATGCAGCGCATCGTCGTCCCAGACCACCAGAAGCCCTTCTGCAGCAATGAAAGCCGCGAACTGGTGCTTTCTCGCTCTGGGGAGATCCTCGATGGTGGGCAGAATCTGTACCCTGAGACCGTTCATCAGAGGGACGTCAACAGCGTCCGGAGACCATTGGAGAAACGTCTTGATAACACGAGAGTTGACCGTCATGGAGCACTGGACATTGAGGGCAGCGCATGCCTCAGCGAACGGAGAGTTGCCTAGCTGCGGCGGGCATGCCATGTACTGGCCTCTGGCCTTACGCAGAAGCACACCTTCAATCTCGCCGGATCCGTCACTGACCCAGAGATGAGAGCACTGTTGCTGGTAGAGGTAGTTAACCATGACCTCGTGCTTGATGTCGTCTAGGAACATGGAGCTGCCGTTGGAATGCGTCGAACGGCCGGAAACGGACTGGGGCCTGGAGTTGTAACGGGGTGTGGGCGGTTGAAGCTCCATGTCGTTGGTGCTCGTCCTAGCGGAGGGACCTTTCTCCATCGTAGGGGCCGTGTTTGAGCGACTAGACTGGGGCGGACTGCTACCGCCGGAAGCTGGAGGCTTCTCGGACTTGAAGTAACCACCGATGCCCATTTTGTCGAGGATTGGGGGGGTGTGTAGCAGCGTCTTGGAGTCGTGAAGAGGCTTGCGAGTTTAGTAGGAGAGACTACCTACTCAGCAAGTCGTCAGAGAGTGTCGTCGGCCAAGTGGCGGTACGATTCGGGCTACATGGAGCATGTTAATACTGCTTCTGTCAAAAGCTCGCTCCCAGTGGAGTTGACACGGCAGGACGGAAGAGTACCTCTGGAAGTCACGCCAAAGCAATGCGGTGTGTGCTGCCGTGTTAGAGCACGAAGCGAGCAAGCAGATGCTGTAACAACAGACGTCCAGTCCAAAGTTGGATGAGATCAAGTGTCGCTGAAAATCGGTGGAATTGCAGTAGTAGCGAGTGTACAGGCTTCCGAGTGGAGCCAGAGGTGCTGAGGAGCGATGGTATGGAGACGTTCAAGCTATCATTGACCAAGACGGCGGCGGGATGTCGGGATCGAGTCGAGTTAAGTCTCGTCAAGGAATGCGGACCGGAAGGCAAGCAACGACAGGCCTAAGAGGATGCACAGGGGAGTGCGAACCTCGGAGTCTCTGCAGAGGGCGCCTTGGGGTTAGTCTGGGAAACGATCTCGAGGGATGAACGAAGGGAAGACAAGCGAGACGTGTTGGAAGACGAGGGAGGGATCAAGAGTATATTGAGGGGGAGAAAAACGCCAGCACCGTGAGCAGAGCGTGAGCGGCGATCAACAGGACCAGACCAATCGGGGAAAGCGCCCATGAGCCTCGCCAGCACGGCTAGGGGTGCCAACGGATAGCGCAGTGAACCGGTCCTTGGGGGCAAAAGCCCGGCGGTGGACAGGGGAAGGAGAAGCGCAGCGTGGAAGTGGTGTGTGGGTGCAAGTGAGTGAGTGAGTGGGTAGTCGGTTGGGCAACTTGAGCTTGGCCAGACCTGAGCAAAGAGCTTAGGCCAGTACGGATAGAGGCCGGGGCTAGAGGGGGTGGTGGGATGCAGATACGGTACGGACGGACGTCTCAACACACGCTGTTGCCGAGGAGCGAACGAGACGGACGGTGAGGGGGATAGGACGGGATGGGATATGCAAGACTCGTCCCGGTGTGAGCGGACGGACGGACGGGTACGGTACCTTTTTGCGCGGCGAAGCGAGACGAGCCAAGATTTTGGAAACTGGGAATGGAGGAACTGGCAACAGGAAGATGACGGATGGTCGAGGAGGGGAGGATCTATTCGCAGGTGGACATCTGTTGCTACAGGAAAACTGTTCCAGTGCTGGGCTCGTCGTTGGCAGGGTAGGGTACGGGTATAGATAGTGTAATTAGCAACCGTGTGCTCGGTTTGGTTGATGATGTCCACGCTGGCGCTGGATGGAGCTGGATTTGAAACTGGGACTGGAACTGGAACCAGAGCTAGCCAGGATCACAACTGAGATGAACTACAAACAAGGGACGTGGAGAGACAGTGGGTGAGTGAGGTTGAGAGGAGGTCAGGAGGATATGGTTCAAAGAGCGGCAAAAGGAGGGATTGAAGGGATGGGAAAAGAAAGAGGCACTTGGCGAAGCAGTAATAACGAGAATGTGTCACTCGTGTTGTGCTCTCTCTTTCTGTCTCTCTCTCTATTTCGTTCGGGGTGGAAATGAGAAAAAGGGCGACGAAGAGCCAGCGAATTGATTGGGATGGAACGATGTGCTGCACTGGGAACTGGGGAAAGAAGGCCGCAGTGGAAATTGGCATATTGACTCCAACGGGCTTAGCCTAGGTACGGAATGATGGAAGGGGAGAGTCCTCTGTACGGATACAGAATACCACATACAAACAATAGGCACTGTATCCGTACAAATGGAGAACAACAAGAGAACATGAAGCTGGGTGGTGGCGGGTGCTTCCTGCCTTTGGAGAACTGGGACAGGCCCAGGGCGGGCTGGGCTAAGAACATCGTAGCTGCCAAGGGGCAAGGAACCGTTCCGTGTGTGCTGAAGGGGAAGGTGCAAGTGACAATATTGTGGATAAACAAGCACGACAAGGAACAAGGGAAAGGGTGGAAGAGGGCGAGTTGTGTACGGAGTACGTACCCACCAAAAGTGCCTACCTACCTTACCTAGGTAGGTAGTTTGTTAGTGTGTGGTGTGGGAGGTTTCCAGGAGTGGGGCTTGGTGTTGTCGGGGCCAGGGGTCAAAGGACTCGACAAGGATAGAACGAGCCGACCCACCTGGGCTCTTCTTACTTTTCAGCGTGCCATAGCGCTGCGCCTGTGCCTGAGCCAGTGTCTACTGCTGACCTGTGCCTTTCTTGGATGGTGGGGACTTGGGTAGCGCTAGGCGGCCCCGGGAGGAAATCGCCGTTCTGCCCTGCTGGCTGCCACCGAGGGCACGAATACCCCCTCTCAAGTGTTGGCTAGCTGCTGCTCTGTATTCGTAGACTGTGCATATCTTTATCTTGTCCGTCAGACTCACCTCCCATCGCTTCGGCTCACGGCTTCGTTTGGGACTTTGGCTTTGATAATAAAAGGCCACACGAGACACGACGGCGTGGCCTGGCGATTGAGCGGTTACCGGGGAGGCGCTCTGCCTGCCCTGCCGTTTTTACCCGTTAATCCACCTCTTGGCAGTCGTCCCGTCGCCATCCATCCCATGCACCTCCAAGCAAACAGACCTACGTAGTGTTTTTTCTGCTTTACGCCTTGTCCCCATGCTGGACAGAATCTTTGTCCAACCAACTTGTCTGACGTACACAGCAGGCGTTGGTGCCGCATTCCTGGGTCCGCGAATCCGACGGCCTCAAGATCGACATGGCCTACCTGCCAATCCCGAAGCCGAGCCGTGTCACTGACCACCGTCCCGGGCCATACACCGAGTCCACGCCGGCATCGTTGCTGCTTGGCATGTACCAGCTTCTTTCTGCTCCTCTCACCGTGATATCCGTGCCGCACTGCGGATACACCTGAGAGAATTTGATGCAGCCAAGGAAACCTATGATGCCCACTCCGGCCCTTGATATCCTGCCCGAACAAAGCGCCAAATAACCACGACCCAACACCCGGCCTCTATCACGGAAGGATATGAGGCCAGCGCTCAAGGCCATTCAATCACTGTTGCTACATCCGCATATCCTTGGGACTGCCGTTCTCCGTTTGGTCGTCTTGTCAAAGTGCGCCAACGCTTGTTTATCAATACTAGCCACGGCGCTGGGACGGAAGAAACGGGTGACTGTACTAATGGACGATGGACGATGGCCGATGGCCGATTTCAAATGCCTGGTGTATGCCGCGCCACCCTACCGGCGCAGTTGCCGGTATTCCTCTCAATCCAGAGCCAAGATGACGGCAGAGACATGTACTTTGTTGCTGTCTCGCATTTGTTCTGAGGCGGCTATTGCCCTATGGACTCGATGACGTTGTTCATGCTATCAGCAGAAATTTAACAAACGGCGCTTGCTGGCATCACCATTCCCTCAGTGTCTCCAATCAAGATAGCAGGTAACACAATCTCAGCCCCCAGCCAAGCTTACATTCAGACCGTCTTAGAGGCCTTGGATTGAGATGAGGTCCTACCCAGCGGCCTGAACGGGGTCGCCCGCGCTCATCTCCTTGCGCCACTAGCTCGACGCTCTATCGGTTCGCGCAGCACAACCAGCCGCCAAACTGTTGCACGATGCCTCCTTCAACCATTCCGAGACGGCCAGTTGACAATATGGGCTGGCTGAGAAGCCACCCGTCCCCATGGGCGAAGATACTAAACAGTCAATAGCTACATTAATAGGCGAGAGCTGAGAATGCGGCTGCTCAGTACCAGAAACCCTCCGTAAGAAGTCAGACGCCCGAGAGGAGGTGCACAGGAATACGGGTAAGTCGTGCCACTTGGTCGTCTTCGCCGTGAAACGCCTCCCTCGATGATCCCCAGCTGCTGGGGCGGACACTCGACAACAAGACAAAGAGATGGGATTACTGGATTTGGCATCGGGGTCCGGCTTATCGACAAAGAAGGTAGCGACTCCCGCGATAAACAACAGACTAAGGTACGTGGCCAAGGCGGTCCCTCTTGAGGTCGCACAGGTACACAATTTGAAGAAAAAAAAATTAAAAAAAAAATTAGGAAACACAGTATAAGTGCTATACCCAGCACTAAAAACAGTATGTGGATAAACAACAGACGGCGTGTCGTAGCAATCACTGCAGAAGCGCCATAATGAATTTGCATGGCTTTGGGACGATCAACAGGCAAGCAAAGGAGCCACCCTCGTGCCCGCCCTGCTGCAGATACCCAATGTACCTAGCCAGCGGTGTCTCGCAGGGCTTCCCGTAATGAGAAAGTACTGATGCTGTTAAAGCGGCGAGGAGAGCCTCGGTCGGTGGCGGGAACAGGGGTTCATCCACGCCAGCAACAGCCTGCCATGCATCATGCACGAGACGCAGGTGAGAGCCCGTTTCCTGAAAAAGAAGAAAGCAAAAGAAAAGAAAACAGAGAGCTGTAAGTAAAACATTGTTCGGCGCTAACGGCGAAAAGACAGGAATGGCTTCTGGAACGCCTAGACACATTCACTCGGCAGAGGGCGACTGACAGGGGCCGGTCGAAAGCCATGATGCCGCCGCTAAGGGAAGATGAGACGGCGGCGCCATATTGAATTTGGGTGCACCGGACGGCGGAAAGCCTCATCAGCTGTGAGGGTCCTTTGTTTGTCCGTTATCCTCTCTTTTCACTCCCTCTCTCTGACGAAGTCGAATGCCGACACAGCCGCCTATCCCTACAGTCTCAGATCTCCTTGGGCCTGGGTGCGCACGCCTGGGACAAACGTTACGGTACTGCCGCCCGAGGGCGGTGTGAGTTCAAAAGAGTGGAAACCGTTTGGTGGTCTTTATTTTTTCGCGGGCTTGCCGTCATGGTTCGAATCACAGGGTCTCGGTGTTTGTTCGAGGCTCGAGTCAAAAATGAATGACGCTCTAGAACCTCGGTTGTCACTTTTTAGTTGTTTTGTTCATGACGATGCAGCAGACATCGAGCTTTCCATGGTGTAGGGCAAGCAGACCGACGAGAGCGGATGGTGACACCACAACATAACCCGTCTGCCCAAAACAATAATTGGTGTCTACGAGCCAGCACGGGAACAGCGCAGAAATCGCCAGCCAATACGGATACTAGACAGACGTAGTGACTTGTCCAAGTGAGCGCGGCAAACGTGATTCGGGCCCCAAACCACCCTCCTAGTCACCCATCATCAAATCGTCCGATGGCTCTTCAATGGCCTGTTTGTCAATTGAGTGGGGACTATGCTGTGGCAGTGTAGTGTAGGGCAGAAGGGCTGAACAAACAACGTGGATGACCCGGTTTCCCTGAAAGTCAGCAAATCCAAGAGACGAAGGCTGGAAAGGGGGCGGCGAAAGGGGGCAATGATTGTGCATCCAGCCGGTGGTTGTGCTTATTTCTGGGGTCTTGTCCATGGCGCCAATTCTTCGTATTCGCGGTGTTGCAGGTGCAAACCCACCAATCCGGGGCTCTGAATACCACACACACACGCACACGCACACAATCGCTTCGTATCAAAACGGCTAACCAGTCGACTCACTCGCCATTGAGATCTCTCGCAGGATGTTGATGCCGATGGTGGCGGTGTGAGATGGGACGTGCCGACAACGCAACCGCCGGGAGGCTCCGACCAGGCACCTAGCCATACGTTGGGCGCGAGAAGACGGACGTGACAGAAATTCACAGGAGGTTCAGTGTAGCCTTTACCACAGGGGCTTTCACCACTGACACAATTCCTGCGAGAGTGCCAGCGCATTGGGTACAGGGGTTTTTTTGCCCAAGCGAGCGTGTTGCGCTCCATTTTCGACAAGGCCCCTGGTCTTCCCACGCAATTAAGCTTATCACGGACCACTGCCTCGAGTTGCCGGCCCCGGCATGACCACACTCTTGTCATATTTGCCAACATCAAGTCATGCTCTCGTCATCCACGCGGATCACCATCTCCGGTTGCCGAACTCATTGTCCAGCCACATCCGCCTCCTCGCGAGGAAAACAAGCTTTCCTGACTTGGAGACCAGAGCTTGCGGCACCAGCATCCATGCCTCACTCTTCTCTCCCTTGGTCTGGGCCGCTCCGTCGCCCGGGCCAGAGATATCGTGGCAGGGCATCCAATTTCCACCCATGCCACGGTAAGGGGCAGGAGGTTTCTGGTGCGCCTCTCAGCCAGGAGGAAACCACGCGGCTTCACCAACCAGCCCTCGTCCCGCTGGACTATTGCACGCGCACAGTCCTCGCGGGAGTGTGGGAGGGAAGGGGCTCGCCGATTAGGGGTTCACGCAAGAAACGTGGTTTCCCACCACTTGACAGGACCATTTGAAGGGTAGGTTTCGTAAGGACGCCAGCTCCAGCCGATACGCAGCCCTGGAGATGGGCTCCCGCAACGTGGGATGTTCCCGGCGGCTCGCTCGTGGCGTTTGTCCTCATTTCAGAAAAAACCACCAACCGCCATCCTGGGTCGTTCGAGCTATCGCCAAAGAAAGTCAGTTGCTAATCCCGGCTTGACGCCGCTCGACACCCCTGTGCCCGTAATAGCAAATGCTGCCCATCCTGCCGGATACCCAAACTTTTGCCGGGGTCACCAGGTTTCCCTCTTCTTATCCCCCCCTCTCAAGTATGTGGCTCGGATTCTAGGCCTCAACGGCTCGGGCGACCCCTTGTCGAGATAGGAGGCCAGCAGAAAATGGGACATTGCAGTGTTTCCTTGCGAACGGCGAGTTGGCGCCAACGTCTGGAAAAACCTGCATCGCCTTGACTGGGTGGGATGAATGGCTTGCCATCTGCCGGGGAGGCGGCAACCGGCACTTCGCACGCATGTTTGACATGCACCGCTTCGCATGATGAGGCACTTGTTAACAGACGACTTGGTGTGACTGACAGCTTGGCGGGCTAGCCGGCCTTATGACGGCACCGCATNCCCCCCCCCCCCCCTCCCTTTCTTCACTACGGTTCCCAGCACGTTGCCGTCGGCGCGTCGCCTTCTGGCAAATAAGCCAGGTTGGTTAGCTCGGCGGCGAGATTCCTCGGGGAGGGTCTTCCGGCCCACCGGCATGGGTGTTGGGTAAAATTCGCGAAGAACCAAACGCAGGCGGCTCCAATGTAAGGTGCTATCAAGAGATTTGGATAGTCAAAAAGAGTCAAAGAGGTTGCCACAGTCCGACAACCCCCCTCACCCCCTCCTCCATCTCCAGACTCCATCAGCCCATTTTTCAAGCTGAGGTCAAGGCGGCGTTTCTCCATCGTTTGTCCATATTGTTACGACGGACCCNGGGGGGGGGGATGGCTTCCCTGGTCATGGCAATAACTCCGATAGCTTGGTCAAGTATGTGCAACGGGACTTCAATCTCCCGTGGCAGCCCAGGACGAGGTTGGATGCCGGCGACGTGGGTAAGGTCCGGGACGGCTCCCGCAACAGACGATGGCAAGCTCCCCAGACGGCAAGTCGCCCCAGGCGGAAGGAAATTTGACGTGGGATTTTTCGCTCGCGCCGACTGGGGGTCTGTTGTGCGACAAGGAGGCAAGCTCGAAAATACTACACCGGCTGGCAACGACGGTACAGCAAAGAATTGAGATCGGGCAACGTACCAAGCCGTTCGTCACTCCGGAGTCTTGTCTTGGACCCTTGGCCCAATATCCCGCGACGACCAAACCAACAGCAGACGGGCGAGCAGACTGTCAGACTGGCGGACGTCTACAGAGTAATCGAAGGAGTGGAACACTGGGAAAGTGTGGGAAACACACCTTCAAAAGTTCAAACCTTCAAAAGTTCAAATGTCTCCAGGGCCCCCCATGTTCCATGCTACGCCGGTGGATGCCCTGAAGAGTCCGTCTACCTAGGCATGCTAGGTAGCAAGCCATTCCCTGGAAACTCCACCGAAAAGGGCAGAGAAGAGCGCTCCCATACGCGCCTCTCTGGTAGTGTTTCCCACCATTGACCAAACAGAGAACCCCCCCTCCACAAATAGGACGAACACCCGTGAGCTAAAACAATCCCTACGGGCCCGTATCTGAGTCGCTGAAGGCGGTTCGGTGAAGTAAACTAAAAACCACCGTAGATGCGCCGGCATCGTCTGTTTACAACCCCCCGCGCCCACTGCGATCCACCCGCGGCGATAGTTTCGACGCCGACCTGAAGCCGCCGTCTCCAAATGCAAGTCTATCTCTTCTGGATACACGGACGGCACGGAAGGATTGCGGACGCTGTACGGATAAAAGCGTGGGAAGGAAAAGGAAATATGGGTCTCGGTGAGGTTTCTTGCGTCCTCCACCGCATGATTCACCCCCCCTTCCCTCGCCTTCGCTCGCGAGGGAACCCGTCCCATGACTCTCATAGGGATATTGATGACCTGAGGCCTCTCTGATACTGATGTTTCAATTGAAACCATGCGGTTGCACACCGTCGTGCGAGAACGAATCTTTCCCTCGCACCACAAATCCAGAAAAAGAAAAAAAGGCTGATCCGTATATCAAGTATGATAACCTCACTCGTCTTTGTCACGATTCAGCTTGTGCTCCCACGCCGTCCCGACACACCAGAAAAAGAAGCAATGCTTGATCATTGGCAAAACGTCGAGACACCATGTATCCGTAACCCCATGATCCGCGGCTCCTCCTTGGACCTTGGGTCAGAGGCCTCGATTCCTCGGCCGAGTCAGATATACATTGAGGGGCTCGAGGGCAAAGATGAATGGGTCCCGCAGATGCAAGCAAGGTCCAAAGTGACAAATCATTGACCAAACCGGCCTGCATCAGAAAAGTAGGCGGGCATTGATGACATCGCATACAGCTGCAGCTCACCCATCTTTCTTAGGCATAGATACGGATACTCTGAACTATCAACGACTACGGACATGATTCGATCAGCTACGGCCCGGCCGGACCAGCAGGCCCAGGGTTCCAGCCCTGCAACCGCACCCTTGATTCTTGGCCTGCCTCAGTCTACATAGTACAGCGCAAGAAGTTGCAATGCTGCCAGTCACCGCCGCAGGGTTGCGTGGGTTTATTGATTCTGGGCTATCTCTCGCCCGGGGTCTCTGCTGGACCAAATGTCGCCTCTGCNCCCCCCCCCTCCCCCGCGAGAATGTGTCGTTAGGCAACGCATCGTCTGTCTGCAGTAGTGATTTCTGCGCCGTCTACGTTCGGCTTTGAGATGCAGGGATACAGCCCTGCAGGATCTCCTGTCGATATGGTCAGTTTGCTGCATGCTTGGCGGCAACACTGGAGTCAGCGTTTCATTCTACGTCTCTTAACCGACTCTCTCTTGTTTCCCCTTCTCTTTTCACCAGGGGCTATGCAACAACTTTGTGTACATGTAAATTGTCCAAAGTTCATTAAGGTAGATAGGGTAAGATGGTTAAATGTTGTGTTCCAATGTCTTGATCGTAAACCCAAGACATTGTCGTCAAATACAAGTGCTTGTTGCACCTGGGTAACATCCCATGTGTTATCGGTACTCCAAAGTAATGGGCCGTCCTTTGTGTGAAACCGCAACGCACTACGCGCCAGTCGTCTATCCACTAATAGCATATTGCCGTCTATGTGTCACTGTCCGTCGAAAAATAAATAGAAACTGGAAAGGGAAAAAAAGGTTGCGCCGGGGACGGCTGCTTTTACAACTCCTCGTTGCCGTCGCACTGCTGCCACATCGAGACCTTGGATACAGTGAGCTCGGGCGACGTCCACGTGGGAAGCCACTGGTCGCGAGCCTGCCAAAAGTCCTTCTTAGCATTGGGGCTGGTGCCAACCCAAGGCTTGCCGGACTTGCCGTCCTCAAACCAGCCGTTGGTGCCCCCGACAGCGACATTGATGATGAGGTAGAAACGCTGGTCAAAGGGCGTGTTGGCGCGGCCCGTTTGGCTCCAGACATCCTCGAGACGGGAGCCGTTGGAGTTGGTCTGGGGGAAGTCGCCACGCTGCCACATGGGCTCCTCAAAGTTTGTGTAGAGGACTTGGAGCAGCCGGCTGTTGATATAAGTGAAGATATACTTCTGGGACCATTCGAGACCAAACGTGTTGAAGCCGTCGGCGTACGTCGTGTGCAGGGCCTGACGCTTGTTGTTGGTGCGCCACCAGGCGTCGTTTGCGTGGTCGGGGCCCCAGTGGAGAGCGGACGAGGCGATGTTGTTGCCGCCCTGGTTGTATGTCCAGTTGTTGCCGCGGGACTCGAGAATGTCAATCTCTCCAGACAGCGGCCAAGGTCCGTAGGTGCTATCGACGGGCATCATCCAGATGGCGGGCCAGAGCCAGTCACCCTTGGGCAGCTTGGCGACGACCTCGACGCGACCGTACTTGATGGTTGCGCCCTTCTTGGTGTTGATGCGACCGGACCTGGTGGGTGGCACAATGGACGAGTTGCCGGCCGTAGTGTTGGTGGCAGCGATACAGGACGAGGGCTGGTCAGAGGTGCAGGTGCCGTCCTTGAGCAGGTCAATGACGGTGTCCTTCTCAATGAGGGCTGAGTCGGTGAGAGTGGGACGAATGAAGAGGTTGCCGTCCTTGATGAAGACGTTCTCGTCGTCGGCAGTAGTCATCTGAAACTCGCCATTGCTGTGAGAGAGGTCAGCACGGGAGTGAGCCTTGGTTGAGTTCCCTACCAGTTGGATGGTGATGAGGAAAATGTCGACGGGATAAGACAGCAATTAGAACACACAAAAAAAAACGTACCCGAAGCCGCCGACCTCGACCTCTTTAGTCCAGACGTTAGAGTCCAGGCTGCCCGAGGCAAAGTCCTCTATGAGCACGGGGCAGTACTTGTGCTTGACGACGCTGCGGATGCCGTCCCAGACAAGGAAACCCGAGATGGCGAGGCCGATGAAGATGCCGACGATGGGGATGATGGTGACCCATTTCTCCTTGGGGTCGGACTTGTCCAACCAAGGCTTCTCGACGTCTTCCTTGCGAATGCGTCTCGAGTGGAAGTAGCGCTGAGAGCGTTCATCAAAACGGGCGCCGATGGCGCTGGACGAGCCGAAGCTCGAGGCAGGACGGGAGACGGCGGGGGTGCCGAATGGATTCGTGCCGACGGGGCCCCTCTGAGAGGCCTGTGATTCGATGCCGTCACCAAAGGGGTTACGGCTATTTTCTGTGTTGGGAGTGCCGGGGCGATTAGGAGTGGCCGAGGCCGTGGTAGCTGTCGAGGGCATTCCGGCTACATGGCGGGAGTAGTAGCCCTGGCTGTATTGGTCCTGGTCCATTGTGAATGGAGAGGAGAGGGTGTGTCCCGGCGGGGTGAAGCCGGCACTGAGTGAAGTTTCGCGGTGGGAAGAGACGAAAACGAAGCGAGCGTAGCAGTGATGATGATGGTGATGGTAGTGATGGAGTTGTAGCGGTCTGTCTAGGCCAAAGGACTCGGACGGATTGAACAACAAACGCGTGGGGGACCACTGTCGAAAAGAGCGACAGGAAGTAGATTTGTACTGCTCGGGACGGTGGGCGACAGACGGCGAGCGGAGCAACAAGGAGAAGAAAGACTGGCAGTTGGGCGTTCCCAGTCGAAAGACGAGGCGAGGCCGGGTAGGTAAAAGCGAAAGGCGTAGGCGTAGAGGTAGACGTCGAACGGAGGACGCGGGCAAATCCGAGGACGCTCCTGGGCAAGACTAAGAGGTCAAGTGCGCGAATGGGTACGGCACTTTCAGCCACTCACTCATCCTCTCTCCATCTCCTGCAGTAGTAATACTGTACGTCGTTTGATTCTGGTATTTCCCACGTCAAAGACGCCCCTCTGGAGGGGGAGTGGAGGGGGGTGATGCATGTGGGACAAAAGCAGCCAAGCTCCAGCTGGCTGGTGCTAATCAGGCCCAGCCAGTCCAGTCCATGCTGCCTTCGTGGTTCCTTCCTCTGGTCGTGTCTTTGTGAGTTCCTTTCCCTTCCCCCCCCCCCGCCGGTTACAGTGTGCGGCTGTGTGGCGTTGGTCAACTTTAACACGGTATTTCGGCCCTTCGGCGACCCCATGTCAGTGCAGGTGAAGCCTGGTGCCACTTCCTATTAGCGTCTTCTGTAGCGCCCGGTGGTGCTGCCATCCGCCAAGTACACCTGGTGAGAGTGCAGATGATGCGCACTGTACACCACCTACCTATACACACTCTTTCTACTTCGTCGCCCCTGTTCCTCTTCCTCCTCCTCTTCTTCCCCGCGTCACTGGCTTTGGATCCGGCCTTTGTTAAGTTCGGCCGGGCCCGACTCGTTTCTCCTATTGCCAAACATCCATCACTACGCCTTACACTGGGAGTGGGACGCATCGCCGTGTCCCTCGGACGAATCACTTCAGTGCGTCCGTTCGGTCCGGTCTGGCCTCGCCGATTGTCCAATATTACCACCCAACGACTCGCTCCCTCTCTCCATCTAGGCGCTTCCCGTTTAGCTGCACGCCAAATCGAGGACCACTCACTATTGGCAACTTGCAGGCGCTTCGCCCTCAGCCTTGGTGATATGATAGCCCAGCTGTCGCTGGTCTCTCTCTCTCTCTCTTTCTCTCTCTGTCTCTCTGTCTCTCTGTCTCTCTATCTCTCTATCTCTCTATCTCTCTATCTCTCTATCTCTCTCCCTCTTCCTTTCCCCCTGTCTGACCCGCTGCCCTATCCGTCCCATCCTGTGTGCGTTGCGTTGCGTTCTCTGACGGCTTCCAGATCCACGGCCAGGTACATTCAGCTCCCCCTCTATTTCTGGTCACAATGGGAGTGACCAGAAAAGCAGCAAGGGATTTTGGTCTGGCCCAAACTCCTCCTGGTGCGTCAGCTAGCTTCGTGTGGCGTGCATGCATCGGCCGGTTCGCTCAACCGTGCGTTGATGCCCTTGTTCCTGCATCAGGGCCCCCTGGCCCCGACTCTCCGCCAAGTCGCTGGTCGGACGGAAAAGACGCGATAAGGTGCATGCTACCTCTTCAGGACTAGATTCATCAACGCCCCCAACAGTATTGGACCCGTCTGCCTAGACCCGTCTTGGCTGTCTCCTGGCCCCCTACAGCAATTTCCACCCTCACGTCAAACGCCGTGGCCGCCATGTCGCGATGCTGTCAAAGCTCGTCAACCGTGCGCCTATTTGGTCATCACACTCCATACAAACGAGAGCCCTTATCTTCTCCAAAGCGATACGAGACTGACAAAATAGCGAGGCCAAAGCGAGAGCCAGTACCCCCTGTTCTTCAACCAAACTTCAATGCCCACCGCACACCGCACGCGTAGAACATCGGATGAGCCTTTCCCTGCAGTACCGGCTTCTCGGATGATCTGCAGTTCAAGCTCGAATGGAAGATCGGCAACAAAACAAAAATGCTTCCTTCCAGATGTCACTCGATCGCCCTGCCCCGCCGTGGCGAGCAGCAAACCAAGTGCATGATCAACAACGATCCAGCGGCGAGAAGGTCTATACCAGCCCCACCGTCCGACGATCCAGCGTTCCTCGCCAGACTCCGACAGAGTGACTCTGCCCCACGCTAGGACGTCCGGATGGAACCCTTCGTCCAAGATCGATGTTCCGGGAGCTTCCCGCCGACGTGGTGGGTGCTGTTCTTTGTTCCGATCCGAGCTGACAGACGCCTCCAGCGTCTACCGACTTGTGGCTATCTGATTGGGACTCTCAGGACCGCCGCCTTTGTCGGTCCCAAGTTGGCACTCAAGATGGGCAAACGATAAGTTAGCCCCACACAATGCCACATACGGCTCTCTCAACCGCATGATATCGATTGTCACGCATGCAACCATCTGCAGTGTGGATAAGTAGTTGTCAACGCATGCGCTGATTGGGATGCTGTTACCCTGCCCAACCCTTTGCCCTGTCCCTCTCACGGGTAAGAGGGCCGATGGCACTGCATTGCGCATGCGTTAGTCTTTCGATAGCAGCGTAGCACCCAGTCGAATTGCTGCTGCTGCTGCTGCTGCTGCTGCGTTGTTGTACGGCATCATAGCAGGCCTGGATGAGGCCTTGTCGGGCGGTCCAACGGTGCTCTGCATTCCCGATTTGGGACATGGTCTACTTATTGGGCTTCAGCTCTCGCACTTCAATGAGTCAAGACTGCAGTACCTAGCCTTCCTAGCTGCCTGTCTTCCTTGCAAATTCGAAAGCAAATATCGGTCCATGCAGCGACAATCCCAGCTGAACCCGATCCGCAAAGCCGGTACTTACTTCTCAATGCTCCGGTTGTAACGCTGGAGCTTGTTTCCACGAGCTGTTTGTAATGTCGCATACGGAGCCCAGAATGAAGCCTCCGCCGCACAATGGAAGCATCCGTGTGTCACCGAGTCCTTCTGTTTGCCCACGCAGGGTCTCTGTGAACTGCGAGACACCAACAAGAAGGCTGTACGTCCTACCTGATCTACACGTTCTGCGGCCTGCCTCTTCCACGCAGCTCAAGCTTGAATGGACGCTGTATCCCGTCTCTCAAGCTCGATAGTCTTGCAGAGTAGAGAACCCATCGGCATTGTCCTCATTATGAGCCAGTCAGCCGTTGCATAAGCTCGATAACCCCGCCCGCCCTCGGGCTGCCCCTCCACCTCGTGTTGTCCGTTGGCTTCGATTTGCCCCCAATCACTGGCCAACCAGTCAGTCGCGCAGCTCGTGTAGCCGTTTTAATTTTGGATGACCGCATGGAACGATACAAACCCCAACCCTCCCGGACGCCTCTTCCTTTTGCCCTCCACGTCGCGTTAGTAACATTGCACTTTGGCCCTAGCAGCCTGCCCGCATGTCGTCCAATTGATACGACCTACTTCGTTTGTTATCATCTCGCCCGCCCGGCTGCGTGCGTGTTGCAGTTGAGGAGGACAGATAAGAATCGCGAGCAGCGAGCCCCATCGTTCGTTATCTGGAGTTCCATGTAGGCAGTGGCAGTAGGCGTGGTCCATACTATACGGTGTTGTGTCTGCGAGTCACTGTTGGGGTGGATGACCGGGGCAAAGCTCGTCTGCACCCCCCCCCTCCTCCCCCCCCGCTGCTTACTTGAGAGGGTTCCAAACAAATTTCTTGCACTTTGCAACTCTGTGTGGTCATCTCGTCGCGGGTTGGCGGGCGATGAGGGCCGGACTGAGACACGTAGCTAAGGCAATGCAGAGCACCCTAGGCGAGTTGGAACCGGACAGCTGGGTATGCGTTCTCTCCCGCCACTCTTGAAATCAGGCTCTTGTCTCCGTGCTGTTGTCTGCTGATTATGCAGGCGAGGGTGGCCAGCTGGCAGGCGTGATGTTGGTGTGGTGCGAGACGCGGGTCTGCGGCGTCGGTGGCCTCGGTTGAGGTGTAGGGGGGTGGATGACCTTGGCGCGTAGGAATTAGGTTTGAAAGATGTTCGTGTGTGGAAGATGACGGGGTCTTGATGATGAGGCTGTTGATTGAGGTGGCGGGTTAGGGCTGAGGCTTAGATAGCGATGTTAGTATATTGGCCTCTGTGGCCTAGGGGCACCTCTTGTAGGCCTTCCTTGCTTTATGTACGTTGCTAAGATGTTGCTAAATAACTGGGCCTCTGAGTTGCTGTTCTATGAGGTTGCATTTGAACTCGTGTCTTCAGAGCTTGTCGTTGCCGAGGATGCGAGTACACCGGCAGGGTATATACCCCGGTCACCATACCACCTTCGCCCATTGCTCGAGATTTGAAGGACTGTTACACGGTTTTTGGTATGGCGTGTCGTTCTGAAGACACACCAGGACCGATCAACGTAAAGAAATCAGGCCCTGGATGGCAACATAGTGCCGTGGCCTATTATCGAGAGCTCGAAATGACATTGTGCTTCCTGCAGTACACCATACTTGGAAAATGCTCTTCCGGACAGTACATTAAGAATATCTTTCGAAAGATTCATAGGTTCCGCCACACCTGGAGTGGCGTTGAGTTTATTGATTCGTTGAACTTCCATCAGAGCTTCCCGCTTTCGACAGGTTTTTATAGTATAACAACATTCTACAAGCCCCTTTGCAGTCTCTTGGAATATAGCTCTTTCCTTGCTTGAACCAGAATCAAGCATAACTACCATATTCAAGGCTCGTATTTTTCATTCCTCTGGTAGGTATCATTCTCGTACCTGGGATACTTGATTTAAAGCATATCCTTCCGTTCAGACAGTTCATCGAGACCTAGAAAATGACCAACGGGTTGCCGGAGTCAAGTGCCTAGTTTACGACCGATAACAACCTGCAAGTGGATCTTCTCCTCAGTTTGTTGCGTGTTTTTTATAAGTTATACTAGCTGATGGAATTGTTCGTTCATGTTTCGGTATTGGAAGGTAGACAGGCTCGTAGCGAGACCATCAGCCTCAATCAAGCTTCACACCCCGAATCTAGTAACTATGAAAGTAGGTAGGTAGGCATCTATAAGCTTTAGGGGGCTGCCGACTAGCTGCGTGGCAAGGCAGCTGCTAATAGTTAAATTAACGTGTTCTCGCGCAAGGCACATCAAAAGGCACCACAATGTATACTGGAACAATATTTGCTAATGCTTGCTTGCTTGCTTGCAAACGTGGATTTCATGAGACAGCGATTGCAGCAATGTCACAAAACTTGCCAAAAAAGATATCCATGTTCCGAAACCGAGAATCGAACTCGGGGCTATGCCTAACCTCTCAAGGGGATGAGAGGGCATCATGTTGGCCACTACACCATATCGGAATTAATTGATTGAGTGTGGAGCATCACAAGATACCTATGTAGTGCTTGCGGGCGAAGACCCGCACAAAGGTGGAGATGGTTGAGTTGAATTAAGCCTGCTGCCAATTGACTTCAGTGGGTGAAGCAGAGGGAAAACTTGTAGACTTGGCTTGAATGGCTAGAGTTGGCATTGCAATGACTGGCCTATCTTAAGGAATGGAACCATAATAGCAAGGCCTCTGTGAGCGCACGACATCCCGTGCAAGGGGTTAGGGCTGCACGCGATGTTTTCTTGACTCCAAGTGTTCCAGGTTTGAATCCATTTACAATGTGATCCAGTCAATGCTCCAGTATTCCAACATCTACAGTGACATTATAGCCTCGGCCTATCCGTGCGAACCAGGTCCCGTTCCGAATCAAGCCAATGCTGCCAACCCTGCAAGCAAAGCCGCTCCAGCAGCCACGCCAGTCCGCGCTGCGGCACCGGGGCTCGTGGCAGTCCTGATGGCGGTCGTCGATGCCCTCGTGGACGCCGCCGTGGGAGTCGCGGTGGTTGTCACGGGGCAGCTCACGGTGCAGGGGATCGCCGACGTGAACGGCAGCCCAGACGCCGAGCTCTCGGGGAAGACGGGCGGCTGGCTGGCGGCGGTGGGGTCCGGCGTCGCCGAGGCCGCGTTCGGGTTCAGGACGTTGTCGACGATGTGGAGGATGCCGTTGGCGAGGAGGATGTCGGGCTGGACAATCTGTGCCGAGTTGAGGAAGAGGTTGTTGCCAGAGCGGATGACGTTGAGGTCCTGCCGGGACAGGGTAGTCAGGTTCGTGCCGTTCTCGAGGTCCGAGGAGGCGAGGATGCGGCCCGTGACGACGTGGTAGTTGAGGAGGTTTCGGACGGCGTCTTCGTCCAGGTCTCGGAGGGACCCGGCGACGCGCTGGAAGGCCTCGTTGCGCGGGGCGAAGATGGTCACGTTCTTCCTCTCCGACAGCGAGGGGAGAAGTCTGGCGGTGTAGAGCGCCCCCAGGAAGGCGGGGAGCTGGAAGGAGCCGGTCGTGTTCTCGAGCCTGGCAGGGGGGATCATGAGGTTGTCGACGACCTGAATGAGGCCGCCGGCAAACTTGATGTCACCTTCGACCTGGGTAGTACGGATGCCCTCGGACGAGGTGAAGACGGTGACGTTGCCGGGTTGCTTGTTCACCATGACGTTCTGTCCGCCAGTGACATTGGTCCAGGCCGGGTCCTGGAGCAGCGAGGAGTGCAGGACCGACGGGCCGGACTCAAGAGCGCTGGTCGAGACTGTGCCTTGGAGGATGTGATATTCCAGGATGGGGACGGCGATGGAGGGGTCCGACTCGTTCCAGATGCCGTTTAGTTGGGTGCCGGGAATGTTCTCGAAAGCCGCATTGGATGGCGCAATGATCTGGACAGTGGGTTAGCTCTGTGAAATACGGTCGTGGGATTGGAATTTTAAGGGAAACTCGCCGTGACGCCATCGTAGCTGGGAAGCTTGAGAATGACTTCGGGGTATTTCTGATGAGAAGTCAGCAAAGGGTTGATAATTTAACCATACAGCATCTCATTCGCACAGCAAGTCGCCGGCCAGAGGCAACTCAACTCACTTTGATCAGGTTGTAATAAGTAGACAGATTTGATCTGGACTGAAGAACGCTCCCGAGGTCATCTTGTTCACCGGCAACGAGGCCGGCCAACGACAGAAGGCTGAACACGCCAGCCTTGAGAAGTGACGAGAGCATCTTGAGGCTTTTTGATGGGTACTTGGGCGGGAAAATCGCAAGAGCCGATCGGCCAGGCAAATCCACAGCAACCTCTGACGATAATCCCCCTTCTATCGGGCCCGAGAGACGGGTATATTGGGGTCCAGGCTAACAGTATCGTATCAACGGAGGCATTGCATCAGGGAGTATTCCGGAAGACGAGTTGACCCGTCAGAGAAGAGAATGCTGTTCGAAGAGGTCGCCACGCCGCAGCCCGGCCATCGGCGAGCGCCCCGAGCCCTGCAGGTAGCTCTGGGCCCTTGGAAGGAAATCTTCTGCATCTAAAACCGGGGCAACGGGGTAAGGCGACGTCGATGGGACAATCGGCTTGGCAGAAAGCCACTGGAGAGGATGATGGGGTTACCACTGTCACAAGATGATTGATCCCGGGGCGGCGGCGAGATTGATGTCTTGCAAGCGACTGGGACAGCACGCGATCTACGCACCCAATACGCGGCGGCATCGACAACGGGTGAGAATTGTACGAGAGCTGCAAGGCTGTCTATTGCTCGTATCCGGAGACTAGACGGGCAAATCACCATCTACGTAGTCCGACACATGCAAGACGATGTCGAAGCCAGAGATGTGCCTGTTGTTGTGCGGGAATCACAGCAACCGATATCTGTTCGCTGTTGGCGACGGCAACGATCTGCCGAGCGCCACTACGGAATCACAGTCCTCCTGTTTCTCGCCCTCCTCCCTTGACAGGCCCCTGCGGACAGCGCGGCGAACCGAGTTCTTCCTGCTGTAGTGTAGATGGCAGGCGGAACCCGACATGATGGGGGGTGGGGGGTGGGATAATACTAGCCGATCACTCCAGGGGCGAGAGAGACATGCATGTTCTGTTGCACAGGGACTATGTGGCCCTGCATGGGAAAGCAAAACGACGAGAAAGATGACATGAGATGTATCTCGGCCGGCATGACATCTCCCTTTGGCTGTTGCTTCCAGGGCGTTTAGCAACGCAACGTCTGACAGCACTCACAGTAGGCAGGTTAAGGTGGTATGTTGTGGAAGGACATGTCTAGCTGTGGGCCATTTTCCTAGGGAACACATGTCTCGGGAGCAACCGGGCTGGAACCACCGACCGAGCGAATTGAGTTTTAAAGAGGGTCTTGTTTTATTTTATAACTCATAAGATTATTCTTCCCGGCCTTGCAAAGTCCAGTGACCCGAAAACACTGATGAAGTGAACGGACGAAGCGTTTCCCTTTCACACCGAGCCGATACGAGTTGGTTGCCCCTCCATCCATCCGTCCATCCGGGCAACCGTGCCAACAATTAGCCAAGACCGCGCCGTTCTTGGCCCTCCTCCAACACGAGCTGCAGGTGCATGAAGCATGGAATCACAATAATAGCGCTCTAGCGGTGATCTGAGCTTGGCAAAGGTGGCCGCTGCGGACAGACAGACAGGCAGTCTACAGACAGTCTTCACCGTGGACCTGGTCCCTGTCGTCGCGAACCGTTGGCCCCTGCTATCTGATGTTCCCTGACCGGAATGCTCCGTTTCTGCCATTCGCAGCGCCAGCGCCAGCCGGACGCCTGTGCTCTGGCCCTATTCGGACGTCAACATTGACCGTCACGAGCATCGGCGGCTTGCTTGTCCCCTTCAAAGCCCGGGACCGTCAATGACGGCCAAGAGGCGTTATGGCTTCCGGCTGCGCGCTACAACGGCCATGGCTCCCATGCAATGAAGGGTTCATGCCCTCTGTCATCTATTTCCATCCCCTTTTGTTTGTTGGTCTGGTTCCCAAACGTTCATGGATTGAATTGTCAGCTGTTGTAGCGGGGAGAATGTTCCAAATCTCACGCAAAATCTTTTAATGACTGTTCTCCGAGACCACGCGGTGAGGCGCTCGTTCGTTCATGCCAAGGCCACGACGTGTAAAGTCATGTCTGGTTCCCCTACCTAGGTGTAGATTCCCGGTTCTTCCAGACGTGACATCTTCCGACGCTGATACTGCCAGAAGGAAGATCCATGGCCCGTCACTGGGTTTTAAAAGCCGTCCCATTTGGCAGTTTTCGAAGAGTTCATTCCTCGATGGAACTCATTGGCGTGATATCTCTGCTTCCTCCCCGTGGCGCACCAGAGATCCGTGATTCTTCAATCTGACAGCTTCAGTGCACTGTCCTGTCTCTACCAAGACAACTGCGATGTCCCAAACAGCATGTCTATATAAGAGAAGGAGGCCGAGAGCCGAATTAGTGAGATTTAATCACGCCTAGTCGGGCTTGAGTGCTTTTCAGAGGTGCATTGCATCGGTGAGCTGTGAGCGCAGGAGTCCCTTCATGATCAAGGCAAGTCACATTTAAAGCTGGTCACATCCAAGGCTGGCCCGGCAGATGCGAATAATGTAGGCAATCTTACCAGCGTGAAGAGGCTGATGATTAATGTGAGAAAGTTCTCTTGGACTTTCTCGTGTTGTGTTGCGGGTTGTCGGTCTTATTGAATGGAGCACCTAAAAGCATCTCGCACCCTCTGCTCCAAGGTACGTGGGCAACTTGATCTTGGACTTCTCGTATGCGTTGACTTCCCAAGTGGTGGAATTTGCAGACTTGATGCGTGCGCGGAGTGAAAAACGAGCGAAGGCCTCGGGAACGATGTTGACTTCGGCCGTGCATTACGAGGTTTTTGACAACAGCAGTCATGGGTGTTTCAAAGTCATGCTGTTTGAGAAGCAAGTTAGTCAGATTTTGGGTCTGGGTATGAAGAAGATACGTGAAACAGAAGACAGGCGCTCAAAAGATACCATAAGACTCGTCCCAACAATTACCTCTAGGCTCGGAGACAGCTCACGCCTAGCTTTGTATCCGCTTTTGCTCGACAAACCCGTGCTACCTCTGAGCCTAGCATCAAACGCTCGTGAAATATACGACCGGGGAGATAGTTGCAATGTGAAGAGCCGAATATTGAGCCAAAAGTGCTTTATTGTCAACGCGATGATGTTGGAACATCTCCCCGTGCGTATCGGATCATGCCGAAACCATGGCTAGGAAAGGTGAGATTGTGGACGAAGTATCAAGCTGGACGCGCTTGAGAAACACGATACATTGCTAATAGTCGAGAGGCGGATGTTTGTGAGAGCCCCTTCGATAGCTGTTTGCAGCTGGTGAGAGGATGCTCTACCGTGTCCCATCGAAGCGCAGGTCTGCCTAGAAAGCGCTGATTCAACTACAAGCGTATTTGGTGGTGAGGCTGGGTCTCATCAAGATATTCAGAAGCAACGGAGACAATCCTTATTGAATGAATGTACCTAGGGTTCGGGCCACAGCTTGGTGCAACACAAAAGAAGTCTAGCACATTCATGGGCGACAGTTTTACTCTCAGATTGCCCGTCGGCGGAGTACGAACACACAGCGATCTAGTTCTTCATCACCACAATACGGACCCCCAGCATTTCACGCCCTTTTGCATTCACATCTGGGTCACCTGCCTTTCTTGGCTACTGGTAGTTGACAACGAAGGTCAATTCATGAGTATTCATGCGTGAACACCAACTCCTGCTCTGAACAAGCGAAAACAAATGATAACCAGGCCGTTTAAATGCGTGTGTCCGCGATGTATGCTCCTTTCCAACCTCAAAGTTAGGAACTATGCTATAATTTACTTCGCAGAGAATGTAAGTCTAGTACAACGATGTCGCTTCGGTGAGCGTACTGACCCCCCCCCCCCCTAGTGGTGCCGCAGTCAAGGAAACGAAAGGGAAAAGTGAGAGGCGAGTGAGAAACAAGAAAAGGCGGAGAAGAAGCGTTGATGAAAGAAAAAGGAGGCATCTAAAGGCGGAGGTGGAAGCCGGTTGGTTTCCGAGGGAGAGAAAGAGCCTTTCCATTAACTATCTCCTGCGACAGCCGGGTGTCGGAGCCCCGACGTCTGCTCGGTTGCCATGCCGCGTCGGCCAGCTGGGTCCTCGGCAGACACGTTGAAAAGCTCGACGAGCCTATGGACACTGTGGCGGACTAGGCCTTCATCACCCGCAAGACCGACTCCGGAATCACCCACAAGATCCATCCCCTCAAGTCTCCCGTCAGGCAGCACGCAGCTATCTACGGACTTGGAGGGGGCGTAGGGACGTCCGGACGGGGACCTAACGGGCCGGGACGCGGGCGCGGCGGCGGTGTAGGCGGTGCCGAGGGGACTTTGCTTATGGGAGCGAACACGTCGATGGGGAGCGAGGGGTAGCATTGGGCAACGTGCTGTTGGGTTTCTGGGTAGACCCCTTCTTGTCCATCGTCGTGGTCATATGAGTTGTAGGCTGGAACGTGACCTCCATCAAAAATGTTTGCGTAGATGGGGGACAGCATCTCGGCTACGGGCGCTTTTTCGAGATGGGTGGTCTCCAAGTGGACGTGACCGTATGGGATGTAGATGGTTCAGAGTTTTGAGTGGCTATTGGTGAATGAAGGACGTTGAGATAGGTTTTACCCGGTGATTATATCTCAGAACGTTGAAAACTATGTTGGTATGGTCCTGTCGTCCGAGACATTAGACTGGACGACGACGAGGCTCATATATACTTTCACCACAGATCTTTCATGTGGCTCTACATTCAGACACATGTGTATACACGGGAAAGAAGCTACAATTCCCAAGCAAAGGTAATCCCTCATCTCGCCCAGAAGACCAAGACTTGTCCACATATTACCAAGTCCACAGGGCTCATATTACCTTGGGTTTCCAAATACGTCAAACCGCAACTGGCCTGGCGCTTAATCCGCATACTACTCCCTGGTACAACGTGATTGCCAAATCGTCTCCACGCCAAGAGTCACGCGATGTGTGGGAGGGGGGTAGCTGGATAGGACATCTATTTTGACGACTCTACCTAGACATCCCAGGCACGATGTGCCGGGGTACGTATGGCCCGCCAGCAAGACTCCCAAGAACCTGGAACTGCCAACCACATGGCTGGGAGGGCTCCCAGAAGCCCGGATAGGAAGGGCACCCCCGCGAGCAAGGAATAGGCAAACGTGGCGTAAGAGGGGGGCACCCTACTCCGGGATGGGGGTCAAGTCTGACAGTACCCAGGGTTGTGAGATGGGCGACGCGGAATGATGACAGATTCGGACGGGGGAGGGAGATACGCTTTGTTGAAAGCTATTATGAGTTTAAACCAATCAAGCCGAGCGACGAGCCCAGTCGGAGCGGATGCTCGGTGGAAGTTGAAGAGCACTTGCCCCATAAGCCGTAAGCAACCTGGCAGTACCAATTTTAACAGGTCTTCTGCCTTGAATTTCGCCTGCGTTTCACAGAGGATGGGTGGTGAGAGTCTCGCCCGAGTGATCCGTCATGTGAGCGACTGTGTCTGTCAGTGTTTGGATGCGGATCATGATCACGCCAGGGTCGGCCGAACGGACCGATGAAGACAGGTTATGGGAGAGAGGACCAGAAGATGTCATCACGGAGTCGCAGCAGAGTCGAGGAACAGCCCCAAACTAGGAGGTTGGAGGGCGGATAGGCGTAGTAGGTGAGATTCCGGGGCCAAGATGGTGTGGCTCAACCTTTCCCCAACCAATCCCGAGCCGGAGAAGCAGTCCCGCGAATGAGGGATAGTAAGGTGAGACACAGCCACGCTGACACTCCAGAACCGAATAGGCGTCAGGGAAGACGAGAGGCTCAAGATGTTGGTGTCTCTAGGCTTCAGCAGGCAGTCGAAGCAAGGGACGCGCAGTTTGTAGTCTAGCGCAGAGCCGATGGGGTGGATTCGACCACACCCACACCTAAATCCCGCGCTCTGCACCCTGCGCCGCGGGGCTGGTTGGGGCAGGACGAGGGGGTATGTCCATAGGGCTGAAGGATTGCAAGGCTTTACCAAGCGTCGAACGACGTTCCACAAAGTTTGTAGAATGCTGGAGCTTGACCGAGGGCGGTCATCGTTTCTTCTTCTTCTCGATCAGCCCGGGAGGATAACGAGTCCGCCGCCGATCGAGGTAGATGCGTTGCTTTGACCTCGTTTGGTCTGCTTAGCTCAGCTCAGCCCTCCCGAGAGAGCAATGTGGGGGGGGG